>JAVBJF010000303.1:0-451885 GCA_033439095.1 Pseudococcus viburni | reverse complement strand
ATAAAATTTATCCACATATTTCACCACAAGGGAAAAGTGTGTCCAGTTGTGGTAAAACCGTGGATAAAATTTATCCACATATTTCACCACAAGGGAAAAGTGTTTCCAGTTGTGGTAAAACCGTGGATAAAATTTATCCACATATTTCACCACAAGGGAAAAGTGTTTCCATTGGTGGAAAAAAACATGGATAAGAATTATCCACATATTTCACCACATAAAAAAAATAATTTCAGAGAAGGGTGAAAACGTGGATAAAATTTATCCGCATATTTCACCACATGAAAAAAATGTTTCCAGTGGTGGTAAAAACGTGGATAAAAATTTATCCACATATTTCACCACAAGGGAAAAGTGTTTCCAGTTGTGGTAAAACCGTGGATAAAATTTATCCACATATTTCACCACAAGGGAAAAGTGTTTCCAGTGGTGGTAAAAAACGTGGATAAGAATTATCCACATATTTCACCACATAAAAAAAGTCATTTCAGAGAAGGGTGAAAACGTGGATAAAATATAACCACATATTTCACCACATGGGAAAAGTGTTTCCAGTGGTGGTAAAAACGTGGATAAAATTCATCCACATATTTCACCACAAGGGAAAAGTGTGCGAAAATTGCTTTGTAAGAAAAGTAATAAGACCCAACGAGTAATGAAAACCCGTTCACGACATAGCTGCAGCTCCATTCCTTTCAAAAATATGCACTCATTCCTCATCGATTACAAATTTTTGAAATTTTTTTTTTTTTTTCGATTTTCGTACTTTTCAAAAAATAATCTCAAACCCAAAATTTCGAAAATTTTAAAAATTGAGATATTTGAAAACTAAATTATAGAGTTTGAAAAATTCATAATAAAATAAGCAAAGAAACACTTTTCTATATTATTTATCATCCTTCTTTTGAATTTTTAAAAAATTTCAGGGAAAATTCCAAAGATTTTCAACATTTTCCTGAATTTTCCATCAGGGTTTCCAGAAAGTGGGCATCCTGGCTTACTATAAAAATCCTCTTGAAATTTTTACTTTTTTTTAAAATGATTTTTCATTTTTCATGACTTGTTCAGCTCTCTGCAAAATTTCATTTTCGAGTGAAGCTTTTCAAAATTGATTTTTCTTAATGTGAATATCAAGTTTTACCAACTGAAAAATAATTTTGAAAATTTTCATCTCAAGACAGAAATTTTAAAACAAATCGACATAGGTATCATCAATCAGTAAAATAAAAAAAAAAACTTTATAAAATAAAAGTCAAAAATGTTCAAAATTAATTTCCAACTCAAGCGAAGCCATATTTGTAAGCAGTCAGTACATAAGGAATTTTCTTTCATCTACAAGTAAACCTACGAATAAAACACCGACATTTTCAATTTACACTCCAATTACCTAAATTACCAACTCCAGCATACCTTAACAAAACATAGTAAATCAAAAAATACGAAAAATCAACACCGCGCGACATTATAATAAGACCAGCAAACTGAACCCCGGAACACCATCTTTAGTTATTAAAACCATAACCCACTAGAATTCTCGCTGGCTTCTATTCGATGTTTTAATGAAAGACCACCACCTTTCCGAGTGAAAAACATGCATCTCGTGTAACCCGATATCTGCACGGTGATTAATTACAAAGCACAGTTCTGGAGTAAAAAAAGCTTCGTTAGAGTTTTCTTTATTCATACACACCACTCAGTACACTCATATTAATCAGATGATGTGTGTAAATAAAAAAAAAACACCTCCACGTTCGGTTCGCGATCCCGATACAGAAAAAAAAATACAGGAATAAACTGTTTTTATTATTTTAACAGTGCACCTGTACCACGGTCTTTCTGCGGTTTCTCTCCTGTTACTATAGCAACAGCTTCACATTATGAAGTCGAAATTTTCCTTCGGTTTTAGGCGTCATTTAAGTCCAAGACTAAACAGTTTATGTAGATCCCTTCCAACAGATCGGTCCTCGCTTCATTTTTCTCTTCTCTACTAACCACGTGTATAGCGGTAATAAAAAAAAATCCGACTTATCTGTCGCGTTAATTGATTTTTAAATGGTGTCGTTTTAGTTACTCGAGCTTTTATTTTTTTTCGCTTACGGACGTAGAATTTACGTACGCGATAGTTCGATTTTTTTCTTCAATTTTTACCATTAATTATGACGGTGTGACAATTAAAAATCCAAGTGTCGGTTATTATGTTTTAATTGTTTATGGTCTCCAATTTATTATTCCTGATTTTGGTAAGTTTCATTTATCATATTTTTCATTGTATTTTAATCGAGTTGATAATTTTATTGGTGTAACTCGAAGCTTATCTTGATCAAAACTTGTCATTTATTATGGAAAAAATTGAAAAAATTGGACAAAAACCACCAAAAAAAAATTGGAAACAGTTTTTAAAAAATCACACCTCGTCCAAAATATTAATTATAAGATCCAAGCTCGAATAAACCCTATTCGATATAATATTCCAGTATAATTAATACTGTGCAATATTCGCAACACCATTTGCATTGTTTCGTATAAACAGACACGAGTTTTCAAACGATTCGCAACGTATAATCATCTAAAACAGGATAAGATTTGTGTCGACAAAGTTTATACCGCGTGCGGATTTGCTGCTCACACACAGCACTTTAGATTTTTCCCTGCATCACTGCCCATAGCTATTTCAACGTCACAAATAGGGGTACCATACAAACACTGACAAGACCACACAATAGAAATTATCTATTTCACATAGCTATTTTATGTTGAATACACTTCTGTTACTATATGTTCATATCATATACAATGTATGCTGGATTGCTCTGCTGCTGCTGGTTCATATTCATAACTCCTTCGCTTTTCACCCTCTTTACATATTTAATGATTATTCGCGGCAGCGAAACCGTGGGGCCCCCAATTTGCAATATTTAGTCAACCACGTATACTCGGTGTTCTCTTTCACTATATTTACCTTGGTTGGCGATATTCATTTGAATTTCATTTACCTACTCGTATATACTATAGGATACCGTACGTGTGTTTTCTTCAAGAATGGCCTCTGTCTGCGCTCTGCTGAGTTAAACGTAATATATACATAGTGCACTATTCAAAGACTTCGGGGACCGAGTCGACTTTCTTTTCATACGTTATGGTTTACCCTTTTTTTTTCTTTCATATGAAATCACTTTTCAATTACCATTTCAAGAATTTCAATTCAAATGAGAAAAGGTTACCTAGATTTTCCAAAATAAGCTTAAGCATTCGAGTGTAGGATGTGGAATATTATTTTACTGGTAAATTTTTGGTTATATAGCATGCATACAAGGTGTCCTACCAACGAAACGTTCTCCATACTTTAGTTTTGCAATTTGCATACATATACATACGTAACCGAGTCGAGGGAGCAAAAAAATGGGTATAAATATGTTGCATATTTTTAGATCCAAAAGGGGCACAGATTTTGAAATTTCACAAAAACAAAATACAATATTTAAATGAGAATCCTGGTATAACATATTACAAATAAGGAAAACGTTCTAAGTAGAAATTTATACGTCTAATTTTAAAGTAAAATTAAAGGGTAGGTGAACAAATTAATTTTTTTTATAAAATTCATCAATTTTTTGATACGAAATTTTGAATAATGGAAGATTTCCAGACAGTAACGGAAAATTTGTCAAATTATTTCGAATTCAGATGTCGAAATGTGAACATGACTTTTTTTTCAAACTAAGGATTTTTTTGCTGAAGCTACTAAAATTTTCGAAATTAAAAATTTCACAATTTGGTTTTCAAATGAACTTGCCTGTATACATATCTTAATTTTTTGTTTTTCTCAAAATGTTACGTCAAATGAAACAAAAAAACGTTTTCCTGAGATTTTTGGAGATTTTCAAACTAGGGTTCTTTAAAAATTTGAAAATTTTAGAACCTGAATTTCTCACAGTCTTATAAAAAATAAAAAGAATTAAAGACAAGCTAATTCTTAAATAATGTAGTTGCATATAGTTCGATTTCCAGAAAAATTCAGGAAGACGATAAAGCTAGACCACTGAAGAGGGAATTTATAGAATGAAGAACTGTTTTTTCAGATGAAAAATTATCAAGGTTTGAATCGATTAATTTACAAAAGTGATGAGCTTTTTTCGAAAAAATTGGAAAAATTCAGCATTCTCAATAGGTAATAAAAATTTAAAAAATCCAAGCGTCGCGTCGAGAAATTCACAATATTTAGGCCTCATCCCTCAATTATAATAATTTCAGAATACAACATAAAACAGTAAAATTACGTTCAAATCGTAAAATTTTCAGAAGTAATGTCCTCTTTTTACTCAGCATTTTGTATGAGAAAAAAAACTGAAACTTAGATAATGCTTTTGGTTAAGAAAAATTAGAAAAAATTCAAGAGAGTCATGAAATTTTTAATTTTCAGTTTTTCTTTCCTTCGCCAAAGATGCTAATCCCAAGATCCCAAGCTATGATAATATTGCAAGACAAAAAAACTTGGGAATATGAGCAGGGCCAAATGAAAGGGAACGAGAGTGGGGTAAAATGAAAAAAATTGCATTTTCTGTCGAGAAAATTCACTCTCAACTGAAAAACATGCAAAGTAACGCCTTTTGTTTGAAAAATTTGGAGAATTCTTCATTTGAAAATTGGAAAAAATTTGCATTTGAGTTGAAAAAAATTAAATAAGAATTATGGGAATTGAAAAATTGTTAATTTATGACTCTTTCTCCAATCATGCGGTTCCCAAAATAAAACAGTGGCAGAATGATTTACAATTTACATGTTCATTTCCTCAAGATATTAGAAATTATAAATCAAGAAAGAGGAAAAATTGAAATTCGTGAGCAAATTAATATACAATTTTTTTCTATTTAAATTAAAATTTTAAAGAAAAAACAAAAAAACCATGAAAGAAGGAGTAGGAGGGTGATAAAACAATAAAATTGCATTTTTTGTCGAAAAATTAAAGAAGTGATGGTCATTTTTTAGAAATGGGTTAAAAATCGTCGATGGTAAACTCACGTTCAGGCGCAAATGAAATACAAACCAACATAAGCGTAACTGGACATTCTGAGTAGGGTGTGCCAAAACGTTGAGCCCTCTAACAAAATCAAAACTAATATCTACGCACAAAAAAATTTATCCAGAAATTGGCAGTTTTTTTCGTGTCGCAAAAACAAAGTTTCAAATTTGATTAGGTACATAGGTACTTACTTCAAAATGTGTGAAAGTGCTAAAGTTCATGGATCATTTTTAGAGGCTTTTCTCCAGTGCTAAAAAATTCCAAAATTTTCTGGAGGCTCCAAAACGTCTTGAAACCGCTCCCAATCGATCCGAGAGGCCAAAAATAGAGCACATATACCTACCAAATTTTTAGATCAAATTTTCATCTTCTGCAGGGCGATGACGTAATTTTGAAATTTCAAAAATTATCCAAAATTTAAGAAATGAACTTCAGCTCCAGAAATTTTAGATATTCCAACTCTCAAGTAAAATTTTGAGCCCAAACAAAAATGAATCGAAAATAGGTAATTATATCATAAAAGAACTCCATATCAAAAATTTCAGATGCTGAAATTCATCGGTCAAATTTTGGTGAATTTTTGAAATAAAAATTAAGCAAGTGACTTTTCATCGAAAAAGGTAACTTAAGCCACTTAAGGGCTTTTTTCACAACATGACAAAAATATCTCATTAGAAGAATGTACAATAAATTAGTGCATTCAGCGTTATTTAAATTCTCAGAGATTTTGTACCCGATTTTAATGATTTTTCCATAACTTGCGATAACTTTGCAAAAACTGGGAGATTATTCAATACTTCGCATAATTTTCCAAAAGTAGAGCAACTTTTTTCCACAGCCTGAACGATTTTCCAAAAATTGAGAAATCTCCCAAACCTTGGGTAAAAAAAAAAGATTCTTTACAAATCAGAAAATTTTATGAAATTTCCATAATATCATAAAAATTGTAAGGTTTCCCAAAAAAGAATGATTTCTCAAGAAATTGGACTGTAGGAAGAACATTTATCATTCTGAATTGGAAAAATTGAAGAAAAGTACATTTCAATCCGATTTTTTTTTAAATTTCCACGAGTTTGGAAATTTTCAAATTTTATCTCCCACTCTTCTCCAAAACGAAACCAATTTGGATTTTTCTTTGCGAAATTGAGAATGAGTTCAAAAAATTTCGAATGTAATGACACTTCACGTCTAAAATTCATTTTGAAGTATGCAGTCTAAAACGTGATCCCTCCTCTGATTCGTCTTTGTTATACTTACAGCTTCTGATGTCATTTTTATTTAAATATAAAAAATCAAATTTTTCTTACTAACTTAAGTACCTAGTTAAGTACAAGTAATTTTTTCTTTTTTTCTTACCGAAGGAACTTCGATGTTGCCATTAAATTCTCACAAAGCTTCAATTTTCTCGCTATTTCATCATAGTAATGGATTTTTCATAAGAGACGATGATATTTTTGGTATTCTGAAATCACTGGAAAAGAAGGGATGAAAATATATTAAAAAATGATATTTGATATCGAAGTATGCACATGAATTATAGGCTCATTTGAATCGGAAATTTTGAAAGAAAAACTTTCAATTTTGAAAAAAATTAAATTTCGTTAAATTTTTACTCAAAAAAAAAATTCTCCAAAATCATCATCAAAGATGAATTTCAACTCAAGAATTTCTCTGTTTTGTCCAAAGCTGTAGTAAAAATTTAGAAAAATGTATGGTTTGGAAGAATTTTTGAACGGAAAATCAAGATTTTTCGAAATAACAGTTGGCAACACTGAAACAGGGGTAAATTAACATCATTTTAAGATTCAAATACAAATTAGCGAGGTACTTTAAATTAAATCTACAAAGAAAAAAAATAGAAACTGAGATACCCTGTATTTAATTTGGTAAAAATTAAAACCATGTGAATTAGAGGGTTACGTGGTTACTGGTTACACACATAAAACTAACGATATAACCACGAAAAAGTTGAACTGCGTAATTAAAATGGTAGGTACCTATGGTATTTTTCAGCAAAAAAGCAACTCCATCTAGCAAATAACTTTTATAGGTACACACAAAACTACGAGTATGTGGAACTAGAACTGGAACATACTCGTACGTATACGTTACGTATAGACCATTTTCAACTCCGTTTCCTTTAACCTTTTCCTATATGCGAATTGCGAACCCGTCAATAAATATTCCACCCTTGGAGTGGAAACAAAATTGAAAATATCTTTGAAATTATTTAAACCCGTACAAGAGAGAATATGTTCTTTGAAATTTTCATTTAGAATGAAAAAGTCAAAATATCCTCGACATTAATTTGATTTGTTTTTCAGCTATACAAAAAGTGATATAGGTTGAGCGATTCAATTCTTCTTCGCTTTCGAGTTCTCAACTCACTAGAATCGAACGAAAGGGCAAAAAAATGTAAACTTGTAAAATCGCCTACGTTGATTTTCCTACATGGCAATCGAAAGTCAACCCGACGTCGTTAAAAACTTTATTTAACGACGGTATCGAAAAGTGTGAGAAAAAAAAGACCCGCCGCCTTCGAAATGATAGACACATCAGCGTCACCCAACGTGCTATTTTAAACTTTTATTTTTACTGTATGTGTAAAAGAATAGATGGAAATATCGAAAAGCTTTTTTTAAATCGGGAAGGTATTTTTCCACTTTGATACGTGTCAATCGTCAAATCGGGTGAAAATTTTCTTTAATTAATTACATCGACAATACATCGAACTAATCTGTAATCTGGGCATTAAAATTAATCTAGAAAAAGACATAATTTCCGTTACAGCTTCGCCTAGCATACCGTATATGCTCGGCAAGAAAATCGAAAAAAATCTCATCACGAATTTACACGAATTTTATATTATTTATTAAACGCGGTAAAGCGGGGTCCACACGCTTCAATCTTTTTCAATTTTACTAGAACCAGTGTGATCAAGTAGCTTGAATCAAATTTTTATCAGTTCAAAGGAATTGTTTGTTTATTTCTAAATCGTTTCTATTTTTTAATACATCAACCAATTAAAATCAACTGTACCAAAACATAGCCAAATATTTCTCACAAAATCTTTATTCCTATTGGTTAAAATGCAGTCAAGTTGAATCAAGTGACAAATAAAGTTGAAAATTTTCAACTTTACTTTCCGCTGGTCACCACTTGATTCCAAAAATTTGCAGTTGAAACAAATTGGTACACACGAGTCAAGTACAGTCAAGTATGTTCAAGTTTACTTGATTCAAGCTATTTGATCATACTGGTTCCAGTAAAATTGAAGCGTGTGGACCCCGCATAATCTCCGAAGCAAAACTCAGTTTAACTGGCAAGGGATCGCGTTCAAAAATTCATAAGCCAAGTCTGCCGGTCGTCGTTATCTATTCGAATCCTGCTCAATTATTAAACCATTAATTGCAAAACGTTAGAATTGGCTAAAAGTTGCAAATCATTGCGTACACGTCCATAGCTCCATACCTCGCTGGATACCGCATTTATGACCGCGATTTTCACATTTTCATTATACCTACTTCGATAACGTGAATTTTCGCAAAAAAAAAATTACCCATTAAAATCCTCCTTCGTAGATGAATCAAGGATTAAAACTATAAGACATTGGAATAAAAACAATATTCCTCGTTTGATAAATCTCAACCTCGTAATCCTTCGATGGATAGCCCCATAAAACCAAAAACTTTTTTTTTCAAACGCCTTCGCAGAACCCAAACGTACCCATTTGATCAATTATAAAATTGAAAAAATTGTTGGCAATTTGGTACATATTTCGTAATCCGCGCGATATTTCATTCGTATAATTCATTCGTTTATCCAATTATGAAAATTTCTCATTCAGCGCAACGAAATTATCGCGACTAATCCGATAGCATTAGGTTTCTAAAACGAAAACGTATGCACATCGAAGCAAAACTTTTCAGCTACATTTATTTAACATAAACTTTGCATTTTTCAAGCACCCACCTCAGCGTGAAGTATAATATCGGCGAATTTCCCACAATTGGAATTTTTCATATATTTCCCTTCTCTCCCCGCCTTCCCTAAAATTCTGCACGAGGTCTCCGTATTCGAGGAAAATTTACGCGTCTTTAAAGTTACCGCGTGTACTTAATAATTTCAAGTTTACTTCGAATAAATAGAAATAAGGCAAGAGGAGGCTGCTAAAGGCCTACATCTTTCACACGCCGAGTTCGTTCTCAAATTATTAATTTAATCGTATTACACGTTAAGATAAATTATAATCCTATTTTCTATATCGTGTTTCAGCTAACGCTAATACACATTCGTGTAAAATTTCGCATCATGCTTTTCTCTCAGTGTACGAGAGTGAATGTGGAAATAAAATTTTCAAATTTCAAAACGAAATGCGAATTAAAAAGAATTTGGGTTGCTTCGTATACGTACAAGAAGTTGAACGTAGAGAACCTAAATTACACGAATTTGATAGACAGAGGGAAATGGGTTGCGAAAAATCTTTGTAAAAAGACAAAAAGTACAAATTACATGAGACAGGGACATCTCGGTTTCGCATTATTTTTCAGTTCTAAAGGGCAGGGTCGGGGAGGGGTGTGCAATGAAATACGTAAAACTGTCCGCAAATTGTTAATTTTTTTAATGTGGCAAAATCTAATTTTCGACATAGATGTGGTTTTGAGTGGGGAAGGAAGAGGAGAGAGATCCTTTTAAAATTAGTGTCTCAAAAAGTGCGAAAAAGTTGCAAAAAAGAAAAAAAGAAAACTATTATGTACCTACATATTATTTTTGCTAATTGAAAACAAAATTATTGTGAAATTTTCAAACAATAAAAATATTAATTCCAGGTCAACGTAAATTCCATAGTGTAGCATGTCACGATTTGTAAATAGTTGCACTGACATACAAAATTTTCCAAAAAAATTTTCGAAACATACTTCCAGTGATTGAAAAAAAACCATAATATTTTCAGCCGAAAAAATAATCAATTCAAAGTCGATATAAATTTCGTATTTTGAAATTTTATGATTTGCTGTTGGCTGTACTGGTGTGTAAAATTTTCAATTTTTTTCAAAATTCATTCTCAGCAGTTGAAAAAATGTTTTGTTCAATTACTCGATGAAAAAAAAATGATTCCAGTTCAGTGAAAATTTCATATTATTGGAATATTGCAATCTGCAACTTTTCAACCCCCTGGTAGTAGTCTGAGTTTTGATCGGAGAAGGATGGCGATGGTTTAGGGAGATGTAAAACTCAAATTGCATTTTTTAAGTGCTAAGAAGGCTTTTCACACAATTTTGATTGACTAAAAAAACGCAAAAGCAGCGTTTTTTTTTCAAAAGGAGGTGCACTTTAAGCACCTCCTGGCTCCCCTCTCCCTGCCCCTAGGGGGCTCAAAATTTTTTGGGAGGTCTTCCACTCAAAATAAACCACCACACCAAACTTGGTCAAAATCCAAGATATGTTTTTTTTTCACTCCACCCTACTACATGTGAGCTTGGATATACATAGAAACCATCCTTATGGGTCAAAAATTGGTTTTTGAGTTGACACTGATTTTCGGCCTTTCAGAAGGAGTAGAATCAAGGGAGAACCTCAACTCAAAAACTAATTTTTGTTACTTTGAGATTTTTTTCAAATAAGTACATATAGGTACCGTAAACCGGGGTAACTTTAAAAACTCTTATGTTCTGAGTTCAACCAGGCACATGTTGTTGAAGATAGAAATTTAAAAAAATATCCAAGATTAGACATTGATGAGTATTATTTACAGAGATAATTAAGTACTTTTTTTTTCTACAGATATAATTTTTTGTGGGCACAATGAACCAAAATAAAGGTGTTTAGAATTATACGGAATTTGGGGTAACTTAATTGAACACTTCCTTTTTTTTTTTATTGAGAAAATGATTTTTTTTACGTTTCAAATGCAATTGTAACAGCTCCTACATAGTATTTGTATTTATACAGAATTTTATCAAAATTGATTTAATTAAGCCGAAATTCAGGCAGCAATTTTTTAAAAAAATAGCAAAAAATCTATGTACTTGGGCTGTCATTTAATAATCTGAAAAAATTACAATAAAAATTTCACTTTAGATACGTACATTCTTTTTAACGAATGAATTTTCAAAATGGGATCACCACTCTTCAGAGGATACAGGAGTCCTTAATTCTGACCAAAATCAGAAAAAAATAAAAAGTAAAGCCGCATATCATTTTCTACTAATTCAAAAGTGCTAAGTTGGAATATTCAATCAATTTTTTCATCAACTTTCTCATAATCCCCCTCCCCGTTCCCTTAACAAAGTCAAAATTCAAAAAAAAATCAAAATGATGAGCAACGTGTCGTTTATTTTAGGTTTTTGAGAGCAGGTACTAATTTTGAATATTTGCTTATTTCTTGGGTACGACCCTTCAGTGCTTTCCCTCTCCCCCAACCCTACAATTTCAAAAAAACGTGTAAAAAATGGAAGTAACGCGATGCACATTGATTCTCACAAAAATTGTATATTTCAAAATAGGACTTGCTCGTTGTTTCCGTGATTCAACTAAAATTTTCTTTTCAACTTGAGGGTTTTTTAAACGTTTTATGAGAAATGAAATCGTCAAATGAAAAAATTAACACAGAATTTGTGTTCTCCAGCTTGAAATATTCCAGTGAACGCCATTTTCGCAGTTCTTTCATTTTTGAAATCTTGAAAATTCATTTTTCTGCCTTAATTTCTTCAATCAACAATGAAAAATCAGTCGTAAAGTAAATTTCGTGATAAGAGTTTAGGAAAATTCCTCGAACGAAATTCCCTACAGTAAATTTTTCACAGAAGAAATTTTTTGAGCAGGGAAATTCCTTACAGGAGACAATTTTTTAAATTCTAAAAAATTGGAAGAATTTTCCAATCCATAGGCTATTTTTTCGTCCATGCTTATTACGTCATCGTCACTAAATTTCAGCCGTTTTGTTGTATCTCCTTGAAAAATTGGAAAAATTTTGGCGAATTGATTCATTGAAATTGCAATAAATGAAAATTCTTCTTTAAAAGTTTCATTTGTACATATAATAGTTTTAAAATTAAATTTTTCAATTTTCAAAATTTTTTACCATTTTTTTGAAATTTTGAAAACATGAGAATTAAGGCACGAAAATTTTAAATTAGGCCTATTTTTTTAAATGAATTATGGCAGTACTGAAATAATTAGTCATTTTATACGATATTCTACTTTTCATAAATTTATCCCAATGCCTACTCTCTCATTATGAATCAATGAAAAGTCACTAATAAATAGTTAGAATTGCAGCGCAGGAAAAATCAGCAAAATTCACTGATTTACGGGGAATTTTCACTAATTTTTCAGAGATTTTTACTGATTTTCCAGTGATTTTTCTCGCTGATCTGTTTTCAATAAAAAAATTTTCATTGATTTTCTCCTGTGCAGCAATTCTGACTATTTCTCAGTAATTTTCGATAATTCACTGATTTATAATTGAGAGAGTACCTACTATTCTTCTCATAATACCTACTCTTTTTATTTAAATTAAGATTTTTCGTTTTTCTGCGGTGTGAACTTTGTGTAAACTATAATTTGAGTCGAGTTTCAACCTCATTACTGAACGTGTTTGTTTTGTGGACAACAGTGCACCCGTTTAAAATGGTTTTCGAAACAATGACTTGCAGATAATTTGTTGCTGCAAAAGCGTCTTATTCTTGATAACGATGTTCCGGGGTACACTACACATACGAGTAAATTCAACACGTTTTTCTCACAACATTTCAAGTTTGTTGTCAGCTTGAACGTTAAATAATGAAATAATTTTATTCGTAGCGTAAAAACGTGATAAGATTCATTCTTATCGGCGGTTCTATAATTGAAAAGTAGCAAGACGAAAAGATACGTCTCGGTAATGAAAAGCCACCGATGTTTTTTGGAAAAAGCAACGATGAAAATTAAACTTGCACGGTTAATGAAGTACAAAAAGTGTTTTTATAAGTTGAATGATTTGTATTTTTTTTTCCATTATGGAATTACAAGACGTGATATAACTTTTCGATTCATCGCAAAGATAAAGCAGATACGTATGAAATGTACGAGTACCTACTTCGAACGTTAAACTGATTTTAAATGTAGAATTTTCAAAGTATACATGGTGTACGATCAAAAGTAAATTTTCACTCATTTAATGTTGAACCCGATGTGGAAATTTTCACAAAAAGAAATCCTCGTACATGGCTGATTACATACTCTATATGTTCTCGACAGAGTGAATTTTTTCAAAAGCACGTGCATCTACGTCTGTTGGAAGACTCATTTTGTAAATTGAATTATAATCAAATTTAAAGGCACCCCTTGACGAGTTACGACTCAAATTCTACGAGGTGGAATTAAATTTCGTGTAGAAAATTCATACCTACGACGTGGAACTCGTCTATTTGGCCCGTTGGCTACTCGATCAGCTAATGAATTTGTTGATGTAACGAAAGTGTAAGCGTACCTTTTAGCGATAAGTTTGAATTATTTTCCTTGACAAGGTAGACCTCGAAGAATGGGGTTTTAGTGCTTGTATAGTTTATTATAATTAAACGTCGCGATTATTCCCATTCTTATCTGTGTAATTGGTTGTCGTCTCTTAATGTCGGCATTTTTCCATGTCACCAACGCCAAAAGGGATTAAGAATGTTGACGAGAAAACGACCTAGCTTGTTTTTGAAATCGATGCCAGTTGAGCCAGTTCAACATTGTACACGTATAGGTCAACGAGTTCAAGTATACATGACATGAGTCAAAGTACGAGTAAGTGTTCTCACTTGCAGTTTTTTATCCCGAGTTTGTGTCGAAGAGAAAAAAACAAAATACGTGCGAGTATTGCCATTGCGATGGTTCGAAATGCACTTTTTAACAATTCGCTTGGTTGATTTTCTTTTTGATATTTCTAACTCGTATGTCACACAACTTTGTCAAAGTTTCGAAACTGTAAAAGGTGCTGCCAAATCGGAAAAAAATTGATGCGAATTTACGACTCGAGTTATTGTTTTTTTTCTTCGGCTCTGAATGAAAGATGGAAACTAAAATATGAGTCAGAAATGTTGTTGTATTCGTATTGTCGTTTGGTTTTTTTTCTTTTTTGGTTTGAAAATAATACGAGTAAGAAAAACAAGAGAAGAAAAGATTTTCAATATTCTTAGAAGTTCCCAGGGCGTTGTTTGCGAACGGAATGTCGTTTTCTTGACCGAACTTCAAATGAATATGAAAGTACCTACGATCTCGTACATATAAAATGTCGAGTCTAAATTGGTTAAAATTCATCCTTGTCCAGATTTTTATTATTTTTTATGGGATATGTGAAATATAAGTGGGATAAGGGCTTAGTCTCCAAAACATTTTGCCTATTGGTTTGCCTGCCATTTACATTGCGCTTATGGGAGCTTTTAAAAGTTATACTGCTCGAAATGGGTTGGATGTAATTGTCTCAAATTTGTAAATCTGTATTCTTCGAGATGATCTGTACAATCTTACGTATGATTTTCTCATTACATCGATTATTTTACGAAAAAATTGAATTCAAAAATTCAGAATTTTTCCCAAAAAAATCCAACGATTTTCGAGGATTTTCAAATTCAATTTTTTCGTAAAATAATCGATGTAATGAGAAAATCATACGTAAGATTGTACAGATCATCTCGAAGAATACAGATTTACAAATTTGAGACAATTTCACCCATCCCATTTCGAGTAGTATAACTTTTAGAAGCTCCCATAAGCGCAATGTAAATTGGATAGGCAAAATGTTTTGGAGAATATGCCCATAAGTCTACCAGATTTTTCTCTTTGGTAGAAAAAAAATCCAACAAGTTTTTCTTTGGAACGAAAACTTTTAAATTGGATATGGACATGTGTACAGATGACATTTATTAAAATGTTAATATGTATCTAATTGATTTTTTTTTTATTAAAAATATCAGATAATTAATTTTTTTTCAAATTACTGACTTACTTTTATTAAATAATTGCATTGAAATTTTTTTTCAAATTGATGACTTTTTGTTGAAATGTCAGATATTTGCGCATTTTTTTCGTTATTCTAATTTTTAATGTTGAAAAAAGTTAGCTCAAAGTCATTAATTTTTTGTACTAAGGGGATCCAATTTTAGAATACCTACTAAAATTTTTAAAGTTGAAAATTTCCAGTTAAAAATTATGAAACCGGTTTTGAATTTATAAGGCTGATTCAACAATTCTTTTCAGATGAACTACTCTCTTATTTATGAATTGGTGAAAATTATCGAAAATCACTCGAAAACAGTTAGAATTGCAGCACAGTAATAAATCAGTGAAAATTTTCACTGAATGCGAACAGTGAAAAAAATCGCTGGAAAATCAGTGAAAATTCACTAAAAAGTCAGTAAAATCTCTGAAATTCTTTGAAAAATCAGCGAAAATCCGCTGAAAATCAAAAATTTTTGCTGATATTCCTGGTGCTGCAATTCTGACTATTTATCAATGACTTTTCACTGATTCAAAATGAGAGAGTATTCACTGATTTACTGATCAAATAAAAATCTTCAAATTTTTGAAATCGCTTGAATGTTTGAATCGCTTTTGAGCTACCAAAAAATTATAATTCGAAATAAACCTCGAAAATAAAGTGAAATAATATACGTTCCAGAAATTTGAATAATATTCCAAGAAAGTACCCAGATACTTACCAAGGATGAGCGTTTTGATTTCGATTTTGGAAATTGAATGGAAGTAGAGGAAAGGAAGACAATAAATTGGATCCAAACCTCCAAAAAATTTCATATTTTTGACTCAACTTTTTATCCTTTCCAAACCACCTTTAAAAACCGAGTTTGAAAAAATTCATTCAAAAATTGTCTTTTTTTTTTAAATTGAAAAAAATGATTTTAAGAAAATTTTGCTGATATGATTTTATTTTTTCCTTGGGTATGAATACTTTTACATTAGAAAGTTATCGACCAGGATTTCTAGCCAGTTTATCAATTTTTGAAAAACATACCTACCAAGACTATTACCTATTTCATACTTGGGTAAAATTGTTTCAATGGTTTTTGCTTCTTAAATTTTTTTAAAATTTGATCAAATTTTGGGGATGATTGGAAAGAAAGAAACAGGTGATATTTTTACCAGGTTATTGTGTGATCTCCTCTCCATCGACGTTTTCAAAACAAAAACGGAAATCGGTAAGGTCATTTGGGGTAATTGTAAACATGGGTAATTGTAAACAAGTCATGCTGTAAATACTTAAATCCATCTAGCGAGCTGGAGTTGCCAAAAATAAAAACTTTGAATAATTGGCCTTACTATAACAAAGAACTTTGAGTTCTTGGTGACAACTGTGATGAAAAATTTCGTGATGAAAAAAACATGATATCAAATTTCGGTTTTCACACAATCTACGTAATCTTCAAAATTCGAGAAAAAATAGAAAAAAGTAAAAAAGTTGGTGTTTGATGCATTAATTTAGTTCTACGGACATTCAAAAATGATGAAATTCAATTCTTATAATTTTTGAAGCTGAGAAATTAATTTTCAGCAGCATTTACAAATACCCATCAAATTTTTCAGGTGTGGGGTAATTGTAAACACGTGTTATTTAAATGGAATTCACAAATTTAAACACAAAATATCATTTTGTTTTGGTTTTGATTTTTTTAGATTTTTTTCACAAGTTAGTTTTTCCACACGTTTAAATATTTAATCTGTATAATTTTTTTCCAAATTATGCAAAAAAAACCCCGAGAGATACGTTTTTTATGGGGTACAATGTATGCATTTACATTTACCCCATCATTGTGGGGTAAATGTAAATATTCTTGTCCAACTGTAAACGAAGTCCATAACTTCGGAATGAATAATCGAATCGATGAAAACAAACAGCCATATTACTCCTCATACATTCATTGATACGTGGAAAAAATTTCCATCACTTTGCATTCTTACTTACAGAGTAAAACGAAAAAGAGTATCACAAAATCGGTTCAATTTTCCGAAAAATTTACAATTACCCCAATTGACCTTAATTCTGAGAAAATTTGAGTCGATATCTATTGGGGGTTTCCACTGTAAGTATTTTTTCATCTCAAAATGGGTCAAAAAATTGTTCAAATGATGAAAATCATTGAAAATGATTAACATCATAAACATTTCCTGAAAGATTTCACAAGATAATTGTAAGATTGTAAAAATTATAGAAAAGTCATGAAAATTGTTCTGCATTGATATTTTTTATTTAAAGCGCCATAAAAAAAAAATCATAAAAATCAATGTAAACTTTTTTTTAGAAAATTATAAAATTGTCAAAAAATTTACAGAAATTATCAAAAAAATTGTGAAAGAGGTAAAAATATAGTTAAAATGTCGTAAAACATCACAAAAATAATCAAAAATTAGTATAAACGATTAAAAAAACATGAAAATTGATTGCAAAATTTCAAGGACTCATTCAAAGTTTGCAGCGACAAGTTTTCAAAAATCGATCACAAAATGGTTGAAATCATCTGAGAAAAATGGGTAGAATCGGCATTTTTTCCATTTTTACCTATATATTTTCAAAAACTGGATATTTTTACGGAGAATTTTAAGATTTGCAGAAAACTTTTCAAGAAATTGATTTAAAAATGAATGAAATAATGTGAGGTGACTCAAAAAATGGAGAAAAATTGGAACTTTTACAATTTTTTTTGCATTTTGAAAAAACATCATTAATTTTTACAAAACAGCCATAAAATTCTCAGACATACGTTTTAAAAAAATCCACCAAAAAAAAAAATTGGAAACGATGTATTTAAGCAGGCAACCAAAACGGAGCGTAATTTTCTTCGGATTTTTAATTTTTTGAAAAGTAGTGATTTCTACGAAATAGTCATAGAATTCGAATTCAAAATTCCCTACAATTTGAAGAGTCGTTCACAGTTCACTGATATGCTCTTTTAAATCGAATGAAAAATTGTTGAAACTTGGAATAATGTGAGGGAGGTGATTGAAAAAAAAAAAAATAATAAAGAGAATCGACACGTTCCTTTTCCATTTTTCACCTAATTCAATTTTTCCGAAACAAAAACACATTCTATAATTTTTCAAACACCCAGTAGCGTATAGAAGGGTAAATACCAGATCCGAAATATTTGAACTCGATAGTAGAAACGACCACCATAAGAAATCCATCAACTCTGACCACAAAACTTCTCGGTGGTTTCGGTTTACTACACCCATGATATGAGGGGATATCTCGAAGGCATTGTACGTCATTGTATCCCCAATAACCAACGAACAGTCTTCACTGTCTTCTATATTTCAAAAGGGGGCTGAACAACTTCACCTCAACGAATTTCTTCTATCATCATTAATTAGAAATTCATTAGGTAAAATTTTAACCAAATTCCATTTAGGTCTAATTTTTTTCAATTTTAATTCAAGAAACCCTACAGCCATAAAAATATAATCCATAACTTCTCAAAATACCTTCAGGTACACCAAAATATCGTATACATTCGAGTACCTACAAATAAATATAAATATAACCTAAATACCAAGAAAAAATCCCCTTAATGAAAACCACTCTTTCATTAAAAGCTAGTAAAACATTTTTATGCTATAGCCGAATACCTGTCAATTAATAAGGTTTTACGACGGTGTAAATCAAAATTGAAGTGTCTATTTCATGGTGTGTTTGCTTTCGGGAATACGTTTTCTTCGGGGGGTGAAAAAGGCTCCGGGACGAGGAGGCGGAAATTTATGTACTTTTTGAATACTATACAAACTTTTGTATTTTGCGCCATGAAAACACGTACAAATAAGTGAATATCGGGGCTCGATTTATGGACCTTTATTGTTATCGGTTATAAACGAGTGTAAAAGTTATATATAACATGAAAAACGGCCTATCAAAAATCTTTTACGCTTCCGTATCTACCGAACAAATCACAATATTTTAGAATAAATTAACACCGTCGACGATAATCCCGCATGGTTTTCCAATATCTACAATGTACCTACATAAGTTTCAATACATATTGAAATAACGATTTAAATTTCGACACCATTTAGGTAATATAACAGGAGAAAAAAGGACCATTCTAAAAAGGTCTAGAATTTCGTAAAATTGAAAAAACCATCGCTCGCCTATAAATAAATAAATCAAAAAGCAATTATTTTTTTCTAACCAGCAATTTGGCGAATTTTTATAAAGTAATTTCAAAAGGTCTCAAATCAACATTGCCATCGTATAACATAACACGATCAAGTTATACCAGAAATTACATTTATCGACGAAAGGAACACCTTGAAATGATATTTTGTATTTATAAAAGCTCTAGAGTATACCTCTACACAACCTCGTGAAAGTTTATACGTATAAATTGGTGACTGACATTAAAAACGAATCGAACCAAGAGAATGACACAAGTTAAAGGATGACTATACAGTGTCAACAAAAACGTTACGAAACCCGAATCACATATGGTGCAAGATAAATTAAAAACTACCTATAAAAAAAAATCAATTTCAAATAAGAATCTATACGTAGTGTATCTCTATTTGGACCAACGTTTTCCTCAAACTTTTCGAGACGTACTCGAATTTTTATCCAGCGTCGGATTTCGATTGATATTTTTCTAATTATACGATACAGAAACTCTAGCAGAAAAAATTAGCTGCGTAGGATTAGGCCCTACGTACATTTTCATGGAAATAACCTCAACAAACTTTCAGTAATTTTTCCAACGTTTTTTTTTTCAATTTAAAAAATATTTTTTATCCTTATCAGTAAATCGAAACTTCCCAGTCTGTGGATTATTTTCGAGAAACGAATTAAAAACGAACTCGATCGAAAGAAATTCAACCTTCGAAAATTCTACAAGTTCAAGATTACCATTACGAAATTAATTTTCTTCGATTAGAATTAAAATAACTTGAAAAATTGTAATCCTCGTTCAAATTAAATTCCCCAAAACTGCCTAACGGAGGCTGGAAAAAATTATTTTCCAATTGAACGTACACTACGGTCGTGTTTTTGAACAAATTTCAAATTCCCATCGGACAAATTTATCAATGGTTTGGACGAATGGAAAAAATTACGAGAATTCGTTTCATCCAAAGGTTAAATACCAAGTAGCAACGGCAACCAGAATTAGAATAGTTTCATTTTTACGCTCCATTCCAGATTCCGAAACGATGATGAGCGAAACCCTATAAAATATTTTTCCAACGCTCTTATTAAAAATTTTATAACCGTGGAAAAAATTCCTTTGAAAATTTCATCGTAAAAATATTCGCAATTTCATGAATAATAACAAAATAACAAGGAAAAAAAATTAAATGCCAAGTAGGCAGCAATAATGGCAACATAGGTACATTAAGAACTGAATGCATTTTCGCAATCAAAATTTACGTTCTCGCAGTCTCCGAAAAAATTACCCATAAAAGAATTTTTTCGGAAAAAATTTCGTTGAAAGCAAATGCAATGTAAATCATACCCACGAAGAAAAATACTAATAAAACCAACTCCAGTCAACGCGACGATAAGTTTAATAAGACAACAGCCTAGAAAAAAAAGCAATACGCCGACAGAAAAGGAAAATTCCGACGAAAACGAAACCCAAAGCACTTACAAATGAAACGGAACAAGAAACCAACTGCTCTCTTTAATACGAGTACCTTTAACCACCGGTGAGAAAACACAAGTAAATTTCTACCATCATTACTCAACTCCCTGAAGTAAAAAACAACAAAAGCTGCTACATATGTCAATCGTCCTCCGAAAAAAAGACCATTCAGCACAAAATAATAGCGTCGAGACTAAATCCACAATAATTCGTCAGGCTCAAACGGAAAATTTTCATCAGACAGGAGAAAAAATCGTAATGTAATCGAATCCGTAGCCTGGTTACAATTAACGTCGCAACACAATTGAAATTAATACGACATACGTCTAAATTATTTATTAATTTGCTGAGTCAGATGAAACGACGTCGAAGCGTTTTCTCGAGGGTTTCTTCAAAATGACCGCGCTGAATTGCTAACGTTGACATAAAATTTTTACGCCATTATAATCGCATTTCACTGCTCTCTTGTTAATCTACATGCCTCTTTTTTCATAAACCGACAACTTATTAAAATGTAAACCAAAGGTAGAATGAGATCTTCAAAGTGAAATTATACAGGCATTAATTAAAACGAAATTTAACTGTTGGGAATCCCTTCGGTGGAAAAAAATAACCACCATATGAATATTCGAGAACGAGAAAGAGTAAATCTTGGTAATATAATTATAGGTATTCAGCATGAAAAAAAAATCTCGAAATATTCAAAATAATATTTCGAAAATTTTTTATCGCTGTTTGATTTTTTATGAAATAATTTTCAAATCTGGGTTATCAATTCATGTTATTTCTTATTCAAGTTGAACAATAAATACTTGAGGATAAAAGTAGAAAAGTACATATTATTATTTTATACCTGTAGAAAACAGACCGTAAATAAGTTACTTCCGGGTAAAAGAATTGTTCAAGAAGTTCTCCAACTCTTAAAATCATCAAAAAAGCATTCTACAAAGACGAAGGAAAATAGAGCTTGAATTTCAAAACAGCTGATTCATTAGACAGTCGAGAGAAATTTGGTACACAGATACGACAGAATTATAGATCAAGCACAATGGAAGATGTTAGTCCATTTTTCTTCATTAATAAATTAACCCCCCACGCAAACATTTACACTTCTGGTTCAACTTACCTACCCTTTGAAAAAACAATTGTCATTATTATTTTACAATGGGTTGATGTAACTCAAGTAAGGAAGTGTGATGCGATCTGGGAAAAGGTACACAAGGCCGGCCGGAAAAATAAAAAATGAGATTTTTCCACCTCGTAGAACAGATTGAGACGAACATTTTGAAAAAAAATAGAGGCTCAAATGGTTGAAAATGACCGAGTTACTGAGCTATGAAGCTATGATTTATAAATTGTTCATTTTGAGAAAAACAACTACCAGCTTTCACACTATAAAAGTGAATATGTTTGGGCTATTTTTTCATCCTAAACTCGATCTTGCTGCTTTTTTCGATTTAAAATGTTTACTTTTCGTGTAATGTTAAAAAAATCTACTCTAAAATTGATTTTTTGTTATAAAATTAAAAAAAAAGCTGGCCAGTACAAAAAATAAAAGTAAAACATTTATCAATTTTGAAATTGTGAACAGAATGAAACTACCTAGATTAAATTTGGCGATCTTCACAACGTTTTATTGTATTCCTTCCACTCTGCAGTGGAAACGAAGCATTCTTGAGGTCTGATTAAATATTTCGATTGAGGACCCAAAAAAAGAAAGAAGAAAACTATTTAGATACCGCGAATATTTCGAAATTGATAAACTTAACCCAATGTTAGTTTTTTGGCTGTTACGCAAAATCGGATTTTCTGACTTTCGTGTACCTTTTCCCAGATCGCATTAAAAGTATTTTTCTGTGCTGTTTTTTCCTTTGCCAATTTTTTTAAAGAAATGTTGAATAAACATCCATGTATAAAATTGGGAAACGAGATACATAATTCGAAACAAATGATTGTTGATATTAAGAACATTTATTGTAGTTTTTCCCTTCCCCAAGTTTTATTATACTAGGCCGACCTGCCAACATGTGTGTAGTTTGGGTTGCTGCAACGTCACGTGAAAAGTGTGATGAATTTCTAGAGTAGGTACTAAAATATTATACTTAGTACGTGAGCAGTATGAAATCAAAAACTTACGAGGACGATGAACTGTCATGAAAAATTAATCAAAAAAAAAGTAGAAGCTTGGATCGTTGTAATCGAAGACATAAACGTGATGATGTTGAAGTTCGATAAATACAAAAAATAGAAATGGTGTGCGGCATATTCCTGCGTTTCTTTAGTGATTTTTTCACTTAAATTATCCAAAAAAATGTTATAAAAATCAAAAACAATGCGTTATTTATATATTTTAGCAATTGATCTTTTAAATCACTATCGCGTTTTCGTCTTCTACACAAAAAATACAGTACCTAATGCTGCCCGGGTCGAATTGATTAAAATTCTATAAAAATACTCAATTTATTGTATTTAACAAAAAAAATCTTGTTGAAATTTTGAAAAATCCAGTCAATTTTTGACCTAATCACGTATAAGCCACTATTTATATTAATTTATGAGCAAAACCATTAGCATATTCGGAATCTACAAAAATTTTTAAATTTCGAAGTTGGAAGGTCTAAAAATGTTACAGAAATGTCAAATTTGATAATTATTTGTCAATTTATTAAAATCGCTTAGCAATTTTAAAATTAGAAAAAGACTTAAATATCTAATATTTTAATAAAAATCACAAATTGTAAAAAAAAATTCATCTGGTATTTTCATACAAAATTACGAGTATCTTTAAAACATATCCACAATTGGTTTTGTTCCAAAGCAAAACCAGCTCAATTTCCTTGCCAATTTTTTTCTAAATTTTCCACTTGAAATGCAGTTTTTTTCAATCTTTCCATAAAAATGAAGCGAAATTTTCCATTGTGCGATGGTGAAAAAAGTTGTAAAGATATAATTTTTTAATTACAAACATTTTGCGAGAAACTATTGAAAAATTAAAATTTTTAGGACTAAAATAATGACTTTGAAATTCGAATGAAAATGAAAATGCCGCTATTTTTCTTAATGTAATGGTATAGAAGGAAAAGTTTTAAAATTATGGACATGCTTTTTAAAAAAGAATCCAAACTAGAAAAGGAAACCCATTTACAGAAATTGAAAGTTCAATAAAAAGTCAAACATGCAAGAGAAGTAATCATCACTACAGAGCGAGGAATTGAACCACAGACAGTAGATACAATCTACTGGTTCTGGCCCATTTTTTAATTACCGGTAAATTACCGGTAATTACCGTAATTACCGTTGCCCACCAATAAGGTAATTACCGTGACGTCATAATTACGGTGACGTCATGATGCTGGCTAAAACGTCATCAGTCGCAAGCCCAAAAAGTCCAAAAAAAATTTCCCACCAAAATTTGAAAAAAAAAATTTTCACCAAAAAAATTTTTTCAAAAGGCGTCGGGTATGGAAATTACCTGGTAAATTACCAAATTCATTATCTTGAAATTCCTAGATTGATTTTGAAGTTATTCTGTGCCTAAAATAAATTAGAAATTACTGTGTAAAATATTTTGTATACAATTTTGTACACAGACATTTGTTGGTATATCATATACACGATTCTAAGTGTTGATTTTTTTTTCTTCTCATCTCTCTCTTTATCTTTTTCTCTCACTCTTGCCCCCCCCCAAAAAAAAAAAAATTATATGACTGGAAGAAAACAATTTGTGATTAGTACACAATAAACATATTTATTGATTTAATTTAGGTATACATAACAGTAATACACAAATATCAATTTTTCTTAAAAATAATAGATAATTATTTTACATAATTTAATTTTTAAAAAAAGAACAATTTAGATTTTTTAAAATATGTACTCTCTCGTAATTTTGGTAACCGAGGTTTCATTCACTGATGCAAACCATGTGTAAAATCCATTATCACCGCCAATGTAAAGAGAAATTTTCTTATCTAAATTAACATAATTTTTCACGAAATCATTAATTCTCGATGGATGTTTCATATTATTGAGATTAAACATTGGTAACAATTGTGTTTTTTTAATTTTTTTTGATAAAGTAGTATTTCTGGCACTAAACAAAAAATTTGATGAATTTAAATGGGTTAAAGAACCTGTATGCAATAATTAAGAAGTTGATAATACTGTTTCTGTAGTTGTTGGGTAGGCGGTTGTGAAAGGGCTACTGGATGTCGAATAATTCGTTGTTGTAGATCTAAATTGCGATGAGAATGGAAGTGTTGTTCTATTGACAGGTTTGAGGCTAGAGGAGGTAAAGACAAAACTAAATCTTGAAAAATTTGCTGTTGTAAATCCAAATTGTGATGAGCGCAGTATTGTTTTATTGACAGGTGTTTGGAGGCTGGTGGTGAAGACAAAGATAGATTTTTTTGTTGTAGTAGATCCAAATTGTGTTAATGGAAGCAATGTGCTATTGTCAGATCTGAGGAGGCTACCGGTGGTGAATACAATGTCGGATTTGGAAAAAAAATTTGTTTCGGGCTTCATTTCATTTGATTTATCCGGCGGCGACCAATATCTTAAAGTGGTAATAACCACTAAAAACATTGTGAATATCGAAAAAGACGCGAATGTACATTTTAATATTTCCAAATTCATACTGAACAAAATAATTTTATAATGAAGATTGATTAATAAGAAAAAGTACAAATCTTCATTCTGTGTTATCATTATATTAATTAGACTTATCATATGGCCTGAAAAGTGATAACCTCGATAACTTATACATCGAATTCTAAACTTATAAATATGATAACTCCATCTCGCTACTTGAAAATGTCAGTAAACTCGAATACCTCAGGCAACAGATTGATTTGTTATATGTAATCCGATGACGAAGATGGTGGTACTCATACGCTTATGACAGATGCAGCCTTCAAAGCACGTTTGATAAATATGTTACCAGCCAGGTTCGATAACATAATCGCTAGCACAAAACTTGTCAAAAATATATCACTAAAAGACCATTGAAGCTCTAGACTCCGAAGATAACCTCCTAACTTCTCGCTTCGAAAAACGTAAGGAAAATCCTAAGAATAAATCATTTGCTTTAATGTTTGCTGTGAAATGCTTCAATTGTGGAGAACAAGGTCATGAATCGTTTGGATGTAAGAAAAAACTTACTCAGACGCCGCCTACTGAAAATGTGAAAGGAAGTTCCAGTGATGATGCAATCATTTGTAAATATTGCAAAGAAAAGGGTCACATCGTATTGATTAAATGTAGATTGGTAGTATTACTAATTTATTTCCATCAATATCAATTATCTATTCTCAGAAAATGATAGCATAAAAAAAATATCATAAGGTTTTAATTCCACAAATTCAACAAATTAATTTTCTTTAAAGGAAAAATTAATCGTTTTTCTTAGAAAATTGAATTTATTATGGGTGATAACGATTAAAGTAATTAAAAGTACTCAGATTACAAGTAGAAATGAAAATCTGATTAAAATTGATTGAACAAGGGATTTTTAATGTTTATCAAACATTACATTTTTCAACCAATAACTTCATTGCATCATAAACATTTTAGGTGTTGCTACATTTGAAAAACTAGACATTGCTTGCATGCAAAATGGTTGCAAGTAACTTGCAAGTGTAGTACCTACCCGGCATAGTCGTCTCCACATTTGCAGGTTGATAAACTAGATTTTAAGTCTTGTTCATCATCTCTGGCCTTTACAGTTCCCTTTTATTTCACAGCTACGGATTTTTTGATGTCCCCAATGATTAGATTTTTGAAGAACGTTTTCTCATTACACACATGCGCTGTACAGGCACTATCCAAAGCCCACACAGTTTTGTCCACCGGAAAATTCGCTAGGCCCATGCATGTGATTGTTACAGATGCCGACGTTGATAGTCCCTTTTTGCAATTTTTATTATAGTGACCTTTTTCTCCACAATTACGACAAGTGGCGTTTTCCTTTTTCCGAGTTCAGGACAAGTTTTCACGATGTGACCCTTTTCTTTGCAATATTTACAAATGATTGCATCATCACTGGAACTTCCTTTCACGTTTTCAGTAGGCGGCGTCTGAGTAAGTTTTTTCTTACATCCAAACGATTTATGACCTTGTTCTCCACAATTGAAGCATTTCACGGCAAACATTAAAGCAAATGATTTATTCTTAGGACTTTCCTTACGTTTTTCGAAGTGAGAAGTTAGGCGGTTATCTTCGGAGTCTAGAGCTTCAATGAGGTCTTTTAGCGATATATTTTTGACAAGTTTTGTGCTAGCGATTATGTTATTGAACCTGGCTGGTAGCATATTTATCAAACGTGCTTTGAAGGCTGCATCCGTCATAAGCGTATGAGTACTACCATCTTCGTCATCAGATTATAACGAAACAATCTGTTGCCTGAGGTATTCGAGTTTACATTTTCAAGTAGTGAGATGGAGTTATCATATTTATAAGTTTGGAATTCGATGTATAAGTTGTCGACGTCGTCGCTTTTCAGGCCATATAATAAGTCCAATTTTTCGAGAATTTCGGTGCTGGTATCGAGATGCATGATTGTACTTATCGCTTTATCAGACATAGAGTTGACTACAACAGTTTGCGTTTTTATTTCAAGTTCTTCTTGCTTCATCTTTTTTGCAACCTTCAGGCTGCGGATTAGAAGATTGGCCCTGAATCTCCATTCACGATAATTCGTCTTCCCTTGAAGCTTGGGCAGCGAGAACGGATGCGAGGCTGAGGAATCCATGAGGTCGATTTCGAGTTCCGAGTTTAACAAATGCACAAGTTCGGTATAGAAGGTTTAATCGAGTTTGCGGGCAGAGATTAGGGACTTAGCCCATAACCTGTTATTTTGAGAACAAGAGAAACGTATAAAAACAATTTATTTGATTAAAACATAATTAAAGATTAGTACACGCCGCAATAGAAAAAAGCAACTTCTAAAAGAATACAATATTTTCTAATGATGAAATTCATACAATGTTGCTGAAGCAACGGCATAAAACTATTCTAAAAACTAGGCTAAGATTGATTTTCAGTGTTGCAAACATATCGTTTCACAACAGTTTTTCCTTCCTTTTATCGATATTATACAGCTGATCATTCAAATAAAACCATATAATACAAATACGATGTCATTTCAGCTTAAATCTACATTTTTCCATGGATAAGATAATCTCAGAAGGTCATTCGATAATCTTTGTATGCCCGTGTATATCGTTAGCGAGGCAGTGGAAAGGTAGTGAGACGGCAGGTGGTAATGTTATCGCCAAATAAATTAAAACTCTCGAAGAACGTGTAATCTACTGATCCAGTGACAACAAATGAAAAGCTTACCACCATAGCCATGCAAAACGATAAGATTACCGTTGGTTGTTTTCGCGTGTGCAAATCAATGCATAAAATGTCATTAATCCAAACATTATAGCAATTTTTGAGGTCATAATTTAGCTAAATTCTATTTATATAAGAAATTTTTGATTTTAGATTCCCTTCTAACATCATTTATACACTTCATACCCTCCCCACCACCATTCACATATAATCTTCACCGCGTGTACGTAATTTTCTTGCTATCGCGAGTTCATAGATTGTTCTTTTTCCATCGTTTACCTAGCTTTTTACCTTTGTTGTGTCTATCTCACTTGTGGCCAAACTTTTGCGTATATTTTGCTACTATTTCCCCCAAAACAAACACTGGCATACATACTAAACCCAACAACGTAAACACAATGATTACCAAATTTTACAAGTGATTTATTACAGACACTGAAAAATACAGAGTTATAAAGAACCAACGCATCGTCATACAATATGTGAGAGAGAATTTTTTAAAAACGATCTCTAACGCGAGTTGTTATGTGAGAAGACACGATTATTTAGGCGGATGGTGGTGGTGGGGCGGCGGGCAGGTAGTGAGATGACAGGCGATAACGTTATTGCCAAATAAATTAAAACTCTCGAAGAATGTGTTCAGTAATGAATGTACACAAACACGTTCTTCCGTTTCTATCTTTCAATGCACATTTTTCTTTACGTAAATTTCATCATGTTAATGCAGATAAGAAATTTTCTCTTTACCCTAGTGGTGATAATGGATTTTACACATAGTTTGCATCAGTGAATGAAACCTTGGTTACCAAAATTACGAGAGAGTACATATTTAAAAAAAATCTAAATTGTTCTTTTTTAAAAAATTATGTAAAATAATTATCTATTATTTTTAAGAAAAATTGATATTCGTGTACTACTGCTGTGTATACTTAAATCAATAAATATGTTTATTGTGTACTAATCACAAATTGTTTTCTTCCAGTCATATAATTTTTTTTTTGGGGGGGGGGGGGCAAGAGTAAGAGAAAAAGATAAAGAGAGAGATGAGAAGAAAAGAAAATCAACACTTAGAATCGTGTATATGATATACCAACAAATGTCTGTGTACAAAATTGTATACAAAATATTTTACACAGGAATTACAAATTTATTTTAGGCACAGAATAATTTCAAAATCAATCTAGGAATTTTAAGATAATGAATTCGGTAATTTACCAGGTATTTTCCATACCCAACGCGTTTTGAAAAAAAATTTTGGTGAAAATTTTTTTTTTCAAATTTTGGCGGGAAATTTTTTTTGGACTTTTTGGGCTTGCGACTGATGACGTTTTAGCCAGCATCATGACGTCACGGTAATTACCGTATCGGTGGGCAACGGTAATTACGGTAATTACCGGTAATTAAAAAAATGGCCAGAACCAGTAGATTGTATCTACTACAGACACAAAAGAGAAACAATCCCTCTTAGGCACCAGTAATTTTTATCAATGCGAAGGAAATTATGGGATATTTTTGCTTTTGTGTCTGAGGTTCAATTCCTTACCCTGCATTTATGAAAATCAAGAAAACCCCACAATTTTCAACAGTAACAAAATATCGAAAATGAAAATTTATATTTTCATTCGCAGAATCTCTAACTTACCAGTCACTATCAATAACAAGATAATATGACAGAAAAACTCCACAAAATATCTGGGTATGCATCTAGACAAAAGGTTAATCTGGAAAACCTATATTGAGAAAAAACCCAATGAAATGAAGTTAAAACTTAAAAAAAAAAATGGCTCTTTGGAAAGAAAGATATGTTAAACAATAAAATTCTGCTTATAAAACCAGTATGGACGTATGGTTGCCAGCTGTGGGGTACCTAGCGTGCAAAAAATGCAGAAAGGAGCAGACAAATGGACAGAAAATGGCAGAAATTCTCACTGTCTGCTCCTTTGGACCTCCGTTGCACATTGAACGACCCTTTTTGACCCCGACTGTGCATGCAGCGGGCATCAGAAGGTCAGAAAGGAACAAAGGAGCAGACAGGAGCAAAGAGGAGCAGAAAAAAGACCAGAAAAGAGCAGAAATTCTCAACAAAAAGAAGCAGAATTTGTCTGATTTTTTTGCACACTGGGTACCTCTAAACCTTCAAAAATATAGAAATTGTTTAATGAGTGAACAAAAAATACCTTTTGTTGGATCACAAATGCACCATGGTACAGGAGAAATAAATACATTCATTAAGACCTAAAAATGTGAACTATCATTGAAGAAATACAACAATTTGCAGTAAGACACTCAAACCATCTTCAAACCTACTGCAGCAGCAAAATTGGACCGCTCTGTGAAACTGATATCACGAGACATTTAAAAAGAAAACAATTCTTTGAATTAATTTCAACTAGGTACATAGATATACTAATATAATGCCTTAGATGTTCTACAAACACGGAATGGTATAGGGCGTTTCCTGATGACATCATCTGACATCATAATCTCACTGAGGGACGGAATAGATGCTCTATGGGGATAACTACAGTCTATTTGCTTTGTAAAAGAAATTCTCATCACCAAAAATTCTCGTTCAAAACTTGTTTTCCCGCCATTCAAATGTAATTCTGTTAAAATCCTGAATTCCTTCACATGTTTCTGTTTACCAGCGCACAATGAAGTAAAATATAAAAGCAAATATACCATCTAAATAGTATACAGGGTCTATAAATGAACCGGGCACCCTCAGCGCAAAATACTCTACCTAAAATAGCGATATTTCTGATTTATGTTTTTTTCTGTTAAAAGGGTCTGGGGTATAGTTTTTAAATTACCAAAAATCATAATTTTGATGAATTGAATTTTTAATGATAAATTCATCACTTATTTGTCAATAATTGTAATTAATAAAAAATTTTAATTTCAAAGAATTGATAATTTTACGTTCGAGATTACGGCATTCTGAATTCTGATGTTAAAAAAAAGATTCATGTAATGTTATCGTGTGGGCATTTCAACTCTGTGAAGCGTATTTCACACTTTTACCTGCATATTTTATAAGATGGCTCATCCCTTACATTAAACTTCGTCACTATTTTGATCTTGTTTTCGTTTCGTTGCGTATTACAACAATAATATCAGTGATGCAACACAATGAAATGGAAAAAAAGAAAAGAAAAGAATGGGAATTTTTGTGCTGAGGGTGCCCGGTTCATTTATAGACCCTGTATTACTATACCAGCAGCGGAAGTGAGCCTTTTCATGACGAGCGTAAGTTTGCGAAACAAGCCAAAAGCGAGTGAGAAAATACACGAGTCGTGAAAATGCTCACTACCGATGCTTATATTGTAAGATATTTTTCATTTGTACTTCTCAAAATCATCAATTAGTACTTTTACGTATAGTGTATGCGTTCGTGCGGTTTGTATACCGAGTCACGGAAGTTTACTTCCGCATACTAGGACACGGAAGTTAACACGAAAAACACAAAAAACCGTGTTAACAACTCGACAATGAAAAGATGAACTTCCGATCCGCAAATTAGCAATGAAAACACGTACCTACTTTCGATACAGTACAAATGAAAAGATAATTTTATTCTCTGTAACAATTATTTTGGCCAAAATTTTCATTTATCCAGTCAAAAGAAAGTTATTACTAAAACAAACACCCAATGTTGTGTTCTAATGCATCACTAGTGTTCATTTACTAAATGCTTACCCTCAGTGAGTTAAACAAGGGATAAACCCAGTTAAACGGCAGGCGCAGAGTATGCATTTTCAAAAACAGGAAACGCCCTATAAGCAATAAAGTATTATTTAACACCACCACCAACAACAACACATTTCATTTTAATACTTCCTAAAAGTCGCTAGACTTACAAATCAGAAACTATTGGTTTTCTGACATTTTGTGGTGCATAATTTTTCTTGTTACAGTAGGGCCAATTTTTGACACCCCCCCCCCCCACAATATATTCACGTTGGTAAACTTTATCTGATAAGAAAAATAAACTAGAATCTGTCATTTCAACTAAAATTCAATCACAATATTCAAAATATTTTTAAATTTGATACTTCGAATAAGAAAAATCATAATGTTGAAAAATGATGTATTTTTTCAGAAAAAATAAAAATTGCATTTTGAAATGAAGAAATTGAGATCGAATTGGAAAATTTTAAAAATTACCTACTTATTTGCTGAAATATTTTTCAAGTCCAAAATTAAACAATGGAAACCCGAATTTGAGTCCTGCAAAAAATATTCTAATTTGGATAGTTTTTTGGGAGAAAGAGGGAGGGGTCATCTCATAGAAAACTAGTTATTCATAAAATTTTTCGCAGGACACAAACTCTGTTTTTCCAGACATAAGATTTTCGATAAAAAAAAAGGTTGAGGTTAAGCAGTTTTTAAAATTTTCAATTTCGACTTCAATTTATTCATCTTAAAATGTGGATGATTTCTCTCAATTTTTTGTAAAAAATCGCACAGTTTTTCCAAATACTTAAAAATTAGATCCCATTACTTTTTCATCTCAACATTACATTTTTCTCAGTTCTTCTGAAAAAAAACCACTGATTTCCCAACATTTTTCAACTCAACTCTATAATTCCTACAATTAAAAAAAAAACATTCACAGATTAGAAAGAACTGGCCATTCACATTCATTTCAACCTTAAATGATCTTAATTCCAGACAAATTTCAAAAACTGCAACACACCCTGACAAAAATTATCAAAGCTCAGCACAGCATTTAAAATTACCGCAGACGTGTTCCCACAAAAGGACAAACTAAATAGGCGAAACCAACTTAGGCTCACCTTATACCTAAATACCCCACGGCGCAGTTTTCACGTTAATTTAATATAAAACTTGCGTAATAATTTTTACGCTACACATATTCTTAAAGTATAATATAATATACAATTACATTATGTAAATCACTGCAGCTGGTGTTATCTTGGTTCACCATATGGGTATGATACCTTTTACACGACACGACGGTTGTACACAATGTTTGATCACTTGTAGTAAACTTAATCATTTTCCTGACAACGTCTCGTCTCTCATCTCGAATTTGCAGCCAAAATCCCCCAAAAAAACGCAATTACACCGATTAAACGCGACGCGAACGGGAATATAAAAAATGTACATTTTACAAAATGTTTCTTTGACACGGTGTATACTTCAGTTTTTCCATTATATTTATAATATTTGAGCAACTTGAAGAATATTTATAAGGAGCTTTTTGTCGAATGACATGTTACGAAAAAGAGGGAAAAACCTACAGCTCGTGAATAGAATACGAAAGTTGCAAAAGCCTTAGGTGATTTAATTATACCGGGGTAACATTTTCGAGAACATGTTGTTTGTAATTACACCACCGATGGTATATTCTCTTACGTGTACGCGAATGTACCGAGCATTTTCACCATCGCAGACAGAATAAAAAAAGGTAAAAAGACGTAATTACAAGATGGTATTAACGAATGTTTACTTAGCTAACACGACATTTATTTTTAATTTCGAAAAATGAGCTAAGACCGTCTTTACCTACGTTTTGTGCATTAAACTTTGAAATATTTCCCTGAATAATTAACCGTCGGTGTGAAAAAACTTTCAGCTTTTTCTCGCGTGATTTTGCAACGAGAATGTACAATTTTGCACGACGAATCCGTATAAAAATCCCCAGCTTCTTTCAATCGAAATATTTCCAGCAAATACGAATCCGAAGAATTGAAAAACAATAGAATACCATGTTTTGTTTATGTTTATTAGATTACATTCGCATTTTCAATATAATGGAACTTGTTTTATTCCCAATTAATTTTAATAACGACGAAGTAAGCTGCCAGGACAAGAATAAAATTTCCAAATAAATAATAATTAAAATTTTCTACCAAAACGCCGCCTATAATATCGTTAAATTTCCCTGCTCGATTTTCTTCTGGATAAATTCCAAATTTTAGCCGAAAAAATAAAATAATAAAAGCAAAAACAATCTGGAAAGCATCCAACAAATGCTTATTAACTTTACGCTCCGAACTACACTAAGTCAAATTCGCTTTAAATGAGATAGCGAATATGACACTTATATTAATAATTTGTTTCGCGTACTTCCTTCCTAAAGGAATTCAAGTTAAAAGCTCGTAATAATTGAAATATTTTTAATCCGTTTCCACTTTACAAATTTATTTCGCGCCTTCAAAAAGTTCCAAAGTGAAGTGAAAACGAAACCAAGAAATGGTACGAGGTTTTAAAGTATATCCCCAGAAATTATCATTTTTAACCATTCGCGCAAATTTCTTCACGCTATTAAATTTGTACTTGGAATTGAGTTTGCGTAGCGAAAATAGGTCTAATTAATGGTATTAGGGGAAATTTTGAGGATAATTTTTAATACAATTATGGTATTAATGGAGTAAGTATGTTGAGCCTGAGACAGAGGGGATTTATTTTCCTAATTAATTTTTTTTTAAACAGTAAAATATTAGAGATGTTGAATAATTTTTAAAAAAAAAAACAATTATCAAGGCACTTAATTCGCTTTTAAGTATGAAAAGTGGTCATAAATTCAAAAAAAATTCTCATTCAATTATCTTAAAAAAAAAATCACCAGGGAAAGAAAATTGCAAAAATTTGAAAAATTAGGTCCCTCGATTTATGGATATTCAAGTATAAAACGGTTTATTCGTCTGAAATTTGTACGCACCTACGCTTTAAATTTCCACCAAAATATACGAGATCAACGTTGAAATAGTTTTTTGACGTGAATAGAAGTCTTTTAGATTCGAGTTATGATATTTGAGTGAGAACAAATGATACGAACATTAACGAGATTACGAATGATTTCAGTTCTATACAAGCGGAATAAGTAACAAGATTAATCTTTTATATTAAAAGACTTTGAAAGCACCGTTTTGCTCTCGTGAAGCGAATCAAATTGCGCAGGTAGACTGAGGATTAACGAATATTACGTAGGTGGTTGTAAAACAAAGCGTAGACTAATATGTTTCAAATTATTTATTTTAATACCCGGGATAGGATTTTGAATTTGTAATCGTAATATTGATCCTTTTAGACAGAACATAGTCTTATGGATAAGAAACTTGAGTGTATCGTCTGATTTTTCTTTCAAATTTCAAAATTTCCATTATCCATGAACAAAATATATTAAGAGATTGGAAATCGAAGCGAAAATTCGTACCAATAGGACCAATAGTTTTCAAACCCGAAAGAAAAATCGGATTAGTTGGTGAATTTTGTACCCTCAAAGATTGATCGAATCAACGAGTATTTTCTGATCGTATTCTTCTATACATACTGAAATTTTTTTGAATATTTTCTCAGATTTTCCAACATTTTTAGAAAGAGCGGAAGTAACTTCTCAGAGGATGTTTGAGAAATTTTCACCTAAATCAAAGTTCAAAGGGAATAATTGATAAAATTGAAAAAAATGACTGTCAAAAAAAATCCAAAAGCTGTTAGGTACGAAAATCTTTAAAATTATTGGAAAATATTATCTTTTAAATGTCCCAAAAATAATTTAAATCGCTTCAAATCGTTTAAATGTTGTAAAATATTTCAAAAAATAAAAAAAAAACTGTAAAAAATCTAGGTTGAAATTCCGTTCAAACTGTTTGAAAAATTGGTAAAAATTGCACACAAACATGGATTCAAAATGAGGCAGAAATTGGTTTAATCACCAAAAAATACAATTAAAACTTTATTAATCATCTCAGACTGAAATTTATACCCACTCCTATCTATATCGTTCGCCTTTCCTGATTTACCTATCATTATGTTACCTACGCTCTCATTCTGAATCAGTGAAAAGTCACCGATAAGCAGTCAGAATTGCAGCACAGGAAAAATCAGCAAAATTCACTGATTTTCAGCGAATTTTCGCTGATTTTTCAAAAATTTTCACTGTTTTTCCAGTGATTTTTCTTACTGATTTGTTTTCATTGAAATTTTTTTCACTGATTTTCTCCTGTGCTGCAATTCTGACTGTTTCTCAGTGATTTTCGATTATTTTCATTGATTTATAAATGAGAAAGTACATTTCCACAATTTAAAATTAAGTAAAAGGCACCGATTCATGTCGCATTTAATATAGTTTTTAGCGGACTACCCATTTTTTTTTGAAAAAATTCCGATTTTTTGGTTGTGTTTTTTTCTTGTTGTAATCTTTCAAACTAATATAATCCGATAACTCGACCGAAAATTAATTGATCGGGCTGAAATTTTTACTAAGTAAGTGTCTGTGACCGGGTAAATATGAATGGAATATATTTTGATGTAAAATTGACCGGTAGAATTAGAGAAGTACCGAAAAAATTCGATTTTGAAAGGCACCACAGAAATTGTTATTTCAGTTGTTTTTTTACGGTTCTAGTAGTCCTTTTGCACTAAAATAATTTAATCAGTTCATATTCAACCCATCGAGAACACGAGGTAAAATTTTATCAATTCACTCCCTGCCGAAATATCAAAATCTACTATTGGCAACATCGCATTTTTCTATGTATCAAAGTCTATTATTGGCAACGTCGCACTCTTTCAAAAATCGATCGAAATTTATTATTTGGAGGGTTTCGAAGAGCGGTACATTCTCGCTGAAATTTTCTGTATCATTTTGGAGTATATTTATTTGTACCTAGTCCCCTGTTAATACACTAAGCAATTTTCAAGAATTTTAAAGAAATTTGTAACATTTTTCAAAATATCATTTTTTTAAATAAAATTTTCTTCAACATTTTTGAATTGCTTGATTAAAAGTTGATAAAACATGAAAAAATGCTCAAAATGACATTATTTTAACGAAATATTCAGGAGACTTCAAAAAATTTGTTGGAATTTTGAATGATTTTCATCATATTTTTCAAAAATTTTGCAATATATCAAGCTTACTCATCATTCTTGAGAAATTTTTAACAAATTTCTTTCCGAAAATTCAACTTTTTTTCCAGGTTCCTAGAAGTCGTGACCACAATTTTTTTCAATCAGAGCAAATTAAATTAGAAACTGAGTAAAATTGGTGAAGCTGGCTAGAACCCAGTCCAGGTAAAAGAGACAAAAATTGGAAAATTTTCAATCATTAAATGATATTTTTTCAGATTTTTTCGAATTTTTTCAACTTTGAATAATATACGTTTTCTAAGAAAAAAGCCACCACTTTCCTCAAACTGTCGACTCAAACCTAAATTTCCGGACCAAAAATTCAATTTTATGATTACCTTTATTAGGGAGAGTGGTGAGGTATCTCCCTCCATCGGTTCAACCCAACCAAGTTGCAGTTTTGTTACCAGAAAGTTTTTTGAAAAAACAGCTCTAACAAAAAAACATAAAAATACATGATTTTTTGAAAAAAATGGAATATTTAAGAGGGGCAATTCATGATTAATTTTAACGTTATTTTCAAGGAAATTCAAGTTTTTAAAATTTTTCGAAGTTTGAAAAGGAACTTGAAACATATTTCTTCGCATTATTTACTTTTTCAATCAATTCAAAATCCAATACTCTTTAATTTCAGTAAAATTGAGATCAACTTTCAAAATTGAGATTTCAAACTTCATTCGCATAATTCTTTGTTTCTTCGCCAGTCAAGTTTAAAAACGCACACATAAATTCCACTTCGCCTACTTTTCTTATACGAAAATCACATTTAAAAATCCCCACATCCGCAATATTATCCGTTTTCTGAAAATATCGAATGGTAACCAACATCTGAAGATATATCCAGTAAAAGATAAACCTGTCAAAGTTTTCCAAGATCTTGAAAAATATACTTTTCCAGTTTAGAATTCAACCGAGAAAGTCATCCTCAATTATCCTTTCAAAACTATACCATTCACTTTGAACCAATAAGTATAATACGTTTCAGCCCGGAAGATTAGATCGACCGCTGTAATGCAAGTCGCAAAAAGGATTAAGTATTTGCAAAAGTTATGGGAAAAAACTCAGCCTTTGGAATAGGGCGAATTCGAGTAAAAGACAACCAAACGTACCTAGATTTAGCCTTTAGAATCAACAAAAACATACCGCACTTTCTTATCATTTCGTTAAATCTCCAAATGGCTATAAGTTTTTGACGCGTTTACGTTTTTCTCTTTTGTACCTACGTACTTTCAATTTATACTCGAGATCACCGGCGTGTGGGGATGGATTTTTGACACATTTCCAGCAATTTTACTCGCCGTATAAGAAATGGCTTCGATTAAACGACTAATAAAAGCTGATGAGGAGAATTCGAACATGAAAAATGGCCCCTCTGTCGAAGATATTTTGGTAAAATAAATAAAAATTCTACCCAGAAGGATACCCAAATAAACAATTAAGAAAAAAGTTGCACAGCTGAACTTTTTTTGTAATTCGTGCTCGAGTTAAATATCGTAGATACCTGCTTAACATTGTTGACGTGCTAACGCTAATTACCTTACACTTTAATTAAAACATAATAAGCTGCAAATGGTGTAATTTTCGCCTTAAAAAGTCATCTAAACTCTTTCGTAAAAAGCGTATTAGGTAACGCGACGTTGAATTTAACGAATTACCGTTTTTCATTAATTAAGTGCACCTCAATCCGAGGATTTTTTAATTAAATAAATACACAGCGTCGTGATTTCCAGCCGTAGAGTAAATTCTAAATTGAAGATTTCAACGTAATTAACAAATAATCGCGAAAAACGACGCTTTTTTTCGAGAAAAAAATGACGAACTCGAATACGAACGCGAACCACGATGCCACATAAAAATGAAATATTTGTTTTCGAGAAATTCGAGAATTTAAAAAACTAATGGCGGTTGTACAATGTACACCCTCTTAATTCAAACGTAATATACGAGCATTTTAACTCAAGCACGAGAACGGTTTCGTTCACCTTGCTTTTTTTTCGCGCTCTCGCTAATGATATGAAATACGTTGTTTTACTCTCGTAAGTAATTTTTTCCCCATATTTGGCCCGTCAACCAAGTTGAGGTTAGATTTACACACCGAAATAGCAGAGAAAACGTAATTCATACGTATGTAAGAGAAAAAATAGCACATAATGGTTTCAAAAATCCTGCTGGACCAGTAGCTGTGGGATATCTGCTTATAGTGATGTTCTCAGCACGAGATTTCGGCTACTATTTCGACCCTGTATGTTTGAAAATGTTCAACTAGATCAGGTCTAAGGTCGATTAGCTTTTTACAATAATTAAACCCCTAAGTACCGGACCTTTAGAAGGTAGGTAACGTACAGAATTTTCGTTTCTTTACGAGTATCGTAAAATGTAAACCATTATTTTTACAAAATGAATAAAATTGTCGGCATGTCTCGAAATATTACACCGAATTCCGGAGCTTCTATAAAAGACCAGCGGCCTTTTTTCACCACTATCCAGTCCCTAAGCTGTTTCTATTGCATTAAAAATTCTGGGCTAAAAATTCGTGACCTCGTTAGATCGCATTAGACGTTACTATACGAGATAACAATTCGTGTATCTCGTCTCGCTTATTTGCAAGAGGAAAATTTTTTATGATTTTATTAATATTGACAAAGTAGCTACACGACGTGGGTAGATGTAAAATCCAGAGAAAACTCGGAAACAGACGTATGAAATTATTTACCTACTTGAAAAATACGATTTTGGTACACGTCGTGTATTGTATATCAGGTGTGTCAGTCTCATATTCATAGTCGTAATTGACAACCCTCCATTTGTGCTGGATACAGCAGCTTCAATTACGTAAATGTACTCGAATTTGATGAATTTGAAAAAAAAATGTATAATTCATCGTGGGATATTTACTTTTTTTTTCATTGCATCTAAGTATTTCAATAAACATGAATGCTTGTATTCATCCCCCTCCTCACCACTCTCATTTGGGGTCAACACATATTCCAGTCGTTTATGCTACGTTAGTGTTGGTTCGTGCCGAAACCCTTATCGTTAATGCTGCTCTCCTTCCCAGTGTATTGAGGAAAATCATCCCACGATTTTTATGAGCCTTTGAGGAGGAGGCTGGGATGAGTATTGGGATGAATCTTGACATGAATTTTCATTCCAAAACTCACCTCACGATTCTTTCGAGTAATTAGGCTTGGATGAGTATTGGGATAAACTTTCATTCCAAAAGTCATCCCATGAATTTTTCAAGCTTTTGAGGCTGGAATGAATTTTGTGATGAATCTTCATCCCAAAAATCACCCCACGATTTTTCCAAGCTTGGGATAATTATTCGGATGAATTTTCATCCCAAAAAATCATCCCATGATTTTCCAAGCTTTTGAGGATGGGATGAATCTTCATCCCAAAAATCATTCCATGATTTTTCCAAGGTTTTGAAGCTGGGATGAAACTTCATCCCGAAAATAATCCCATGATTTTTCCAAGATTTTGAGGCTGGGATATTGGATTGAATTTTCATTCCAAAAATCATCCCATAATTTTTCCGAGCTTTTGAGGCTAGGATGAGTATTGGGATGAATTTTCATCTCAAAAATCGTCCCACGATCTCTTCGAGTTTTTGAGGCTGGGATGATTCTTGGGATGAATTTTCATTCCAAAAATCATCCCATAATTTTCCGAGCTTTTGAGGCTAGGATGAGTATTGGGATGAATTTTCATCTCAAAAATCGTCCCACGATCTCTTCGAGTTTTTGAGGCTGGGATGATTCTTGGGATGAATTTTCATCCCAAAAATCATCCCATGATTTTTCCGACCTTTTGGTTGGGATGAAAATAGTTTTCGTCCCAAAAATCATCCCACGACTTTTCTAAGTTTTAGAGGCTGGGATGGTTATTGGGATGAATTTTCATCCCAGAAATCATTCCGTGATTTTTCCAAGCTTTTGAGGCTGGGCGAATTTGGAGATGAAAATTCGTCCCAAAAATCACCTCACGATTTTCCGAGTTTTTGAGGCTGGGATGATTATTGGTATGAATCATCCCACGATTTCTACGAATTTTTGAGGCTGGGATTTAAATTAATGAAAAATGGTGAATAAATTTTTTTTAAATAAAATTTAGGTATTTAATTTTTTTTAAGAAAAATAAGTTTATTATTTTTTACCCCACATTTTTTCCGCTCTTTTAAGGTCAGGATGAGTATCGGGAGGAATTTTCATCCCAAAAATCACATTTTTCAAGGTCACGATTCCCTAAAGGAAGGTGGGGATGCCATTTTGGGGTCAAAAATAATCTTTCACTGTACTAAATCGATTTTTGGAAAGAAAAAATCGAAAATGTAACGTAGACCGATTTACCTATTCCATGTACCTCGCCATAGCCGTTGACTAGTTTTCAGTCATTTTCATTGATTTTTTCTGTGCTGCAATTTTCACGATAAATGGTCGATTTTTGCGGATTGAGAAAAAAAAATTATCAATCGATCCCAAAAAATGACTCCAATTTTTTTTAATCACATGATATAATTTCACTCAGATTTCCATAACCAACCAACAACTCTCATCTCAATTTTCGTAAAATGTCTTTAATTTTTATTCGTTCATCAAATTCACTAGAAATTTTGAAACACTTCCTAACACTTAATATGAAAGTTCATTATTGAAATACCTATAACTAAGGTATAGAAAATTTAAAATTAGTTTGAAGTTCTACCCCTTTCATTCTGAACCCCGTTACGGTCCGCCTGCATGCGACGCATTTTGTCTTCCTCATTGTATCGTTACCGCCGTTAAATTTTTGTTTAAGAAAGATTAGAAAACGCCAGCACTCTGCACTCACGGGATACGATTCGCAAGGTACAGGTAATTTAAAGCATTTTAGTCGTTCGCGTTCGTATGTAAACTTATTCAGGTAAATTTCGCAGATTAAAACGTCAAAAACATAAATATGCGCGGAATTCCGTAAAACGGAAAACAATAATTTTGAGGTAACGTTTAACGCACGGAAATCTGCAAAGCGAGTAAATAAACGGTAAAAAATTACGACATTAAAATCACTTTTTCGCACGTACCAACATATTTAATTGTTTACATATACAAATTCATAAACATAAATTTTCCATTGCACGTACTAAACTTATCGAATCGTATAATGGAAAATTTTAGATCGAGAACACTATAAAACATTTCATTCAAAAAACACAAGTGTAGTCTGGAAAAATTCAAATTCATTTCCATTTTCATAAAACTTTTCATGAAAAACAATTGATCACTTCACTGTCGAGGTGATTTTAAATTCGTATCTATTGTTTTAATGGCTTTCCAGCAATTTTATTCTTAATTAGGATTGATTTTATTGCACTTGTGTACTTCAAGACACCGAGCTCTTTTGTTCAAACACCACCTTCGTTAATGGCTTTGAAAGCAAATGTCAAGAAAATAACATGAACGGAAAGCAGGTTCGAATTCTTTTTAAAAGTTTTGCATTTCCGTTGAAATTTCAACGCCTAGTTGATGCTTTATTTTTTAGCATACTTTTCCCAAGTGTTTTATGTAAGTTTATACGTTGAAGGGGAAAAAAGGCTGCCTTATTTTAGTACATGTTATGTTGTTTGATGTACGTATAACTTACGTACACAGTCAAACAGAATACCAAACTCGATGCTCTTCGGATGTGAAAAAAATCATCTTATAACGTTGAAACTTTTTTTTTGGAAGAACATTCTTTTTACCTATAGTTCCTACAAGAAAAAATGGGGAAGAGATGGAAAACTGTAACAATTTTCATTTTGTTTTCAATGTTTTGTTGGTGTTCTCAAGTTTTTGCTGAAGGAAAATTATTCGGAAAGCTGTGAAGGGAAAATTTTTTATCATTAGTGAAAATCAAATATGCACGGTACTCTCTTATTTTGATCAGAGAGAAAACGAATCACTGATTAACAGGCAGAATTACAGCACTGGAAAAAATTACGAAAAATTATTCCTCGAAGTAAATGAATAAATAAAACGGGTTTTTTTGAAAAGAAATCGATAAAAAACACTAGAAAATTACTTAGTTTATTTCGCTAATTCTTTCTTTTGCTGCAATCTTGACTGATAATCATTGATTTTACACAGATTCAGAATCAGAAGAAGCATTTAGAGTTGCAGCATCAAAAAAATCAGCAGAATTAAATGACTTTCAGTGAATTTTCACTGATTTTTAGTGAATGTCATTGATTTTTCAGTGACTTTCTACCTGTACTGCAATTTTGACGGTTCATCGGTGCTGATATTTTATTTACTCGGAATGGCACGAAAAAGGATATTTTAGAATAAAAACACTTCAGATTTTTCAGTCAATTTCACTGGTTTTTAGTGAATTTTATCATCAATTTTTCAGGGATTTCTCTCATTGATTCAACATCAACAGAGTTGCAGCATTCTTATCTCATTCAGAATTGGTGGAAAATTACTGATGAACGGGCAGAATCGCAGCAGGCGGCACAAAAAATCAGGGAAATTAAATAATTTGTTTTCAATGAATTTTCATCGAATTTTCAGTTAGATTCATAAATTTTAAAATAAATTTCACTGATTTTATTTCTGTGATTTTTTTTTATTGATTTCATTGTAATACAATTTTTTACTGATTTTTTTTGTGTAACAAATTTGACTGTTTCCGTGATTTGTACTGATTTTGATTGTTTACTAAATGAGAGAATAGTAAAAATAAGTGAAATTGGCAGGAAAATTGGCCAAACTTACTGATTTTTACTGAATTTCTTTATATTATCAAGGGTTTTACTCTCTAAATCTGAATTAGGCAAATCTGATGAAAGTCTGCCTCTTAGAATCAGAGAAATCAATTTTTCCCCATAATTTTTCAGCCAATTTACTAATTTTTTAGAATAAATGAGTAATTTTTGACTAAGAAATCAACGAAAAATCATCGACTTTTGGGAAAATTTATTTCGTTGATTTAAAAAGACAGGAATTCGCTAGATTTGCCTGATTCAGATTTTATAGACGCAGGAAAAATTGGTCAGATCTGCTCATTGATAATATTATGATCAACTAATTGGAAAATTGGCCGCATTTGTATACATCTAAAAGATTAGGCCTTAAACAATGGAAATATTAAAACAAAAATTTATTTTCATATTGACCAGTTCATTAGGGTGGATCGAAAAAAAAACATATCTTGGATTTTGACCAAATTTGGTAGGGTGGTTTACTTTGATTGGGAGGATTTACAAAAAAAAATTGAGCTCCTGAGGGGCAAGGGGAGGGGAGCAGGAGGTGCTCAAAGTGCACCTCCTTTTGAAAAAAACGTAATGAATTAAAAGTCGATATAAATTCCGTATTTTGGAATTTTATGATTTGCTGGTGGTTGCACAGGTGTATAAAATTTTCAATTTTTTTTTCAAAATTCACTTTCAGTGGTTGAAAAAACTTTTTGTTCACTTACTCGATAAAAAAAAATCATTCCAGCTTAGTAAAAATTTCATATTATTGAAATCTTGCAATCTGCGACTTTTCAACCCCCTGGTAGCAGTCTGAGTTTCGATCGGAGAAGGATGGCGATGGTTTAGGGAGATGTAGAAACTCAAATCGCTTTTTTAAAGTGCTCCGAAGGCTTCTCACACAATTTTGATTGGCTAAAAAACGCAAAAAACAGAATTTTTTTCAAAAATAGGTGCACTTTGAGCACCTCCTGCTCCCCTACCCTTGCCCCTCGGGGGGCTCAAATTTTTTTTGTGAAGTCTCCCACTCAAAATAAACCACCCCACCAAATTTGGTCAAAATCCAAGATATGTTTTTTTTCGATCCACCCCACTGTTCATACTTGATGAATTCTATTTAGACATGTTCAGATTTAGTCAACTTTCAGATCTGATCATTTTCCCCTGGGAAATACTGCTTTTTCTCGTAGATTTTTTCAATGATATTTCCCCCGCCTTTTTCACTAATTTTCTACAGTGCTGCTATTTTAACCCTATATCAGTAATTTTCGCCAATTCATGAATAAGAGAGTGAGTAATAATTAAAATTAAAAAAAAAAAAAACCATTTCAGTTAACAAAATTTGTAGGAAATTAGGTATCAACTTGATGATTATCTATATTCTCTCAATTATAAATCAGTGAAAATTTTCAAAAATAACTGAGAAACAGTCAGAATTGCAGCACAGGAGAAAATCAGTTAAATTTTTTTTACTGAAAACAAATCAGTGAGAAAATCACTGAAAAATCAGTGAAAATTTTTGAAAAATCAGCGAAAATTCAAATCGGTGAATTTTGATGATTCGATTCTGACTATTTATCAGTGGCTTTTCACAGATTCAGAACGAGAGAGTAGGCACATACGAGAAACATCACCAGTGATTTTTCTATGGGCGTCATCAATAGTTTCTTCCTAATCTTGAAATCGTTCAACAGTTTGTCTCAGTTTTCCTAAAAAAAATACACCACTCGTTCATTCCTCACTTTGAACATTTTCCCAACTCAAAATTTAATTTTGTGTCCTTGAAAAAGAAAAATGTGAGCTGTTTTTAATTATCAAAAACTTGATTGACACTGGAATTGAAATGATTTTAGTTTTCAATCATCAAAGGACAACGAACGGCTAATTGAAAATGTGAGCCCCAAAATGGGCCAAATTCCGGTATGAATTGAGAAATATGAATACATGTATAATATATTCTCTTTCCATCCCCTGGCCATGTCCCCATCCCTCCATGTTCTAAACCTGTTCAATAAAATAGCAGTTATTCGAGAGTACCGAGAGGGAAAAAAAATTCATAACTTCTTCAATGATTTTCCAATACCTGATGAATTTCAAAATTATAGAAATATAGAAAAATACACCAATAATCTCAATTAATGCAGAACATTAAAAACTTCGGTCATTCACTTCATAATTTTTTCCTACCAGCCAGCGAAGAAAAGATGGAACATGGGGAAGCGAATCTTTTCAACTTCAAAATAAATGTTTTTTTTTTTGTATCGGTACTCGGTAGGTATTACTTGAAGAATTATGGAAGAGACAATGGGATTACAAAATTTTCACTTTTCCTCTATTTTTAAAGTAAACAGGAGGACTACAGCAATCAAAAAAATTAAAAAACTCTTTCCAGACATCGAACGAGACAACCAAGCCGTCACGAAAATAATTTCTAAATTAAGTAAAATGCTTCTTAGTTAGGCACCTTGAACATCACAACGAGAAGCTTATTTTTTAATCAAAATGAAATGTTATTTTCACAAAGAAAACGTCACACTTTTCAACTTACGGCACAATTATAATTCTTCAAGCCGCAAATCTCATTCTGTATTTACTAAGACAAGGCTCATCACTCTCGTATATAATAAATTTATGACTGTGCACTTTAATCCATCAGTTTAATTTGTACGAAGAAACAACCCCCGTAATTCATTATTAAACCAAACGAACGAAAAAAAACACAGATATTTAGCTCGTTGAGGAGAAAAAAAATTTAAAAACGTATCTCGTGTAATTTAAAAATGTTCTTGTTCCCTCCCCTCGGTCCGGTCAACTTTCTTCATTAGTGTGAATGAACTTTTTTTTTCGAAGCTACGTAAATTTAATGCGAGCTCGGTTTTGAAACGTGATGCTTATGAAACGCGCATTAATTAACAATTACACTGATAAATAATACTCTCGGTGTAGTTTGCGATCGTGTCATTATACGAAATCATTTTATTGTCATAAACTTTTCAAGTGTCGCAATCTGAAATGCTTCCGTTTAATTCGCTCGAATTAAACTATGACGAGGGAAAACAGCGAAACGGCAGCGCCTACTTGACGCAATTTCTTAAGTGTTTAATGCGACTTTGAATGGACCAACATCTCTGCACAACTCACAAAGAAAACGAATTAAATTGATAAGCTTTATCCGCGTATTTCAAGAATGACGATTTAAGCAAAGGCAATAGGATTTGCCGTAGAAAATAGAAATAAAACTCCAATATACCTGAAAGTACGAGCATGGAGATGACTTATGGATTAAATTTTTGAACGTTCGCGAGATTTTTCTGGCCTCGGTTTCGTATTTATTTTTTATCCTCCGCGACTTCGCTGGCGATAACGTTATTTAAAATCAACGCCAAACTATACCTATCGTGCCAATAAACTCGAACGAGGTTCGTCGTTATAATTTTACGGTTAGTCTTTTTTTTCTCTACCTTTCGCGAAGCTTTTTCGCCACCGTGGTTTTATGCTCCATAAAAATATCATACAATTTGCACACCGTTTAGCCCAAAAAATATCGACCAAATTACGATAAAATTGCTCCGATAAGGCGAAATTAAATTACAACTACTCGCCGCGATTGGTTCAATTGTAGACGTTAAAATAAAAACAGATGAAATTTCACGCATTGAAAAAGTAACCTACACAAAGTACAGTTCAAATATTTCCAGCGAAGTACTTCACTCTTGATTCTGCTGGGAATTCGTTGAAATTTTACCAACTTTTTTCCCCTGCCTTTTTCATCGTCGTCGCGACTATACGAATATTTCTCAAGTTCCTTTCCATTCTTTACATAATTAAATTTTATTGTCATGGTAAAGCAGCAGCAATTTTATATTTCGGGCAATTTCCGCCAAAACAATGAGTTTCTCCGCAAGCATACATTATAACCGGCTAAGTAAGTGAAAACGTAAGGTACTTGGGGGAAAAATAATACCAAAATACCGATATACACGATATGTACTTACTGTACAGCCAAACTCAAAACAATTAAACGTTTTTCGCATCTAACGTTGAAAAAGAACCATTAAAAGTGTACCGAATTGTTACCCTCTTTTCTTTTTTAATGTCGGTACGTTTTTACAAAAAAGGAGAGTGGAAAAATCTCGAGAATTCAATTACATAATGAAATAAAATTACAAACTCTATTAAAGGGCTAAAAGCGAACCGAATGAATCAACGAAAGAATGCTAATCTTCGACAACAAAATAAACACGTTACTTACGGTTTTGTTTACAACCAAATAAATTCTTTAGTGTTACGTTTACCCATTAACTAAACTGTAAAAATTTAATAAACTGCGGAACTCGAGAGTGGAAAAATTAATTCCCAATACGGCGAAGAAAAATTCGCCGAGGCTTTTTTTTTTCGCCTCTTGTTTGCTAAATGAGCTTTGATAAATCTATCCCAAAGGTTCGATACGTTTTTCACCTATTTACCCATACTGGGCTGTGCAGCTACATACGCCGAGTATCGTCGGTTAATAGCTATGTAATTAATCTAAGATCTCGTTTTATTATATGCTAGCAGGAATACATAAAGAAGTGTTTTTGTTTTAGGATAAATTTTAAACTTGGGGCCAATCTAGCAGCCGATTAGATAACGTGCTGAACTTAACCTTTTAGACCAATTACGACGGTACGGATGAACATCGAAAATGTCCGCTTCGTTTTCCTATACCTACATCTATGTATACCTAATACCTATACGTAGTATACGCGAATACAGCTCCAGCCAAACGTTACCGACTACGACTAACGAGTTTTTGAAATCGAAACCCTTTTTAACCTTTATTTTATTTACACGTTTTGTATTGTTTTATTCTCGTTAGCTGTTAATCGATTTGTACTAGTCCTTTCGCCCGAAAAAATAATCACCCGAATTAACAGGTTTTTTTTGTACCCGGCTAAAACTACCTTCGAAGTATAACAAATCCATCGGTGTTCACTTTTTTCATGATTTTTTTTTTAAGTTTTCAGAAAAAAAAGACGTGTCTTTAGGTGATTTTGTGTCCGCTCATTTTCCCAGAAATTTTGACTAAAATAACCTACGTAAAACCGCGAGAAATCAAAGTTGAGAATTTTGAAATTTTTTAGAATAAATGCAAAAAGAATAAAAAATTGTCTAATGGTAAGACTAGTAGGTTCGGCTTGGTTACCATTTAAGCAGAGTTTTTTTGATTTTTGAACTTTTTTGGGGTCAAAGGAGAAAGATTTTTCAATTTTCAAGCATTTTTAGTATGCATTTTGAAACCTCCCTGTTAAGCTCCGATGCATAAGCGGATCTAGAATTTTTTTTTGAAGGGGCACAAAGGGCCGGACTTGAGCTGAGTTGATAAAAAATTGAATTTTTTGGAATAAAAATGGGAGGGGGTGTTGAACACGAAAAATTACCTCAATTTGTAAAATTTCAAGTACGCTTAATCTTACTTGAATGAAAACTCACCTCAAGAAAAATGTTATTCATTACCTAATTTTTTTTTAGAATAATAAGAACAGTAAATTGAAAACAAATAAGAGGGTATTAATGTAAAACAATTCGAAGATTTTTATGACTACCTAACAGCGAATTTCTCAACTACTTCATCTAGCTTTTTTAGTCTGAAATTTGGCGACTTTTTTTTTCAAATTGATCAGAAAAAATTGGTCGAGCCAACGATTTTTTTTTGGAGGAGTTGGGCCCATGTGAGCCCGCCCTTAGATGCGCCTATGCTCCGATGATATCCTCTTCATGATTTATTGGAGGTAAATTAAATACTTCCATGGTTTATTGCCATAAATTTTGTTTACTGGATGGTCTTACTTGTCTCACCATTAAGTAATTTTTTGTTCTTTTTGCATTTATTCCACAAAAATTTAATTTGAAATGACACTAACTGAAAAAATCGAATTTTTGTTTTTTTTTCTTCGTTTTACAATTTTTTAAATGAATAATTCGAATAAATGATTTTTCAAAGAAAAAATATAAAAATGGTGATTAGTAGGCAATTTTTGAAAAAATCAATATTAGTATTGAAAATTTAAAAAAAAAACAAAAAAAAAACGACCAATTAAGTATAACTGAAAAAGTAACCTATTATGACGTCCTGTTTTGACAGTTGTCCCGGCGTGCAAAAAAGCAGAAAAGAGCAGAAAGTCCCACGTTTCTGCTCCTTTGAACCGGGGCTGCGGGTTAAACAATTTTTCCTGAGTCCCTGTTGCGCGCAACGGGGGGGGGGATATAGAAACAGAAAAGGGCAAAGAGGAGCAGAAATAATGGCAGAAAAGAGCAGAAAGTCACAGCAGAAAGAAGTAGAATTTTACACGCCCGGGGGGGGGGGGTTCCAAAACTTTTGAAGTTTTCAACTTTGACGACCTCGTGTCCACCTTGATGGTTTTTTGGGACACCTGATCATTGATTTTTTCAAGAAAGGATTAGGAATATACAGGGTGTTTCATAGTTGACCGCTCTCCTTCCAACCAGTGATTGGACAACTCACCCTGAGCCCAAGTATGTATGTTTGCCTAACCTTTGAACTGCAGGGGCTGAGTTATGCTCTTTGAAAAAATTTGGTTAATTCAATACTGCAAACCCCAGATCCCTATCTCATTTCGTCGCAAAGATAGAAATTTTTGAAATTTGAAAAATCAAAAAAGTGGCGTTTTTCTTGTGTTTTTCTCCAAATTAAACGCTCTTAACTTTTGATTCGAGCAAGATAGAGGAGTAGGGTTTGCTCCATTGGAAAGATCAGAGTTTTCTGTTCTAAAAACATTGTTAATAATGATACCAAAAGAGGACAACATTTTTAGTTATTTACAAAAATAGGAAAAATCGTCGACTTTTTTTCACGTTTTTTTTTAAATATTTGATGTGGTACACCCACCCTAGTTCACCTACAAAAATTGTCAACAACATAGAAAAATTCTAGAGAAAGTTTGCCGCAAAGCGCAACTTTCTACCTACCATATCTTGGTTGTCGAGTAGCGCTCGGTAGAAACTTAGAAAGTGCCAATCAGAATTCAAAAAAAAAAATTTCAAAGAGCATTACTCAGCCCCTGCACTTCAAAGGTTAGGCAAACATCCATACTTGGGCTCAGGGCTCAGGGTGAGTTGTCCAATCACTGGTTGGAAAGAGCGCGGTCAACTATGAAACACCCTGCATAGAGAACAGTTTCAGGTCATCCAAGACCGAATTTCAGAAGGGCAAGGCGATCTTACAAGAAATTAACTATGTACCTGAATGAAAAATAAAATTGTTCAAAATTTCATATTTAATCAAAATTGAGCAATAAAGAGGTTAGAAATATCATTAAAATGATCTGAAATGACGCAATCAAACGAAATTACATCAAAAGTGTATAAAACTTCTAGTAACATTTTTTGCAACAACATAAAATCCGTTCAAAATTTCCTCATTTTTTTTTTAAATTATTAAAAATAGCTCAAAATTTATGTTGTCTAATGGAAGTGGAAAATGAATATTTTTGCCATTTTCTTGCGTTTTAATTTCACTTTTTTTTGCTTCAGATTTTTCTAAAAAAAAAATTTCTTGATTATACTCATTTTGTGAGAAATTTCATGTTTTTTCTGGTAGTTTCATCAATCAAAGTTGGGTTGTTGAGAGGTTGGAAAGTTACAGATTACAGACAAAATGCCAGACAGAAGAGTGAATAAATGTAATTATCTACACTTCATCATTTTTGAGAAATTCAAGATGGAAAATGTCTAAGTTTCGCTATTTTTTTGTTTTTCTAGCTTATGGACATCTTGTTTGCAGAATCATGAAAAAGTTCTGAAACATTTTAGAAATCAGATGACATTGCATACAAATTGTTCAGATCGAAATGTATTATTGGAACACCTGAAAAAATTAGTGAATATGATAGAAATCGTTTGAAATTTGTTCAAAAAATTATTTAAAAAATTGGTTTTCGAAGTGAGATACCCTCTTGATCAAAATCAGTGTCAACTCAAAATCCAATTTTTGACCACTAAGGGTAGATTCTATACCCAGGCTCACAAATCGTGTTTCAAAGTAAGTTGAAATTTCATTAAAAAGGTACTGAAAAATTGTAAACCAGTGATTTTTATATTTTTGAAAAATGAACATTTTCACAAAATGCGGAAGGTTGAATACTTGAAAACTGTTTCAGTTAAACAATTAACGAAAATCATTAGAAATGTTTTCAATTTGAGATGAAGATTTTTCTGAGAGGGAAACGTAGATCAATTGAACGAGAAAATCACTGAATTTATTAAAATTTTGACAATGTATGACATTTTTTAACATGGGGCTGTTTTAGTGTTTGGGGGAGAGGGTGTGGGAGGGAGGGGGTGTCGATCTATAAAATTATACACCGAATTTTTCTGACCAAATTTCAGGCATCAATTTTTTTACGATCGCTGAAACAAGAACAATTCATTAAACTTGAAAAAACTTTGGAAAAAATTCGTAAAATTGTTCTTAATATGACATTTAATAGGTAAAATATAGAAAAGTTATGATCATTGGAATTTTATCACAATTTGGACCCTAACTCCTGAGATACGTCAGTAACGACATTTCGTTAGATTCGAAATTTTGAAAACTGAAAACAAAAGGCTGAAATAGGTACCTAATATTTTAACAAAAAGTCATTGCAATTGAAAAAATCCGACATTATTTAAAAACTCATCATAAAACATATCCACGATTATAAGCTTTATTTAGTCCAAAGCAAAACTTATGGCATTTCATTAATAATCGTGAATTTGAAGAAACTGTTTTGGGCAAAATTTTTGAAATTTTTTTCATGCCATTTCAACCATGTTAAAAACATGTCCAAATAAAATTTTTCACAAAATTTTAAAATTGAGATCGACGAAAATAAAAAAAAAGAACAGAAAATATCGTTCGTTTTCACTTTTATCGAAACCTTAAACCTCATTTCAATGCTCGACGAAGCCATTTCAAAATTCTCTAAAAAAAAAAAAATCGTTACGCCCATATAACAAGTACCCACAGTGGAAAACGGTATTAATATCGCATGCCGGGGTCACTCTAAACACAAATTTTCAATTTTCCACCTCAATTAGCACCTTAATCCGATCATTTAAACTAATCCACCTGGATTGGTATTCACGACCGCCAAATCCTGACAATGAATAACACACTAAAATTTATCAAAATGTTAAAAAACAAATCATTCGGAAAGCAGATAAATTGTATCTACATTCACGCAGCAAAATATTTGCCAATTACGCGTACACAAAGTACTTAATAGCGTCATTTTCCAAAAACCACTTTTGCCACAAAGCTTTCGATTCTGAATACGATTTAATCATTTCGCAAAATTAATTCCATTAACATTTTAATAAATTATTCGATGAGTATAGAAAGATAGAATTATGACTGAAGTTAAATTAGAAAAAGTTATTCTTTCAAATATTCAAATTGAATGAACTTATGTTAAAACCAAAGATGTTGGTGAAAGTTTGTAAAAACGAATTTATAATTAAATAGCAGGTTAATCTAGCGTAAGAAGCGTCTTCCTTTTTTCCCTTTACATCCTATTTCATTAGATTCTTGTTTTTAATTGTCCCGAGGATTTTTTTTCTTCCTCTTCGTAGCTTTAGTATTTTATATATTATTTTATAATTTTAGCCAGCAAATAAAATAAATTAAAAATGACGTCCGAAATAAGCATCCCGTTAAGAATTTTTTTTCAAAACGTTCAAAAGAATGAGGCGAGAATTCGAAGAGGAAACAAAAAACTTTCGACAAATTATTTTTCAACTTAAGCTCCCATAAGAGAAAGCTGTTTCACATAATGTACGAGTACCTTACTCCTAATACACCATGAAACCAACTTGGGGGAAAAATTTCAATGTGTCTAAAGAATCATTTATAATGATTAAAGAATGTTCACTGCGGTTTGCGGCTCAGTCGTAGATAAACTTGGTAATACAATTTTCCACTTTTTTGGTTAGGATCGAGTTACATTTATACGGTCTCGAAGAGAAATTCATTTTAAAAAACTGATCAATATTAGAGGTTTTCATACTTCATTTATCGTATACCCAAGAGACAAAGGGGGGGGGGGAATCAGAAATATTAACATAAGTAACCAAATACTTTTTGGAACATTCGAAGGAGAAAAAAAACACTTAGAATGAATAATATTCTTCGTGATTCCGCGTTAGTAAGTATTCGCAATAAATCAAAATTTCGAGGAAATTATTACAAAAAAAAAAAAAAAAAAAAAAAAAAAACGACAACATAATTTTTATATATGTACGTTTAGCGAATGATAAAGGGATTTCATTAGCGTAAAATTTCTGCCAAAATGAGTTCCCGCATCAGAACAATATTTTTAAAAGTGAGAAATGAGTTTGCGAGAAAAAAATTATTCCCGGAATATACCTACGTAAGTTGAAATATAAAAAAACGTTCAACAGGAAAACTATAACAGTGGAATTTACCTCAAAAATGAAATATGTGTTCTAATATACGCGATAACTAGCTAAATGCGAGAGAATTTCCCCAAAAACAATGGGAACTCGGAGAGAAAAAACCCCAGCCAACGAACCTGGTCAAAATGGAAACATTGACTGATGCGTAATAATGAAATTTAACGCCGAGTATTTCTTTAGGCAACTATCGTCGTCGAAAGCCGAAGATCACGCTCAACTTGGCGTTCGCACGAGGCGCGATTATCTTTAAATACAATTTCAGCGCAGGTACGTCGACTAGAATAAATCTAATCTGAATTATATGCCGAATAAATGGCTATAAAATGATTAAATTTCCCGAATTTTCACTCTTCGATAAAATACGCTTAGTTATATACTGCAGTATCGTGATTCCGTTCGCTGTTTCCAAACAACCCCCGGAGTACAGCACAAAGCACGCTGTACACTTCATTACGAAATTTTCGCAGTATTTATTTTTTGGCAGCTTTTCGAACACGAAAAATTTCACATTCTGTAACGTGCGCACGACACCAGAAAATTAATTTCATCATAAAATATGTTACCATATTTACTAACAATTTTTCACTACCGGATAAAGTTTCGTTACGTAAATTGCCGCGCGATAAATTGAGCATGTATTAATCATGTGGTTTTCGGGCGACTGGAATGTAATTAAAACTTTAAACCGTCTTGTTGGTTTTTATGTATGCCTAATATGAAGTTTTGCTGTGTACGTAAACTACGAGATAATACGAAAGCTCGAACGAATTTCGTGATTTTTACAAGCCAAAATAGATGTACGTAAAAATAACAGATTGTCTCCATGTTTTAAGTTCAACTGAACATAAAATCGAAGATTTTTTCCAGCACGAATTTCAAAACAAAGAAGTGAACTTTTATAAACTAAACTGGGCTATTTTTGCAGGTCGAATGTTCGTTTCGCTAAAAGTACAAAAAAGGTAGGGAAAATGAAACGAATATAAAGGTTTTTCCAGACGTGGCAAAATTACGTCTATAGATAATACATTTTATTGAAAAAAAGGAATATTTTTTGTCGAATTTTTCTGTATTCACCAAATTATTTTTCATGGAAAAAATGAAAATATGATTTAAAAAGATAGTACCTTGAAATTTTAAAAAACGAAACGGCGAAAGTTCAGTCATAAAAGTCACCCGCTGAGCTTTCTTGCTTATACTGCCAAGTTTCATAAATTGGAAATTTGTTCTGTCGTCTATGAGGAGGGAGGAGAGGAGGTATGAGTTCATAAAGGAGGATACATGTTTAGCAAAAAATTATTTTTCATGAAATTTTAAACAAAATTTGCAATAACTAAAAAACGAGAACATGATTATGATGGTTTCATGAAGCGAAACATTTTAATGGGAATCAGAGACAAACCAAAGAAGCATTATTAACCTTTTCGTTACCAAGAAAGGTCCGACGGATGAATCTGTAAAATTTTCATTCATGGTGTCCACTATATTTCAGAAATGATTTTCCCTGACTTTTCCCGGTTTTCCAGACTAATTTTTCGAATTTTTCCAGACCTTTTAAATATGATATTCGTTAACCGGGGGGGGGGGGATAATTTTTCACATGATGTACTTACATCCCGAAATTTCTCATAAGAATGATATAAAATGCATGCGGTCAAACGATTTTTTTCTTCGAATTAACTAGATACTTTTTACGAGATTTTTAGATGCTCCTCTTCGAGCCAAAAAAAATATTCAAATTCAATCCTGAAAATTTTTGAGCCCACCTAACTCCCCCTCACCACAAAAATTTGAAAATTTGAATTGATTACCTACAGAAAAAATGTCAAATTAAAAAGGAAAAACCAAGTATTCCAACGCAAAATTAAGTTTGAAAAATGAAAAAAATTATGCCAGGATGTCTACCTGAAAATTCGGATTTTCCCGGGCTAAAAATTCAAAAATTTCTTCACATTTTATCCCCCCCCCCTCTTATGAAAAACACATTCCTCAAAGTTATAAATTCACGCAATCCCCTGCCATTTTTTAGTACCTAAGTACCAATAAATAAAAAAGTCAATGAGGAGGTAAAATATAAATTATTTTATGGAAACATAGAAATGTGTTAAGCCCGAGCGAAGCAAGGGCGAAAATTTTTGTGAAAAAATATCTTCAAAATATGAAAATTCACCACTTTTCCCTCATTCATATTTTTCAAAAAATGACCAATAATTTTGAATTCTGTAAGTTTTATTCCCGCTCCTTTTGTTTCAACATCGTGGTGAAGGGCATCATCGCATTTCTTTCTCATTACACTACAGCTCAGTAAAAAGTAAGTTTCCAAAAAACTTGAGATTTTAAATAAATTTTGCAGAAAGAAAGAGTTTAAAAGTACCCCGAGCGTAGCGAGGGGAAATTTTTTTTTGAATAAATACATGCATTTTCAGTATTAATTCTATTGTATGTACATTACGGTCAACAAAAAATTACGAATAAAAAATTAGATAAAAGACGTAATAATTCGGCCCGAGCGGAGCGAGGGCGAAATTTTTTGAAAAATTTATAATAAAATAAGCAAAGAAACACTTTTCTGAATAATTCATATTTTTTTTTGAATTTTCGAAAAATTCCAGAGAAAATTCCAAAATTCCCTGACTTTTCCCGGTTTTCCCGGTTTTCCAGAGAATGGACACCATGTCATTACATCGAGTAGTCTCCCTTGGGAACAGTGACTAAAATTATTTCCACCCCCTCCCCCAAAAAATTGAAACCTTGCACAAGAATATTACAGAAAATAAGGTCAGATCGAAATCACTTTAGCAATTTCCTGTGTGAGTTTTACTGCAAATTGGAAAAAAATGCAATTAATCGATTCTAAAAAAGAAATGGATGGAGTGGAAAATTTTTTAATTTTCTCGGTCCTAAATTTAAAAAAAATTACTATAATGCATCTTCTGATTTCAGACGTGCCCGTCGCATCGCGTCTCTCAAATGATCAAAAATTAAATTTTCTCACGTTTTCATCAGTTTAAGAACAAAATAAAGAAAATATAAGAATTTTCATTTTAAGAATATTTCAGGTACATTTCGCAAGCCCCTCTTCCACAACCGATCGGGTGGGGAGGGGGTCATTTGTGTGTGCTTGTTTGTGCTTCACCCCTCCAAAGTTATGGGAGAAAGTGTGCGGAGGGCTGAAGAAACGGCAGCCCCCACAACCGCCGATTGGGTTGAAAATGGGGTCATTCGTTTGTGCTTACCCGATCGGTTGTGGTGGGGGGGGGGGGGCTGGCGAAATGCACCTGAAAATTCGTTTTTTTAACGATTCATCATCAAAATTTGAAAAAACATGTCATGTTTCATTTGAAGAGCAGGGCGAACTTTTCTGAAATTTTAAAAAAATATTAGTTAGTGCTGATATTTTAAAAAAAAATTACATACAATGCATTTACCACAAATATGCCGACAGAAGACCATACAATTTGGTCTCTCAGTACTCTGTAAAAAAAAGGCAACACGTTGTAAAAAATTTTTTACAACATCGCAGCCAATCATAGTCGATTCCTGTGCCAAAATCAAGCTGAGAGTGGGCATTTTTCATCCACTGTTTGTGAAATACTTTCAAGGTGTTGAGAGTCAATCTGTGAAATACATAGACGATTAAATTTTACCCGCCAAATTCTTAAAACCAAATTTTAAACACTGCTGACATAATAACATTTTATTAGACTTGAAAAAACTTCCTAACATTTTGACGAATCAATATAATGATTTTTCGTTCTTTCTAAAGACTCTTAAAATGCAAAATGTTACTGAAATGAAGTGAGACAAAATCAACAGAATGCTGAAATTTCACGGAAATTTAGTAAAATTTCAGATAATCAATCTGGTTTGTTTTCACTGATGACCGTTTGTTAAAATGCCAGCTACCAAAGTTTTTTTCACTTTTTTTCAATTAAGTAACTAAATTGCTAAGCAATGCCAATAAATCAAAACTGAAAATTTTTTGACAATTCTGTAACTTTTCAACATTTTGTTTAACTTTTTAAAGCGATTTTAACTAGACACACTGTGTCATAATAGCGGACTTCCTTTTTATTTAGTGTATTGTCAAACTGGAAAATTTGACCAATCACAAGGGTTCTTACTTTTAATATTAACTTTATGATACTTCAAAAGTTCAATAAAACCTGTCTTTATCCCGGCCTTAAAAATTCCGACACAATAGTTGACCCATCACAAAGAAAAAGAAACAAAAGAAATTCCATTAAAAATTTTATCGAATTTCATTGTTTCATTTTCTTTGTGGTGGGTCACCTGCTGCGTCGGCATTTTTTGATCAGGACTAAGAATTTTATTTCTTCAGGTCACGTAGGGCAATAAAACTAACAAAGGTTGAAGAAATAAATATAACAAAAGGAATCCGAAAAATACAAAAAAAAAAAATAAAGTAAAAAATTTATTTCAAATTTTATCAAAAATTTAGATCACGTAGGGCAATAAAACTGTCAAAAATTGAAAAGACCTTCATATCAAAAATTTAAGTCAAGTACCTAGGACAATAAAATTAACAAAGGTTGAATAAATAAATGTAACAATGGGGATCCGAATACAAAGCCAGGTCGTCTGCCTTGTAAGGAATTTTTGATAAAGATCTTTATCTGCCGACCACTGCCTCCAAGGGACCATAAAACCAGTCTTTGTGTTGGTCTAAAAATGCCGACGCAGCAGGTGGTATTGCAAGGGTTCAAAGAAAATATTTTATCTGCCGACCCATTGTTAAGAAATATGATTAAATCGCATCAGAAAAGTTGACCAATCACAGGCCTTCCAACTTTGAGCTCAATTTTCTCGAAAACGGTGAGCTTTTAAGAAAAATTCATGAGCACCAAAGTTGTAGAGCTTGAAATTCCTGACTATCCTTTTGGCCTCCGTTTTCCTCTACGATGTGCCGTTCGCGAGATATTTTCGAAAAACTGAATAAACTTTGAGCTTAAAAAGCTCGACTTTCAAAGCACGGATCGACTTCAAAATTTAATCAGCTCTTCTCGTGTACACGTTCTAACCACTGTAAAAATTTCAAGTCGATTGGTGAACTCCAACGTGAGTTATCGCGTCAGAAAGAAATGTCCCAAAAATGAGCTTTAAAGTTGAAAAGCTCAGCTTTCTGTGCACAGAATTGCACCAAAAACTAATCAGCTCTTCTCCTGCATGAACCACACCTACTGTAAAAATTTCAGCCCGATCTATTCAGTTTAGCGAGAGAAATCGCGTCAGAAAAAAAAGGCTTCAACAAACAAATAAATAAATAAATAAATAAAAAAACCCTTATGAACGCAATAGCGGATTCCCGCTAGAGCGGGAAGTCCGCTAAAAATTGGGAAAAATGAAAAAACACAAATATCTATCTATTTTTTTTTTAAACTAGAAGTCATTAATTGGAAAAAAAATTGGAAAATCATCTTGAAAATAAAGCTTTCGCTCTAAAGCAAAACACGAAAAATTATTTTCATTAGGTATTTCAATTTTAATACAGGAATTGTGATTTTTCAAAAAATTTTATTGAAAGTCTGGATCTTCTGAATCCCCCTCCATGCTAAATTTTCGGAATTTAAAATTTCTACTGCTCCCTTTTACAGCTAAATTTTGGATTTTTATAAGTTTTACTGTACCTCTCCTCCTTCCTTATTGTAGTAATGTTTCCTTATCCCTGTTACTGGTGTCGAAACTTCTTCTCTATCTCCCATCAAGACTGAATTTGGTAATTTCACAAAATTTTCCGTTATCTGCCTCCAGGGCTGAATTTTGTAATTAACTTTTTTTTTCTGCACTTCCTTCTTGAACTGAATTAGTTAGTTTCAATAATTCTTCCAAGCTACCTCCAGGGCTAAATTTTAGTGATTCGAAATTCCTTCTGTGCCTCCTGCAGGACTGAATTTTTCAATCTTCAAACTTCTGCTCTACCCCCTCTAGAGCTGAATCCAGAAAATTGAAAATTTTTCTGTATCTTTTTTCAGAGCTGAATTTGGATAAGTATTTTAAATTGCCCTCCACCCTTGGGTGTTCCAACGTTATAATGTTTCATTTTTCCGTTCGCTGGCATTTGAAATTTTTTCTGCGCCCGGCCCCCCTCTAATGCTGAATTTGTAATAATTTATAATCTTAAAAATTCTCCTATATACTCCCATCCAGACTTGAATTTCGGTTACTCAAAATATGCTTTATACCTTCTTCTAGAGGTGAATTTTGGTAATTCAAAATTTCCTCAACTTTTTCCATCTAGTTGAGGTTTCAAAATTTTCCCTGCTTTCCCTCCCTACCAAGACTGAACTGAATTTTTCAAAAAAATCAGTTCGTTTTTCCACAAAAAAATGAAAAATTCAAGTGCCGGCACCTACGATTTGTGTAGGATTAAAAGCTATCGAAAAAATAATCAATTTTTAGTGGATACTCTATAGGTAACTATTGTTTGGAATTTTTCACTGATGTAGATGCCTGTTTTAGATTTTTATGGAACCGGAACTAGGTATTGAAATCTACTAACTAATTCGAACAATTCTTTGAAATCCTTTAAACATAGAAAATTCAAAATCAAAATGAGCAAATGAGCCCTTTTGCTTTTCATTTGAATTCCTCTACAAAAAATACTTCTTGGTGTATTTTGAGACACCATGTAAATTATGCATAAATCGATAAATTTTCAAAACCACTTGGGAAAAATCGTTAACGTCATGAGAAGTTTCACAGAAATGACTTGGCAATTAATGAAGAGTCGACCGAAATGAAAATTTTTAACCATCCTGAGGAGCAGAGGGAGGACTACGCTTTTTTCTCCAAAACGAAAAATAACACAGTTTTATATTATTTTCATAAAATCGATAAAAATTTCGGATTGTTTTCAACGTTTCCTTTTGATTAAATTATTGCACTCGTCAGTGTTGCCAAATCACCCCAAAAAATGAAAATCAATAATTTTGAAATTAAGGCTCTTATTAGGGTACATATTTTGATCCCTTCTTCCACACTTAATGACTAAATGCAAATGTACATTATACAACGTTATGAAGCGACGTTTTTAAACGAAATTTGATTACTTTGATTATGATTATATTAGAAATAAATCATTTCCAAGTTATTCAAAATATTATTTCGAAATGAAAAACATTCCACGAGAAAAACTATGCAATAAAGCAAATAGCTTTTCAAAATAATCAAACCTAGCCCTTATCTTTTATTACCTACCTACCTAGAAATTTCAAACGCCAAGAAAAACTAATCAAGATTTGTTATTATTATAACACCATAACCTTACATCTGAGGTTGGCCCAGCCCACACATTTCTTCAAATAGGTATGCTATACATTTGATTTTGATAACCTTGCAATAACTGTAAGCAAACTTGTAAAGAATTCGGGATCCGGGTTAAATTAAATTTCGAAATAATAACCGCGAGAATTTGAGAAATCGAGAAATTTTTTCAATATAAAATTTAATTTATTATGCTCGATAAAGGTTATTTCGTTGAAGCCGGGCGAATATTGAATTATAAACCTTTGCCAGCCAAGTTCCATACACAGATGAATGAAAATACAAGCAAGGTACGTACTACTTACAACACCAACGACAATAAAATGTTTCGTAATCTATAGTGTTGCTGGTTGTGTTTAAAATTGGTATATGTACGAGGCTAAAATGAAAATTCATTTAGACCGAGAAACGTTCGCTACAACTTTTTTTTTCTCGCCATTTCGCTCGCGGAAACGAAGAAAATTACATCGTCGAACGCAACTGTATGTAACATTTGAAATTAATAACCGAACATAGCTTTCCTCTTACACAACAGAAATGTTAACGACTTCTACAAATAATCGAGCAGGGAAACATATTTCGGCGCGATTAAGATTATTTCAAATGTTAAAATACCTATTCTCGCGGTAGCTACCACAGATTCTGACCGTTTTTCCAACATTCGTTCTGCTCTACACACATCGAACGACCCAACCCCATTCGAAAATCTGTTCGATCAAATAATACTCAAATTGTAAGCTTATTTTACTCTGGGTTCGTTATAATACCACGTATTGGAATTCCCAAAACGTACCAAACATATCGAAGAAATCGCCATCAGCGAGCCATTTAAATGAGAAAATATATCCGAATGTAGGCAATAGGGTCGTCATCAAATTTGTCCAAATCAATACCCGTATAAAATTCAAATTTACCAACTCCAGCCACTATAAAGGTTCGACCCGAAACTACGACGAAATTTATGAGAATATAACTTAAACGAAATACTAATGAAAGAACTCGGTGAAAAATGAAACACAAGCTATTATAGAAAATTGAAAAAAAGAACAGAGAAAAATGCGTAGACTTATGGACGTGTCACCGCACAACCAAACGTTTTTTACATCGTTGCACAATCCAACTTCCTAAGCCGCATTTCTCTACCTCATATCCGTTCCATACTCGTCCCCTCCGCCAAATTCACTATTTACCAGCTTAATTCTCATTCCAAATGCATATTATCATTTTACTTAGATAACTTTTGTTCAACTCGTTTTCACCCAACGACCTTTCATCGTGCTCGATTCTCTGACAATAAAAATCTCTTCACTTTGGCTCATAAATCTTATACAAAAAACATGTGCATATCTTCTTTAAAATTTCCAACGCGAAAAACTTATTCTAAATGTAAACTTTAGACTCGAAATTCCGCTGATTTACTCGTCTAATGAAATACCTAAGAATAACGAGACGAAAAAAACCGCGTCGTTTTTATTCTCGTCACGTAATCGGCACATTTGTAAAAATGCAAATACTATCGAAACTTGTAATGAGTAATTTTCAACTTTAAAAACCGTATTTAATAAGAAAACTTCGACTTTGTTCTGACAAAAAACAGAAAAGAAAATAAAAAAAATGCCCACTTTTTCGCACCCCCTTGTCTGCGAAAAAATCCGCCATAAACTTAACGAATGAATTTATGACTAATATTAATAGCCATCTAGTTTCGGTTGAATAATGGTAAAAAAATGGAAAACCTATTTTTATAATAATGTTTCACTAGTATGATACGTCCGACAATTCGCACGCCTCTATAATTCATTTTTCTGTCCTATTTTCAGCAAAAGCAGACATAATGAAATCTGACAATCCAAATTCTGGGTTCATTTATTTGGCGCCAAATACAACCAAGGATTGATTAAACGTAAGTAATATTAAAATTCTTTTTCTAAGCGGCTTCGCAATGACGCATACGCGGTGTCACTGTTTTCATCAATCAGCTACATTTCTTTGATACTTGTAAACAATCTTTTAGGGTAAAAAAAAGAAGAAAAAACTTAAAATATATTACATTCGAACGACGGACGCAGCGTGCGGTTCAAATAAACAATAAACGTTCAGATTGACATACGATTGTAAAACAAATATCTTCGGATGGAGTAATGTTGGAATTTTAGGATATACTTAGATATGAGGCTGTACACGATAAGCTCGTCATAGATTACACTCATAGGCGTGACTGGAACTTCTGAGTGGTGTGCCAAAACGTTGAGCCCTCCAATAAAATCAAAAATAATATCTATGCCCAAAAAATTGTATCCAAAAATCGGCAGTTTTCTTCGTGTCGCAAAAAGAAAGTTTCGAATTTGATTAGGAAGGTCTAGGTACCTAATTTAAAATGTGTGAAAGTGCTAAAGTTCATGGATCATTTTAATGGGAGTTTCTCCAGTGCTGGAAAATTCCAAAATTTTCCGGAGGCTCTAAAACGTCTCGAAATCGCTCCCAATCGATCCGAGAGGCCAAAAATTGGGCATATATACCTACCAAATTTTTAGATAAAATTTTCATCTTCTGCAGGGCGATGACGTAATTTTGAAATTTCAAAAATTATCCAAAGTTCAAGAAATGAACTTCAGCTCCAGAAATTTTAGGTATTCCAACTCTAAGTAAAATTTTGAGCCCAAACAAAAATAAATCGAAAATAGGTATATCATAAAAGAACCCCATATGAAAAATTTCAAATGCTGAAATTCATCTTTCAAATTTTGGCGAATTTTTGAAATAAAAATCAAGAAAGTGACTTTTCATCGAAAAAGGTAACTTGAGGGCTTTTTTCACAACATGACAAAAAATATCCCATTAGAAGAATGTAAATTAGTGCAAGTGCATTCAGTGTTATTTTAATTCTCAAAGATTTTGTACTATATTTTGAATGATTTTTCCATAACTTGCGATAACTTTGCAAAAACTGGGAAATTATTCAATACTTCGCATAATTTTCCAAAAGTATGGTAGAGCAACTTTTTTTCACAGCCTGAATAATTTTCCAAAAATTGAAGAATCTCCCAAACCTTGTACAATTTTCTAAAAAAAAAAAAGATTCTTTACAAATCAGAAAATTTTATGAAATTTCCATAATATCATAAAAATTGTAAGGTTCCCCAAAAAAAGAATAATTTCTCAAGAAATCGGGCTGTAGGTGAGTTTATTCCCGACGAAATACCCATGTGAAAGAATGAGTGAATAGATTCCCATTTTTTCGGGGTATGTACGAGTTGAATCCCACTTTTTCTCAAAAATTTCTTTCTATTCTGAATTTTTTTCAAATTTCAACAACAATTTGTGAAGGGTAAATATGGCCTTTTCTCCCTTCGGTGGATGGCTGGTAACCCTGCAGCCAGGCGGAGATCTATTAGTATAGATGGAAAAGAAATATTGAAAATTACTCGAGTTATAAGCTAAAATCAGAGTAAGGTCGTCAAGCCCACTTCGTATAGTGAATCAGCCGCGTTAGGATTTTGAGTTTTTCTGGTGGAAGTTGATCCTTATGGTCTAATACCCCCGGGACAAAATTTTTAGCTCGCCAATGTAATTCTAACCTCTCTAGGAGGTGAAACCAGGATTTTCGTTCAAAATCTCAATTTTTGGAGGTTTTCACCCGATTTTTTTCAAACTTGCAGAGATGTTAAGACACTACCAAGGACTATTTATGGAAATTTTTGAAAAAATTCTCAGTTTCTTTTCAAGGTCAAATGAGTATTTCAAAATTTCCAAGGGCCATTTCGGTAACTCCTTCTATGGAGGTGCAATTATGAAAAAAAAATGTCGTCTACCTAGTCTAGATGTACTAAACATTTTTTTTCATAATTTTCGTTACGGTGGAAGATCTCAAAATTGAAAACAGGATTTTTCCAACCCTGGTTCACTCTTCATGGAGCAATTATTAGATTGTAAAAATTTCATCGTCAAAACACGAAATTACGTATTTTTACACCCTTCACCCAATTTTCATCGAAAATCGTTCATTTTTGGCGATTTTGGTTTTTAAAATAATTTCGGCATGATTTAAATTTTGACGAGGATAAAAAAGGGTCAAATAAAAAAACGCGACCGTTTTGCTCAAAGTTGAGAAATTTAAATTTTTGTCAGCTCTTTGAACACGATTTCAATGACGAGGTGTTGATAATTCTAAAAATTCGAGTATGCCATGATGTTTCACTCGGAATTATCTACCAGAATATATAATTATCTCATTTTTTAAAAAAGTGACTTGTTTGCTTCTTTCCTTGTACCCTTCATCTATATTTTTTTCGATACTATTATTCAAAATCAAACTTTCTTCCAAGCTTTTGTTTTAAAAACAGATTATTTATGGTTTTAGCTCCAGAGTCGAATTTTATCGATTCTGGCTCGAAATCGAGTAAAATTTTTTTTCATAGCGTAGAATTCGATTCGTTATTAAAAGGAATTCGCTAAAAGCCGATTGAAAATTTGTTGGCATCGAGAAACGAAATCAATTATAAAATTTTACTATTAAACCATATTTCCACTACAAACACAATAATAACCACTTATCAAACTTCCCTCCAAATTCCACCCTTTTCCACGTCCAAGTTCTTATACAAACGTTATTCTAAAGAAATTCGAAAATTTGAGAAAAAACCAACATCTCGTAATCTTAATAAGTGTTAAAATAGCTTCGAGATGAGGTAGGAAAAAAAATCCCGAGCTTGGAAAAACTTCGGTGGCAAAGTTTTTAAAACCATAACTGCGAAATTTCACTTTTACTTTTATTCCAAACCGGAGGGAAAAAAATCTTAAACCGAGAGACGAACCGTGGTAATGCATTTACAAACGATTTCGATACATTTTGCGCATGTTTTGGAAGAAAAACGCCTATACGGATCGTTAATTTTAATTCATTATGTTGGAGCGAAATTTTCACACGTTTTGGAAACGCTCTTTTCCAAATAAATCGCAACGTTTAAAATGTTTTCTCTCGTCACAAAAAGAAAATATGTACCGAACATAAAGAAACAAAAGAAAACGAACGCAAAGGCATTCTCTGGCCGGGGAAAACGGCGCGAAGTCGTAAAATAACGCGACACTGATACACCGAAATCCAGACACGGAAAATGTTTTATGATTTTTGTTTCTCGCAAAATATATACGTACGTTCCACTTTCGTATACTTTCCTCTAAATTATCAAACAACCCGGAGAATATTTTCCAAAGTTCTCGGTTACACTTACGTTTTGCAGGCTGCGAAACATAGTAAGAAAGTCGACTTTGGCTTTATTTGCAAGCGAACGCTTCTCATTTAGAAATGTAAAGTCTGCGAGCGTATTTCGACGTAGGTAGTAGGTAGAGGTAGACCGCAAAAAAGATTCATATTTTGGAACAGAATCAATGCTGCAGATGATATTCAATGACACACTTTTTAAAATCAGCCGAAAAAATGTTTTTTCAAGGAAACTTGTGAGGGGTTGCTCGATAAATATTAATTCGATTCAATAACGAGGTGTTTCTGGATGAAGTTATGATTTTTTTTTACCTCAATGAATATGTTTAGTGTCTGAAGTGAAAGTATAATTTATTTTAGAGCATTAAAAATCAACTAGAAAAAAATTATTGAAACAAAATAAAAGAGGAGGGAGGGAGATAATACACCATTTTTTTTTAGAATTTTTGAAATTTTCTTGAGGGTTGAAGAAATATTTTAGTCGTTATTTAGTAAATGTAGCATGAGATAATTTTTCGGTTATTGGTTATTTCGGAAAAGGAATTAAATCTAAGAAGATCTAAGCGGGCTGTTTTAGTGGTGAGGCGGAGGTGTAGATTGTAAAAATTCCTAATCAAAATCTCAAAATTATTGATGATAATAATGTAATTTTAAACTTTTCTACAAGAAATTCGAAAAAGTAAACAACGGAACAAATTTTTGAATAATTTTTCTCGTACGATCGATTCTTAAAAGTTACCTACTAAAGAAAATGAAAAAAAACGGAGAATTGAGTTTAAAAAAGTCAAAAAATGATCTCTGAAAGAATCTTTTAAAGTACCTACAAATTATTTTCCATGAAAAATTGAGACCTATAATTAATTATGAATTATAGTTTGAGCGAAGCAAGAGCAAAATTTTGTTACAAAGGAAAAACTACTGTCAAGAAAAGTATTCATTTTTTGAATTTTTCAAATTTTTGATATTTTGAGTAGGTAGGTAAGAAAAAAGTAATTTTTTCACGATTATCAGAACTACATTGCATCTTAGAAACTTGCCAATTTTGGATTTTTTATTGCGAGAATACTTTATTGATCAGTATTTTATCCTCATAATAATTATTCTGAAATGAATTTATAAATTATGATGATAGCTTGATTATGATATTCCGTTAAATTACTTTTAAATTGGAAAAATTGATAGAATTTGGAGCTTTAAACATTTTTCAATGTAGAAATTTCACCTAAACTCAGAAAAATCGATGGCAAATACAAAATAATAGGTATTTTTCAAAATTTCATTTGATTTTTTTCCAGCTGAAAATCCTGTTATGCATAACTTATCTTAAGAGAGGGTGATTTAAAAATATCACAAAAAGTGATCAAAACATGATAATTTTGGGTTATTTGAATTTTTGAAATTGGTTAAAATTTAATTTCTGGTTTTGCAATAATCTTTCATTTTATTTTTTAAAAAATCAATTATTTTTTCGGATAATTTTTCCATTCCAGTCGTTTTTTTTCATCTACTTACTCTCTTAATTTGAATCAGTGAAAATTCACTGAAGAAATAGCCAGAATTTAGTTACTGAAGAATCTGTGAATTTTCACTACCAATTGATGAAAAACTATTGATTCATTTAGTGAATTTTTATTTTTGAATCAGTAATTTTTTCAATAACTACTGAAATAAATTAGTAAAAATTTACATTCACGAATTGAATCAGTAAGGGTAAGGTGCCCCATTATCGCCTAGTGCCCAATGTCGACCACCTCGTCTATCTCCGGCGCTATGGGCGATAGCGAGCCAAAAATTTTTTTCATATTCTTCGTCGAAAATCCGAAAAAATAAGACCACTCCGACATCCTGAAAGCCAAAACTTGCGGAGAAAAATAGAAAAGAAGAATTCGGAAGGCCAAAAACTTTTTTTAGCAATTGCTTGCACGCCTTGGAATTCTTTCTTGAAATTATTGAATTGAATGTTTCTAATATTTTTGTAATTGAAAAAGTTCAAAGTTTCTGATGTAATTATTGTTAAGAGAGTCGTTTAGGTTTAACGTCGACCTCTTACAGTTTTCCATTAAGACACGTATTCTATCCAGTAACGTAGCGTATATCCTTGTTTATTAGTTAGAGGTCAAGGTTTAGTTTACATTTAGCTCGTAGTTCATTGTTGTGTTTCACTGTGGTACCGTAAGGACGTGTACGTTTATATTGTTGATACTTTTCTCTTTTGAACATTTATTAATTCGTGAATACATTCTTTTGAACTTATATTTCGTGTAAGTATTTTCTATTCTTTTCGGTACTCTAACATGGTAGCGAGCGTGGAGTTGCGATTTTCTCGGCCGGCAAACTTCTGCTGGTGAGACTTTGCTCTCAACCTCGAAAATCTCCATATCGAAGTAGATACCGTAAATTATAGTTTTTCATTTCTAAGTGATATTTTCAACAAGTGTTTTTCGTGGTCGTTCGATGATAGATGGAATCAAAATGTGTAAATCGAAGATAGTACCTTTTTCGTTATTTTCTCATCGCTAGTACTAAAGTACGTAAATGCGAACAGGTTTAATATTGAAAACATCGAAGATATAAATTCAGCTAGTACTCAAGTACGTAATTGCTGATTAAAACGGAATGATGCAGTCTCACGGGAGTCGAAATCGATGATAATAAAATACGACTATAAATAATAATGCATTAGCTACAACAAATCGAAGTCTTTGTTAAATATTTCACCAAACTAAATCAAAGATTTTAGTTATTCTTTCGAGATAAAGAAAATCGATGTATTGGTTAGAAATGTAATCTGGTCATCGAAGCGAGTTTACTACTCAGGAACAGGATTGTTATCAGTAGCGTTTATCGAAGTATGCAAACGGTAAGAGACATAATAAACAATTATTTTCGTATATTTTTCAGAAAGTGATATCGAAGTCTATGATTACGTGAATTTACATTGAATACGTTTTTGAAAAAGTGTTTAGCGACGAGAAAAATCGAAGTTCTATCGCAGGTAAGATTTAAAATCCACGAAATACGATGCATCTTCCGTTCAATACTGGAATCTACGCCTTCGACGATATAAACAAGCTAAAATTAATCGATGAGTATATAAAAGCTTGTAAAAATCGGTCGATGTGTAAGAAAATATGGATTCAATTGCCAGTTGACGGGGATTAATTTCCACCCGATGGTATTAGGATGTTTTTGTGATGTTTATGTTGGTACGTGCAAATAGGAAATAAATCGCACGAGTGTTAATCTTAAGATAATTACTTTACCTTACGTGGAAAAACGTCAGTGCTTTTATTTGTTTCGACTGACGAATAATTTATTTCTAAAACGCCCAAATGCATGGGTGGACTAATCAGACAAGAGTACAGAGAGTGCTATTAATTTGTATATCGATGAAAACGTAGCTGAAATCGTTCCAGGTACGAATAAATATTGCCAGTGATAAATAATGCTCATGATGAGCGGTCCAAATCGATGAGGGAGTTATTAAAACCTATGGGTCTCCCGATGAATAGGCCTTTTGATCGAAGTATACGATACAGTGAACTATGTTGATCATAGCTGAACGATCACTGACCCTCGATGATAGGGAAATCGTAAATTTTAAAATTTGAAAATGAAACAATATAGCACGCTACGATCTGTATCTCGACATGAATGTTTTCATAAATTGAATGTTGACATTTTAGGTCGGGTTAGTTCGTGGAAAACTTAAGACAATGACTGACTTCATGAGTCGTTCCTGTTGTTTGGTCGTTCGATTAAGTTTATGTGTACGTGAAAGCATGCGTCGTACCTGCAAAGTAGCGTACCATTGTAAACATTTCGGCTTCTCTAGAAAAGTTTACATCCACCTTTAGGCAAGCTCAATATAATTACAATATAAATTAATTCAGGCAGGAAACAATTGCCAAATTCGATGAATCACTAATTATAAATGCAATTTTTCAGTATGGCGAAAGATGATAAGTCGAAAAGACCGAATGATCGAAAATCACGAAAAGACGGCCATTCTGATCGGAGTGCGAGTCCATCTCCGGATAAAAAGAAACATGGCACCGTGACCATCGATAAAGCCGAATTAGCGAAAATGAAGCGTGAGCTGGAGAAGTTACAGCGAAACGTAAGATTTACAATAAAAATACATACTCAATTTTAATGTCATTGTCGGTATAAAAATGATTAATTTTTTTTTGTTTGAACTCGTATTTTATATAGAATGAGCTAGCCTCTAAAAATGAGCCAACTGCCAAGGTAAGTAGGCAGAGCTCGTCCACGTTGGTAGGGCCATCTGCGGCACCCACTAGAGAAGGGGGTAAGGTAACTTTTCCACCTAAACGGGTAATTTTAAAACAAATCGCAGAACAATCGAAGCTTACTGGTTCTGGTAAACCCGATCAATCGAAGAATTCGGACCAAAATCTGGAATCGAAGAATAAACCGACACCGAAATTAAATCTCACCGATTTCATTTTACCTGACGACATAAACATCCCAACGTCTAGAGTCTTGGCGGAAAACAACAACGTGAACGCGCAATTCAATCGATGAAGATAGCGAATTCACAGCAATCAGTTTCTAACATTCAAGTCCGAGCTGAAATACATAGAAATCCTGATGGCTCAGAACCGATTTGTCCTCAACCTTGTTCAAGTACGGAGGAGACCGATAGCGAGTACGAATCGAACGATCTCTATGATAGTGAATCATCCGAAGAAGAGCCCGAGTGCACACCTACGGTAAAATCGATGAAACCGAAGGATCAATGCACTCAACCACTCGTACCCGCCATCCTCGACCACCGTTAAATCATAAACCGTTGGTTGAACCGAAAAGCGAACATGACTCCGATAAAACGAAGGACAAGGACGAACCTGAAGCCAAAAAGAGACGAAAATCTGACAAACAAGAGGAAGACAAATCAAAGAAGAAAATGTCATCTCCTCATAGGAACGTTACTATACACAACGAAAGTTCGGACTCGGATTACATACGCTCCTAAAAACAAATGAAAAAAGGACCAAGATTCAGACTACTTCGAAGGCGGAGTCTTCGGTTTTTGAAGAATGACTCAAGATTTTGACCCACTCGATACGAAGGGACCGAGGCTGATGAGAATGGTGAATCGGGACCGTGTGAAATGATTTCTTTCACCCCATAACAAAAAGAAAAGCACTCCAAGAAATCGAAGAACCAGAAAGGATTCGTCCGACAAAAGCTACACATACATAAACAATCGGATATGTGGCTGGTGAACCTGAGGTGACCCGACAACTCTGAATAACGAATAAACGTCCGCAAAGAGAAGAAGAAATCCAGGACAACAAAAGAACTTCCGAACATTCCGATAAAAAAAACGAAAAAATTTAAAAGGATAAAGGGCAGAATAAAAGGAAAGGAAATCGAAGAAAAACCCAGACTACTGATCCATCCGACTCGGTCCGGAGCATGTATGTCAATACCAGAGATGATTGTATCATCGGACATAAGTTCGTCGTCACACGTAATATCATCGGATGACTCGTCACGAGCAACTCCATCAACAATGACTAATCGCTTACGAACAGTGCACGCTAGAAAACGTAACAGATAAGGAGATAGATAAGAACGCTAAAAGAAGTCGAAAGAAAAACAAACAAGTCTGTCATTAAATGTCGGGGAAAGGCGAACAATGTTACGAAATTTCCAAACACAATTTAAGTGAATAATCCTGCTGGGCGAGGAAAATATAGGCCTTACGCACAAAAATGAAAAATACGAATAAGGTCGGAGACAACGCGTGACTTTTTGGCGAAACATTAGCGGTATGGATGCGACCCTCAGAAAAAATGAAGCATCGTAAAATCCGATGATAATCATATGAAAATAATTAATGCTTCGGTTTAGACAATAGCTATATAGAGGAAATAATAAACTGCAGAACATTTGCACGAGCTTTACGCGTACTCGAAGAATCACGCAGAGCTGAGCAAAATGAAACGTCTCGATCTGTCAAAAACCAGTTCAGTAAAATGCGATTATTTAGGAATGAATCAATAGGAGAATTTTTCCAACAAGTTAAAAAGGCTAGGCGAAATACCTTACGATTGTGGGTAAAAATATTCCCAGGGGCGATGTTTTTGATCAAATAGTTTGGGGAACCGAGCCAGCTTATCCTGAAATTGATCAATTGTTAGAAAATAAAGGTGGTTATCCGAAGGTTAATCTCAGACAATTGAAAAATATTTTGTTAAAACAGGAAGCCAAAGCGAAGGACCGAGGTGGTCCAGCTCAAGCGAACTACTCCAACTATCGAAGTAACTATCGTCGAGGTTCACGTCCAAGGCCAGCAAACGTATCAGGCCACCCCAGGAACAAAAAGCGTTGTTTTCGACTGTGCGGAAAAAGGGCATTGGAGTCAAGATTGCCCATACGGATTAAAACGGTGTTATGGCTGCCGACAACTCGGTCACGAACGCACACATTGTCCTTTACCGCCAGAACAGCAATGGGGGTACGGGCCAAATTCAAAGAAAAGTGAGTACCATAATAGTAGAGGTCGTAAATTCCGTAGACCATTTAATCGAAGATTTAACCCTAATAAATTTAACAATAACAACTTTGACAATTTTAATTCAGGATACAACCATAAGCAAGGTAATCGAGGATCGTACGGAAATAATTTTTCAAATCGAAGAGGGAGAGGTGGTTATCGAGGTAATTCACGTAATAACAATAACAATTATAATTCGAGTTATAATAATCAATCAAATCAAAATTACCAAAATTTTGATAATGGCCAAAACAATCGAGGAAATTTTGCAAATCGAAGAGGCAAGAAATATCGAAGAGGCAAAAATTTTAATGAAAATTACGCTGAAAATCCTCAACCGCAACGCCAATCCCAAAATAACAATAATAAACCAAAATCTGATGAAAGTCAAAAAGTCTTGCTTTAATTATTGCAAATTTTAGAAGTTTTTTTTTTCATTTTTCTTACAGGTTTTCTTTCTTTATTTGTCAAGATGAATAAATATTTTTTTTCTAACAGGTGAAAATTTTGTTGAACAACATCGGAGAACCGAAACCGATAAATTAAAAGAAAAACAAAAAGCCTGGCGAGCCGAAGTTGTCGACGATAAACGGGGCTCAGAATCGATGATAATCTCCCCCGATATACATAAAATCGAAGTAACGGCGGAAAAAACAAGCTCGTCAATCGAAGTTCGAGCAGAAGAAAAAGGAGTTGGCCAGACGTAAGCGGGAAATCGAAGAAGAAGAAGCCCGACTAATCCAAGAACAAAAAGAAGCTGAAGCACGTAAAGTGGCAATTGAACGCCAAATTAAAGCTAAACAGGACGAACTTTTACGTGCTCAGTCCAACGTACGAAAAATCCAGTTCGATATACAGGAATTGACGCAGGAGCTTTCGAAGATAAACCTCTCGCCGTCTCAAACTCCTCGTAAACCTAATAAAGATAATACACCGCCGATCGAAGAAGCGCAGCCAATTGCCGAGGTACCTGCGCAATTTCATCATCTCGCCAGCCCTCCGGCCCCACCACCCGGTATTCCGCCACCCTTTCCATTCGTAACGGGTGAGCAATGGGCATGGCACGTACCAACTCAACGCTTAATTCGCATGACACCTGGCAGATTACCGTTAAACTTTGTTTCCACTCATGTTGCTAAAGGAATCGAAAAACAAGCGATGATTCAGCAATCGAAGCCCGTGCAACCGCCAGTTAATTCCGCCGAAACTGACCGATCGAAGATGCCGCCACCAAAGAAAACTGCGCCAACATCGAAGAAGCCAGTTCGAACGATCGATCTTGTAAACTCGCCGGTACCTGAAACTCATACGTTTGATTTAACCAAAGACGATGATAAAATGGAGGTAGTCGAACAAAAGGAAAAACAGCCGAATGATCTCGAAGATAAACGGCGCGGCAAAAAGAAATCGGTTGGAACCAAAAAGATCTACGTCAAAAAGGAATTCTTATCCATAAAACAGAAAGATGATCCGGAAGCCAAGCTGAAACATCAACGACGATTGAATGCGGCAGAAAGAAAGAAAATCGAAGAAATTAAAGCCAAGAAAATCGAAGAAAACAAGGCTACAGTGGAATCGAAGATTTTGAAAAAGCCGAAGGAAAGGCCAATTTATTTTTATCCGCAAACAACGTTACCGATCGATCGCCCTATTCAAACGAATCAAGACGTAGCTGTTGCTGGAACGTCCCGTAATATGTTTACCCAGCATCCCTCGCGCCGATGAAATCGTTATCCCACCGGACGTTCAAGTACCAACGGAAATCAATGCGGGAGTACCGATCCCTCACACCGAGGCTGATCGCACCGCAGAGATGGCCATGGATACTCAGACGACCGGTGAGTCCAACGCGAGAGAGCTTCCGTCAACCATCGACGAAGTGTTGGCAGCGGCAGTTCAGCTAGTACGAGCCAGAATCGCTATTGCTCGTCAAGAAAACGCTATCGACGATACGATCGACGAAATGTTAGACGAAGTGATCGAGAATTACGGCGATGAAGCGGCCATGACTGCGACAATAGGTAAGAATTTAATTTTTATTGGTGATACCGGTGCCACCACCCATATAGTTAAGAATAATTCTTTTCTGAGTGAGGAAGAGGAGTGTGAAATTCAAATCGATGGTATAAATAAAGATCCTGATACATCCCTCACATCGATGACTAAGGGCATTATCCGAGGAGAAAGTCTTTTATGCAAAAATGGGGTACAATTAAACGACGTTTTAGTAGCTCCAAATTTGGTCGACAATTTATTATCATTACGCAGGTTCATAGACGAGGGCCATTCGATTTTTCTTAATAATAAAGTAGCCAAAGTATATGATAAGGACACGAAGAAAGTAATTTTAAAAGGAAAATACCGGAAACCGTTCTGGATTTTTATTATTAAAACTGAAGGTAAACCTACTGTACTAGTAACACGAACTAGGAACAAGGTATATAAACGCTCGAGATCTAATTCCCCGGCTTCTTCTAAACCCCCACCACCAAAGAAACGAAAACCGAATAAATCGAAGAAACCATCTACCCCCTCAATGGAAAGTATACCAACGGAAACGGACAATTCTGACGAAGTGCAAGTCAACGAAATTTATCGTATCGAAGATGATTCAGAAGACGTTGATAAAAGAGAACTAATTGATAATGTGTGCATTAACTTAGAAATTCCAGTAGAATTCAAATTAAACCTAAATGAAGGACTAAATATTGAACCGAAGATTCCTCCAGAAAAAGAACAACTTGATGCATTCGCTAAACAATGTGTAAAATGGCATTATCGATTAGGCCATCCATCATACGAGAAAATGCTGAAATTGAAAGCTTGCTCTGAGCTACTCGATGATGTCACGATACACAAAACTCTAATACAAGAGTGTGACGTGTGTAACATTGCGAATATGAAAAAGTTACCATTCAAGGAAAGACGAAGAAGAGCAAAAACGACCATTCCATACCATCCATTCGGATATTATCGGACCAGTGGAACCAGTAACATTTCAAAATGGATATCGATGGATAATCACGTTCGTGGATGACTATAGCAGATTTGCGATTGCGTATGTCATGCACAAGAAATCCGATGCCCTAACCTGTTTCGGAAAATTTATGGCAGAAATCTTGAATCACGTCGAATCGAAACAAAGCACACTGGTAAAGAAATTTCGCTCTGACAACGGAGGAGAATATACGAGTACCGCGTTTCAAGATTACTTACAACGAAATGGAATTAAACATGACCCCTCCGAACCAAAAACCAGTCAACATAACGGTACAGCCGAAAAATTCAACCAAACCCTTATGTCCAAAATTCGTGCGATGCTCGTAGATTCCGGTCTTCCCCTACACTTTTGGGATGTAGCGCTCGGCGCAGCTTTACACGTTTATAATAGAACACCGCATGCTGGAATTCATTTTGAAACCCCTTTGAAACGAGTATTTCCAGATATAAATTTACGACTATCTCATATAAGAAGATTTGGATGCCTAGTCTTTCTTAAACGGTTAAAACGACTTACCAAAACCGAACCAAAAGGAACGTATGGCGTACTAGTAGGTTACACACCCACAGGGTACAAAATAATGTTACCTAAATCGAAGAAAATAATAAAGACTAAGCATGCCAGACCTAAAGAAACCAGAACCTACAAACACCTCACTGGGCTCCCTGCAGACGACCTTGAACCAACAATCGACGAAAAGACTTGGCTTAAAGAATTTGACACGATTTACAGACGGGATGAAGATGGAAATAAAATGCAGGTTAATGAAATAGAACAGGTCACACCGGAAAAACAAAATGATCAAATGCCATCCACGTCTAATACTACCAGTAAACCTGAAAATACACAGGAACCTCCTAAGAAACGAGGACGGCCTAAAAAGAAAACGAATAGTGAGGACATTTTGGATGATAAAAAGTCAGAGGGAGAGGGAGAGAAAAACGAACCCGAAACCATCCTTTTAGCTGAAGAAAAATTACCGATCGATGAAAATGCGGTAAATATTCAAAAACACTTCGAAGAAGAACTGAAACGAGTTCAAGCATATTATGTCATGACCTCCCCTAATGACGATCTACAAGTATTCGCACTTATGGCAGGACTGGCTGGTGACCCGATCACGGTAGAGCAAGCATTATCTGGGCCTGAAAGAGAATTTTGGAAACAAGCCATTCAAGAAGAATTCGGATCTCTTGATAAACACAGTACATACATGTTCGTCTGCCGACCTCCAACCGTTGATCGACCAGTCATAGTTGACTCAGTAATTCTACTTAAAACTAAAATTGACACCTGTGGTAGAATACGGTATAAAGCTCGACTTGTTGCTCGTGGGTTCAAGGACCCCCGATCCTATTCGTTAGCAGAAATATACTCACCTGTGTCTAGAATTACGATGATACGAATCGCCATAAGCATTATTAACAAATTCAACCTGGATGCATTTCATCTCGATGTAAAAACAGCATTTTTGCATGGTGAACTCGAAGATCTCACATATATGGAAATTCCCAAACACATGCAAGTCGATGAAGAAACTCGAAGAACAAAAGTCCTTTTATTAAAGAAGGCGATATACGGCTTGAAACAGAGCCCTAAACGCTGGAATGCACATTTTGATAAAATAATGAAAAAATTGGGATTTGAGAAAAGCATAAATGACCCGTGCATATACTGGATTAGAAAGAAAAACTTCCAAGCTTTCCTACTAATTTACGTAGATGACATACTTTTTGCTGGAAATAATGTACAACTCATGATGGAAATAATTGAGTTACTCCTCCAAGAATTGGAAATCGTGAACTTAGGAGAGCCAAAGAAATTTATAGGCCTCGAAATAATTCGAAAACGGGAAGAGAAAATATTCTATATTCATCAAAATTCATACACGATTGAAATAATTCGACGATTTAACATGATTACGGCAAACTCGTATCCCATTCCGATGGTCCATCAAAATAAAAATGATAAAACACGAATTCTGACAAATTTACTGTTCAGCGGGATCGAACCTAAAAACAGAAAAGAACGAAAAATGTTAAAGGCCATGGAAAAGAAGAACCAATTTGAAAGTGCTCCCTTTCCATACAAAGAAGCAATCGGAAGTCTCATGTATTTGGCAAACGGAAGTAGACCGGATATAACCTACGCAGTTCACTTTCTAAGTCGCAAACAGACAAACCCATCGCGATATGACTGGGAGTGTGTCAAGCGGATTTTTCGTTACTTAATAGGAACGCAAAACTTCGGTCTGACATACACCAGCAAATCCGATGGTGTTATTGCCTATGCTGACGCTAGTTACGGTGACTGCGTAGATACGAAGAAATCTACAACCGGATTTATCATTCGCACCTTTGGAGATACAGTCGCCTGGTCCAGCAAACGACAGGGAAACGTCTCCACATCCACTTGTGAAGCGGAGTACGTTGCCCTGAACGCTGCTTTACAGGAGGCCATTGCCACCAACTCAACTCTGAATAGAGCCATGGGAATCGACTGTCATCCCTTCCACCTGTTTGGAGACAACTCGTCCTCCATTCAGTGTACCGAGAAGCCAGGGGTTCCCTCTCTTAGGCACATACCTGACATTAAATTTCATCATATTCTCGATTACGTCTTATCAGATAAAGCCAAAATTTCGTGGGTAAGCTCCAATGAACAGGATGCTGATATTCTAACGAAACCCCTTACGCGAGAACCCTTCGTAGAACTAAGGTCGCGACTTGTAAACGAAATTCCAGATCTTAAATCGAAATAATCTTATCTTTTTGTTTCAGTAATTCGAAGTACGTACACGATGCTCGACGCGTTCGATGAATTATTTGTCGTGGCGAATCGTTTAAATATACCGCTCGATGCATCGGCTAGTCGCATTTACGAGAAACTCCTGCGGGAAACCAAATCTGTTAAGAGAGTCGTTTAGGTTTAACGTCGACCTCTTACAGTTTTCCATTAAGACACGTATTCTATCCAGTAACGTAGCGTATATCCTTGTTTATTAGTTAGAGGTCAAGGTTTAGTTTACATTTAGCTCGTAGTTCATTGTTGTGTTTCACTGTGGTACCGTAAGGACGTGTACGTTTATATTGTTGATACTTTTCTCTTTTGAACATTTATTAATTCGTGAATACATTCTTTTGAACTTATATTTCGTGTAAGTATTTTCTATTCTTTTCGGTACTCTAACATGGTAGCGAGCGTGGAGTTGCGATTTTCTCGGCCGGCAAACTTCTGCTGGTGAGACTTTGCTCTCAACCTCGAAAATCTCCATATCGAAGTAGATACCGTAAATTATAGTTTTTCATTTCTAAGTGATATTTTCAACAAGTGTTTTTCGTGGTCGTTCGATGATAGATGGAATCAAAATGTGTAAATCGAAGATAGTACCTTTTTCGTTATTTTCTCATCGCTAGTACTAAAGTACGTAAATGCGAACAGGTTTAATATTGAAAACATCGAAGATATAAATTCAGCTAGTACTCAAGTACGTAATTGCTGATTAAAACGGAATGATGCAGTCTCACGGGAGTCGAAATCGATGATAATAAAATACGACTATAAATAATAATGCATTAGCTACAACAAATCGAAGTCTTTGTTAAATATTTCACCAAACTAAATCAAAGATTTTAGTTATTCTTTCGAGATAAAGAAAATCGATGTATTGGTTAGAAATGTAATCTGGTCATCGAAGCGAGTTTACTACTCAGGAACAGGATTGTTATCAGTAGCGTTTATCGAAGTATGCAAACGGTAAGAGACATAATAAACAATTATTTTCGTATATTTTTCAGAAAGTGATATCGAAGTCTATGATTACGTGAATTTACATTGAATACGTTTTTGAAAAAGTGTTTAGCGACGAGAAAAATCGAAGTTCTATCGCAGGTAAGATTTAAAATCCACGAAATACGATGCATCTTCCGTTCAATACTGGAATCTACGCCTTCGACGATATAAACAAGCTAAAATTAATCGATGAGTATATAAAAGCTTGTAAAAATCGGTCGATGTGTTAAGAAAATATGGATTCAATTGCCAGTTGACGGGGATTAATTTCCACCCGATGGTATTAGGATGTTTTTGTGATGTTTATGTTGGTACGTGCAAATAGGAAATAAATCGCACGAGTGTTAATCTTAAGATAATTACTTTACCTTACGTGGAAAAACGTCAGTGCTTTTATTTGTTTCGACTGACGAATAATTTATTTCTAAAACGCCCAAATGCATGGGTGGACTAATCAGACAAGAGTACAGAGAGTGCTATTAATTTGTATATCGATGAAAACGTAGCTGAAATCGTTCCAGGTACGAATAAATATTGCCAGTGATAAATAATGCTCATGATGAGCGGTCCAAATCGATGAGGGAGTTATTAAAACCTATGGGTCTCCCGATGAATAGGCCTTTTGATCGAAGTATACGATACAGTGAACTATGTTGATCATAGCTGAACGATCACTGACCCTCGATGATAGGGAAATCGTAAATTTTAAAATTTGAAAATGAAACAATATAGCACGCTACGATCTGTATCTCGACATGAATGTTTTCATAAATTGAATGTTGACATTTTAGGTCGGGTTAGTTCGTGGAAAACTTAAGACAATGACTGACTTCATGAGTCGTTCCTGTTGTTTGGTCGTTCGATTAAGTTTATGTGTACGTGAAAGCATGCGTCGTACCTGCAAAGTAGCGTACCATTGTAAACATTTCGGCTTCTCTAGAAAAGTTTACATCCACCTTTAGGCAAGCTCAATATAATTACAATATAAATTAATTCAGGCAGGAAACAATTGCCAAATTCGATGAATCACTAATTATAAATGCAATTTTTCAGTATGGCGAAAGATGATAAGTCGAAAAGACCGAATGATCGAAAATCACGAAAAGACGGCCATTCTGATCGGAGTGCGAGTCCATCTCCGGATAAAAAGAAACATGGCACCGTGACCATCGATAAAGCCGAATTAGCGAAAATGAAGCGTGAGCTGGAGAAGTTACAGCGAAACGTAAGATTTACAATAAAAATACATACTCAATTTTAATGTCATTGTCGGTATAAAATGATTAATTTTTCGTTTGAACTGGTATTTTATATAGAATGAGCTAGCCTCTAAAAATGAGCCAACTGCCAAGGTAAGTAGGCAGAGCTCGTCCACGTCGGTAGGGCCATCTGCGGCACCCACTAGAGAAGGGGGTAAGGTAACTTTTCCACCTAAACGGGTAATTTTAAAACAAATCGCAGAACAATCGAAGCTTACTGGTTCTGGTAAACCCGATCAATCGAAGAATTCGGACCAAAATCTGGAATCGAAGAATAAACCGACACCGAAATTAAATCTCACCGATTTCATTTTACCTGACGACATAAACATCCCAACGTCTAGAGTCTTGGCGGAAAAACAACAACGTGAACGCGCAATTCAATCGATGAAGATAGCGAATTCACAGCAATCAGTTTCTAACATTCAAGTCCGAGCTGAAATACATAGAAATCCTGATGGCTCAGAACCGATTTGTCCTCAACCTTGTTCAAGTACGGAGGAGACCGATAGCGAGTACGAATCGAACGATCTCTATGATAGTGAATCATCCGAAGAAGAGCCCGAGTGCACACCTACGGTAAAATCGATGAAACCGAAGGATCAATGCACTCAACCACTCGTACCCGCCATCCCTCGACCACCGTTAAATCATAAACCGTTGGTTGAACCGAAAAGCGAACATGACTCCGATAAAACGAAGGACAAGGACGAACCTGAAGCCAAAAAGAGACGAAAATCTGACAAACAAGAGGAAGACAAATCAAAGAAGAAAATGTCATCTCCTCATAGGAACGTTACTATACACAACGAAAGTTCGGACTCGGATTACATACGCTCTAAAAAACAATGAAAAAGACCAAGATTCAGACTACTTCGAAGGCGAGTCTGGTGAAGAAGACCAAGATTTTGACCAATCGAACGAGGGACCGAGGCTGATGAAGAATGGGAATCTGACGAAAAATGATTTCTTTCACCCCCATAACAAAAAGAAAAAGCACTCCAAGAAATCGAAGAAAAGGGATTCGTCCGACAAAAACTACACAAAATAAACAATCGGAATGTGGTGGTGAACCTGAAGGTGACCCCGACAACTCTGATAACGATAAACGTCGCAAGAAGAAGAAGAAATCCGACAAACAAAAGAATTCCGAACATTCCGATAAAAATAACGATAACGGGCATAAAAGAAAGAAATCGAAGAAAAACCCAGACCCTGATCCATCCGACTCGTCGAGCAGTTCGTCGGATGATTCATCGGATAGTTTGTCGTCAAGTAATTCATCGGATGACTCGTCCAGCGACTCATCCAACAATGACTCATCGTCTACGAATGCATCGACGAACAATAAGAAAGATAAGAAACGTAAAAGAAAGTCGAAGAAAAACAAAAAGTCGTCTAAATCGGAAAGCGAAAATGTTCGAATTCAACAATTTCGGAATAATCCGCTGGTCGGTAAATATAGGCTTACGAAAAATGAAAACTACGATACGTGGAGAACGCGACTTTTTGGCGAACTTATCGGTATGGGGCTGGACCCTCATAAAAAGAAGCAATCTAAAATCGATGATAATCATATGAAAAATACATTAATGCTCCGTTTAGACAATAGCTATATAGAGGAAATAATAAACTGCAGAACATTTGCACGAGCTTTACGCGTACTCGAAGAATCACGCAGAGCTGAGCAAAATGAAACGTCTCGATCTGTCAAAAACCAGTTCAGTAAAATGCGATTATTTAGGAATGAATCAATAGGAGAATTTTTCCAACGAGTTAAAAAGGCTAGGGCGAAATACCTTACGATTGTGGGTAAAAATATTCCCAGGGGCGATGTTTTTGATCAAATAGTTTGGGGAACCGAGCCAGCTTATCCTGAAATTGATCAATTGTTAGAAAATAAAGGTGGTTATCCGAAGGTTAATCTCAGACAATTGAAAAATATTTTGTTAAAACAGGAAGCCAAAGCGAAGGACCGAGGTGGTCCAGCTCAAGCGAACTACTCCAACTATCGAAGTAACTATCGTCGAGGTTCACGTCCAAGGCCAGCAAACGTATCAGGCCACCCCAGGAACAAAAAGCGTTGTTTCGACTGTGCGGAAAAAGGGCATTGGAGTCAAGATTGCCCATACGGATTAAAACGGTGTTATGGCTGCCGACAACTCGGTCACGAACGCACACATTGTCCTTTACCGCCAGAACAGCAATGGGGGTACGGGCCAAATTCGAAGAAAAGTGAGTACCATAATAGTAGAGGTCGTAAATTCCGTAGACCATTTAATCGAAGATTTAACCCTAATAAATTTAACAATAACAACTTTGACAATTTTAATTCAGGATACAACCATAAGCAAGGTAATCGAGGATCGTACGGAAATAATTTTTCAAATCGAAGAGGGAGAGGTGGTTATCGAGGTAATTCACGTAATAACAATAACAATTATAATTCGAGTTATAATAATCAATCAAATCAAAATTACCAAAATTTTGATAATGGCCAAAACAATCGAGGAAATTTTGCAAATCGAAGAGGCAAGAAATATCGAAGAGGCAAAAATTTTAATGAAAATTACGCTGAAAATCCTCAACCGCAACGCCAATCCCAAAATAACAATAATAAACCAAAATCTGATGAAAGTCAAAAAGTCTTGCTTTAATTATTGCAAATCTTAGAAGTTTTTTTCATTTTTCTTACAGGTTTTCTTTCTTTATTTGTCAAGATGAATAAATATTTTTTTCTAACAGGTGAAAATTTTGTTGAACAACATCGGAGAACCGAAACCGATAAATTAAAAGAAAAACAAAAAGCCTGGCGAGCCGAAGTTGTCGACGATAAACGGGGCGCAGAATCGATGATAATCTCCCCCGATATACATAAAATCGAAGTAACGGCGGAAAAACAAGCTCGTCAATCGAAGTTCGAGCAGAAGAAAAAGGAGTTGGCCAGACGTAAGCGGGAAATCGAAGAAGAAGAAGCCCGACTAATCCAAGAACAAAAAGAAGCTGAAGCACGTAAAGTGGCAATTGAACGCCAAATTAAAGCTAAACAGGACGAACTTTTACGTGCTCAGTCCAACGTACGAAAAATCCAGTTCGATATACAGGAATTGACACAGGAGCTTTCGAAGATAAACCTCTCGCCGTCTCAAACTCCTCGTAAACCTAATAAAGATAATACACCGCCGATCGAAGAAGCGCAGCCAATTGCCGAGGTACCTGCGCAATTTCATCATCTCGCCAGCCCTCCGGCCCCACCACCCGGTATTCCGCCACCCTTTCCATTCGTAACGGGTGAGCAATGGGCATGGCACGTACCAACTCAACGCTTAATTCGCATGACACCTGGCAGATTACCGTTAAACTTTGTTTCCACTCATGTTGCTAAAGGAATCGAAAAACAAGCGATGATTCAGCAATCGAAGCCCGTGCAACCGCCAGTTAATTCCGCCGAAACTGACCGATCGAAGATGCCGCCACCAAAGAAAACTGCGCCAACATCGAAGAAGCCAGTTCGAACGATCGATCTTGTAAACTCGCCGGTACCTGAAACTCATACGTTTGATTTAACCAAAGACGATGATAAAATGGAGGTAGTCGAACAAAAGGAAAAACAGCCGAATGATCTCGAAGATAAACGGCGCGGCAAAAAGAAATCGGTTGGAACCAAAAAGATCTACGTCAAAAAGGAATTCTTATCCATAAAACAGAAAGATGATCCGGAAGCCAAGCTGAAACATCAACGACGATTGAATGCGGCAGAAAGAAAGAAAATCGAAGAAATTAAAGCCAAGAAAATCGAAGAAAACAAGGCTACAGTGGAATCGAAGATTTTGAAAAAGCCGAAGGAAAGGCCAATTTATTTTTATCCGCAAACAACGTTACCGATCGATCGCCCTATTCAAACGAATCAAGACGTAGCTGTTGCTGGAACGTCCCGTAATATGTTACCCAGCATCCCTCGCGCCGATGAAATCGTTATCCCACCGGACGTTCAAGTACCAACGGAAATCAATGCGGGAGTACCGATCCCTCACACCGAGGCTGATCGCACCGCAGAGATGGCCATGGATACTCAGACGACCGGTGAGTCCAACGCGAGAGAGCTTCCGTCAACCATCGACGAAGTGTTGGCAGCGGCAGTTCAGCTAGTACGAGCCAGAATCGCTATTGCTCGTCAAGAAAACGCTATCGACGATACGATCGACGAAATGTTAGACGAAGTGATCGAGAATTACGGCGATGAAGCGGCCATGACTGCGACAATAGGTAAGAATTTAATTTTTATTGGTGATACCGGTGCCACCACCCATATAGTTAAGAATAATTCTTTTCTGAGTGAGGAAGAGGAGTGTGAAATTCAAATCGATGGTATAAATAAAGATCCTGATACATCCCTCACATCGATGACTAAGGGCATTATCCGAGGAGAAAGTCTTTTATGCAAAAATGGGGTACAATTAAACGACGTTTTAGTAGCTCCAAATTTGGTCGACAATTTATTATCATTACGCAGGTTCATAGACGAGGGCCATTCGATTTTTCTTAATAATAAAGTAGCCAAAGTATATGATAAGGACACGAAGAAAGTAATTTTAAAAGGAAAATACCGGAAACCGTTCTGGATTTTTATTATTAAAACTGAAGGTAAACCTACTGTACTAGTAACACGAACTAGGAACAAGGTATATAAACGCTCGAGATCTAATTCCCCGGCTTCTTCTAAACCCCCACCACCAAAGAAACGAAAACCGAATAAATCGAAGAAACCATCTACCCCCTCAATGGAAAGTATACCAACGGAAACGGACAATTCTGACGAAGTGCAAGTCAACGAAATTTATCGTATCGAAGATGATTCAGAAGACGTTGATAAAAGAGAACTAATTGATAATGTGTGCATTAACTTAGAAATTCCAGTAGAATTCAAATTAAACCTAAATGAAGGACTAAATATTGAACCGAAGATTCCTCCAGAAAAAGAACAACTTGATGCATTCGCTAAACAATGTGTAAAATGGCATTATCGATTAGGCCATCCATCATACGAGAAAATGCTGAAATTGAAAGCTTGCTCTGAGCTACTCGATGATGTCACGATACACAAAACTCTAATACAAGAGTGTGACGTGTGTAACATTGCGAATATGAAAAAGTTACCATTCAAGGAAAGACGAAGAAGAGCAAAACGACCATTCCATACCATCCATTCGGATATTATCGGACCAGTGGAACCAGTAACATTTCAAAATGGATATCGATGGATAATCACGTTCGTGGATGACTATAGCAGATTTGCGATTGCGTATGTCATGCACAAGAAATCCGATGCCCTAACCTGTTTCGGAAAATTTATGGCAGAAATCTTGAATCACGTCGAATCGAAACAAAGCACACTGGTAAAGAAATTTCGCTCTGACAACGGAGGAGAATATACGAGTACCGCGTTTCAAGATTACTTACAACGAAATGGAATTAAACATGACCCCTCCGAACCAAAAACCAGTCAACATAACGGTACAGCCGAAAAATTCAACCAAACCCTTATGTCCAAAATTCGTGCGATGCTCGTAGATTCCGGTCTTCCCCTACACTTTTGGGATGTAGCGCTCGGCGCAGCTTTACACGTTTATAACAGAACACCGCATGCTGGAATTCATTTTGAAACCCCTTTGAAACGAGTATTTCCAGATATAAATTTACGACTATCTCATATAAGAAGATTTGGATGCCTAGTCTTTCTTAAACGGTTAAAACGACTTACCAAAACCGAACCAAAAGGAACGTATGGCGTACTAGTAGGTTACACACCCACAGGGTACAAAATAATGTTACCTAAATCGAAGAAAATAATAAAGACTAAGCATGCCAGACCTAAAGAAACCAGAACCTACAAACACCTCACTGGGCTCCCTGCAGACGACCTTGAACCAACAATCGACGAAAAGACTTGGCTTAAAGAATTTGACACGATTTACAGACGGGATGAAGATGGAAATAAAATGCAGGTTAATGAAATAGAACAGGTCACACCGGAAAAACAAAATGATCAAATGCCATCCACGTCTAATACTACCAGTAAACCTGAAAATACACAGGAACCTCCTAAGAAACGAGGACGGCCTAAAAAGAAAACGAATAGTGAGGACATTTTGGATGATAAAAAGTCAGAGGGAGAGGGAGAGAAAAACGAACCCGAAACCATCCTTTTAGCTGAAGAAAAATTACCGATCGATGAAAATGCGGTAAATATTCAAAAACACTTCGAAGAAGAACTGAAACGAGTTCAAGCATATTATGTCATGACCTCCCCTAATGACGATCTACAAGTATTCGCACTTATGGCAGGACTGGCTGGTGACCCGATCACGGTAGAGCAAGCATTATCTGGGCCTGAAAGAGAATTTTGGAAACAAGCCATTCAAGAAGAATTCGGATCTCTTGATAAACACAGTACATACATGTTCGTCTGCCGACCTCCAACCGTTGATCGACCAGTCATAGTTGACTCAGTAATTCTACTTAAAACTAAAATTGACACCTGTGGTAGAATACGGTATAAAGCTCGACTTGTTGCTCGTGGGTTCAAGGACCCCCGATCCTATTCGTTAGCAGAAATATACTCACCTGTGTCTAGAATTACGATGATACGAATCGCCATAAGCATTATTAACAAATTCAACCTGGATGCATTTCATCTCGATGTAAAAACAGCATTTTTGCATGGTGAACTCGAAGATCTCACATATATGGAAATTCCCAAACACATGCAAGTCGATGAAGAAACTCGAAGAACAAAAGTCCTTTTATTAAAGAAGGCGATATACGGCTTGAAACAGAGCCCTAAACGCTGGAATGCACATTTTGATAAAATAATGAAAAAATTGGGATTTGAGAAAAGCATAAATGACCCGTGCATATACTGGATTAGAAAGAAAAACTTCCAAGCTTTCCTACTAATTTACGTAGATGACATACTTTTTGCTGGAAATAATGTACAACTCATGATGGAAATAATTGAGTTACTCCTCCAAGAATTGGAAATCGTGAACTTAGGAGAGCCAAAGAAATTTATAGGCCTCGAAATAATTCGAAAACGGGAAGAGAAAATATTCTATATTCATCAAAATTCATACACGATTGAAATAATTCGACGATTTAACATGATTACGGCAAACTCGTATCCCATTCCGATGGTCCATCAAAATAAAAATGATAAAACACGAATTCTGACAAATTTACTGTTCAGCGGGATCGAACCTAAAAACAGAAAAGAACGAAAAATGTTAAAGGCCATGGAAAAGAAGAACCAATTTGAAAGTGCTCCCTTTCCATACAAAGAAGCAATCGGAAGTCTCATGTATTTGGCAAACGGAAGTAGACCGGATATAACCTACGCAGTTCACTTTCTAAGTCGCAAACAGACAAACCCATCGCGATATGACTGGGAGTGTGTCAAGCGGATTTTTCGTTACTTAATAGGAACGCAAAACTTCGGTCTGACATACACCAGCAAATCCGATGGTGTTATTGCCTATGCTGACGCTAGTTACGGTGACTGCGTAGATACGAAGAAATCTACAACCGGATTTATCATTCGCACCTTTGGAGATACAGTCGCCTGGTCCAGCAAACGACAGGGAAACGTCTCCACATCCACTTGTGAAGCGGAGTACGTTGCCCTGAACGCTGCTTTACAGGAGGCCATTGCCACCAACTCAACTCTGAATAGAGCCATGGGAATCGACTGTCATCCCTTCCACCTGTTTGGAGACAACTCGTCCTCCATTCAGTGTACCGAGAAGCCAGGGGTTCCCTCTCTTAGGCACATACCTGACATTAAATTTCATCATATTCTCGATTACGTCTTATCAGATAAAGCCAAAATTTCGTGGGTAAGCTCCAATGAACAGGATGCTGATATTCTAACGAAACCCCTTACGCGAGAACCCTTCGTAGAACTAAGGTCGCGACTTGTAAACGAAATTCCAGATCTTAAATCGAAATAATCTTATCTTTTTGTTTCAGTAATTCGAAGTACGTACACGATGCTCGACGCGTTCGATGAATTATTTGTCGTGGCGAATCGTTTAAATATACCGCTCGATGCATCGGCTAGTCGCATTTACGAGAAACTCCTGCGGGAAACCAAATCGACCATTACCCAGCGCAGTCTTAAGCGCCAAGATAAGCGACGGAGGAGGAACCAAATCGATGACAAGGTCCACAAGAAGCTTCAGGAACTTTTTAACGACAGTGGCACTGAAGAATCGATGACAAATAAATTTACAAATTCGAAGAAATCCGATGAGTCTGATGATCCTCATCGACACGCTAGAGAGCTCCTTAAAGAGCTCGACAGTGATGTAGAGAGCATCATTTCCGAACAGGCAGTAGGGACTGCAAATGCAGAAACCCAAACGAGTGTGCCTCACCAAGCCCCATTGGCCCAGCCAGAGGAAGACAGCCTGAGCGAGACCTCAGAGGACTACGTGGATGATAAATCGCAAGCAGTCAACGAAGATGAACTGCTGCGAGAATAATGGATCGATGAATCCTGAAAATCGAAGAAATTTATTTATTCCTTTGTTATCTAATCGTTTATCTCGTCGCCTAAGACTGATTGTTCTAATTTCGTTAATTTTGTGAATCCCAAAAATTGTTCCTATTGATGTAAAATTTTGTGAGTCTTTGTTCTTTACCTTTCGTTCTTTCATTTTTCTTGTTATTTTTTTTATATATAAAGCGCTAATGTAAAACGGGAGGGAGTGTTAAGAGAGTCGTTTAGGTTTAACGTCGACCTCTTACAGTTTTCCATTAAGACACGTATTCTATCCAGTAACGTAGCGTATATCCTTGTTTATTAGTTAGAGGTCAAGGTTTAGTTTACATTTAGCTCGTAGTTCATTGTTGTGTTTCACTGTGGTACCGTAAGGACGTGTACGTTTATATTGTTGATACTTTTCTCTTTTGAACATTTATTAATTCGTGAATACATTCTTTTGAACTTATATTTCGTGTAAGTATTTTCTATTCTTTTCGGTACTCTAACAGAACCAAATCGATGACAAGGTCCACAAGAAGCTTCAGGAACTTTTTAACGACAGTGGCACTGAAGAATCGATGACAAATAAATTTACAAATTCGAAGAAATCCGATGAGTCTGATGATCCTCATCGACACGCTAGAGAGCTCCTTAAAGAGCTCGACAGCGATGTAGAGAGCATCATTTCCGAACAGGCAGTAGGGACTGCAAATGCAGAAACCCAAACGAGTGTGCCTCACCAAGCCCCATTGGCCCAGCCAGAGGAAGACAGCCTGAGCGAGACCTCAGAGGACTACGTGGATGATAAATCGCAAGCAGTCAACGAAGATGAACTGCTGCGAGAATAATGGATCGATGAATCCTGAAAATCGAAGAAATTTATTTATTCCTTTGTTATCTAATCGTTTATCTCGTCGCCTAAGACTGATTGTTCTAATTTCGTTAATTTTGTGAATCCCAAAAATTGTTCCTATTGATGTAAAATTTTGTGAGTCTTTGTTCTTTACCTTTCGTTCTTTCATTTTTCTTGTTATTTTTTTTATATATAAAGCGCTAATGTAAAACTGGAGGGAGTGTTAAGAGAGTCGTTTAGGTTTAACGTCGACCTCTTACAGTTTTCCATTAAGACACGTATTCTATCCAGTAACGTAGCGTATATCCTTGTTTATTAGTTAGAGGTCAAGGTTTAGTTTACATTTAGCTCGTAGTTCATTGTTGTGTTTCACTGTGGTACCGTAAGGACGTGTACGTTTATATTGTTGATACTTTTCTCTTTTGAACATTTATTAATTCGTGAATACATTCTTTTGAACTTATATTTCGTGTAAGTATTTTCTATTCTTTTCGGTACTCTAACAATTATCACATTTTAATAATTACAACTTTAAGTTAGAAAAAAATCACTCAAAGTTCATTTTTATGGTGTGCCCCATTATCAACCACCTATAAATCTTATGTAATTTGTTGTTTTTAAGCGATTTTGTTTTTTTCAATTTTCTCGAATTTTGGTCGTAGGGTTGTCAATTTGATCTCAAATTGTTCATCTGTGAAAGAGGAACACGAAAAAAATGTTTTCCAGTAGATTTCGTTCATACCGGACAAAATCCGTCGGTGGTCGATATTAGGAACCCAAAATTTCGACCTCGCATTTTGACATGTCTCAGAAAAAAATTCCTAAAAAATACTAAATTTTTTCGGATGACCACGGAGCTTTCCAAAATTGTAGGAGAAGGATGTAGGTATCCATTAAGCCATCAATGACATTTCCAGCCCTTAAACTATTGAAAAGGTGAGACCTCAAAAAAAAAGTGGGCGATAATGGGGCACCTTACCCTTAATTATTGAAAAAATTACTGATTCAAAATTGAAAATTCACCAATTGAATCAGTCGTTTTTCATTGATTTCTGCAGTGACTCAATAGTCAATTCTGGCTATTTCACCAGTGAATTTTCACTGATTCAGTTTAAGAGAGTAAACTAAAAATAGTTGCGTTCGTTTTTACAATCACAACAAAATTTCAAACGAATTTCACAAAAAGTTCAATACCCAAAAATCAGAGATATTTCATTTTGATTTATGATCGTGATCGAAAATTTGTGTTCAATTTGATTAATATAATAATTTTATTGCTAGATGAAGGTAGAGACTGGAAAGCTAGAAACATGGATTTTTTTTAGAAGAAAACTCTCTTTCCTCGTTCTTCGCTCACCTTATTTATCTTCATACATTATTTTGCCTTCTTATTTCAATATGAAAATAAGAAAATTAAATTTCTATTGACATGAATATTTTTCTAATGGCCTACTCACCAAATATTTCGACCAACCAATGCATCAATGGACAATTCGAAGCAATCGACCTTAGCATTCTTCTTCAGATTCGCCTACAAAATAATAAAAAACACACTTGGTAAATTAAACACTCGATAGGAACTAATTATAGAACAACAATTATACTCAAGAGTAATCACTCAATAAACTTCCGTGACTCGCCCCTCCTCGCATTTTTTTACTTCAATCCAAATAAACCTAAATTCTTCAATGCGAAAAAAGCAACTTAAGCATAATGACAAACCCAACCTAACTTATAAACGTTATATTAAAAAATAAAAGCACTTCGCTTTTAAATTCAGTTGCATATAAAAAGAGTGTTTCATTTACTGAACAGTTTCGGCGGAATTTTTTCCAGCAGCATTTTAAATGCGTATATATCTTCACTTTAACTTTTACGAGTCTTACTTTATGAGTTAAAAGTTACATTATCATTAAACAAATGCGACGAACAAAGAAAAAGCTTGTACATAATAGCTCGTCGGCACAGCTGTAAAAGCTAGTCTACATCAAGCAGTACGGAAAATGGTGATATTCTGAGAAATATTAGCAAAATGGAAAATTTTTACATATACATGGATGCAAAAAAAAAGAAAGTATTTTAACGATGTATTCTGCGTGTATCAAAAGTGGTATCATTTTATTTTCTTCCATTCGCTTTTTCTGTCTTCTCTTTTTTTTATTTAATAATGAGCTCGTGTTTCATTGACTATATGAAAGGAATGCATCTGAAAACATGAATAGTATGCTTCATTTCATTCAAATTGATATAAATAATGGTGGAAAAATTTCAACGTAATAAACCTCTTTGTTCTATTATGAACTAAATACAAATGCCAAATGGTTTTTTCATAATTATAGATGCAAAATACTTCATTACTACATTGTTTTGACGAGACAAAGTGTGCTTTTTCCGGAAAAGGAGCAAACTTGATATTCCCTCCCACTGGGAGCAAAGTAAAGAAACTACACACACATGAAGAATAGGTAGTTTGTTTTTAAACAAGCATAAGCAAGTCATTTATAAATCACGTGTGACCCCATTTCTTTATATTTAATGTATAGTTTTGTGATTATTAATCACAAAGCTATACATAAAAATTATAAAAAATTGAGTTTCAAACGGATAAAACTATTACTTAGATTTTTACATCTTGCAATAGTTGTGTTTGTTGAGGTAAAAAGAACGTACCAATCTTGTATTTCAGTTTTGGCCAAAACCTCCAATATACAAGGCTTGAGTGCTGAAACTATGATGTCACAAACATGGTACTTGTAATTTTTAAAGGTTTTTGATTGGTTATTCATGAGTTTTCACTAAATTCACATTAATGCTGTACATGTTTACTTCTTTCTGCGCATGCACAAAAAATGTAAACATAAATAAAAACATGCAGAATTAATGTGATGTGCCTATAACCATTCAATTTTTTTATCAACTCAAAAAAGAATTATTTAGGAACTTTTTTTATAATGACTTAATTACAATAAGATAAAATAAGCTTTCAGTTCGTACTAGTGATGTCGTTTGAGACAATGAGACAAGAAATGCCAATGTCTTGTCTCATTCTCAATATGTTGCATTGCAATTCTCTTAGGAGGGGGGGGGGGCGCTAAAAATGGCACCCAACCTTAATTTCTTCTAAATATATACATTAGGTATACTAAATAGTGAAGAATGTGTTTTTTATTTATTTTGACTTTTTGAAGCATGTTGCACCCACGGATGTCATACATTAATCTGGACTCTTCACTTCAGATAGTTGCGGTAGTTGCGGGTTTGGAAAGTATGCCAAACAGTGCAGTAAGAGGAATGGTAAAGCCACACCCATGATGGTATTGAAATGCATTGCATACATGGGAGAAATGAAGTTTTTTGGATTTTTAAGATAAACTAGGAGGTTAATGTAAAATTTTGTTAAGACATGAATTGAAGAAAATAAAATTTCCTATCAATTGGTGGAAAAAATTTTAAATTTCATTCAACAGTAACTGTTTTAAGAATATTTAAAAAAAATTGTCTTTGGTATACAGGGTGGCTCAGTTAAGGTGTGAAATATTGAAACCTCATATTCTACTTATCAATACGAACAAAAAATGTCATATTCAACATGGGCCTAAAACACTTTTTTCCTGAGATATTGCCGAGTAAATAACTGGAAATTCGGCAATGTTGCGCATCGCAACACCTGTAAAATGTTGCGTTTAATGAGACGAGCGTCGGGGTTACTTACACGGAAGTTAATTACTGTGTTGCCACAAAATAAATTATGCTGAGATACCCTCCATTTTTTTGATTTTTTAGAAAAAAATTTTAGGTGAATTTTTTTTTAAATAATGAGGAATCATGAGAAATCATTAAATTCGATTTTTATTGTAATTTTGTGGGATGGTCGAAATTTGATAAATTGATTACTCAGCATCCAATAATTAAAAAAAAACAGAACTTTGGGTTAATAGGTGTTAAATAAGTAGTACTACCCCTAAAAGTGAATAAAATTTCAAAAAAATGATTTCTTGTTCTTGTTTGACCATTTTTCTGGTACAGAAACACATTTTTTGCTTTAAAACACTTACTTATGAACCAAAAAAAAAAAAATTGGTATACGTTTCTATGGACCTCCTTTCACTTTTTCCACCACCTACCCCCAAAAATTTTTACCGCTAGAGCAAAAATTGCCAATTTTTGGTGAAATCTGGGGCCCCTTTAAAGGCGAATAACTCAGTAATGAAGTGTTTATGACCCATCATGTATATAACATTTTTTACTCCAAATGATAAGTAGAAATAGAATACGTGGTTTTAATATTTCACACCTTAACTAAGCAACCCTGTATGTCAACTTAAATCATACTGCTTAAATACGAGTAAATAAAAATATTTACTTGATAAATAAACAATACCGTTGGAAAAATCTAAAAATTCTACTTATTCCCACTATGTTACGTGCCCAACCAAGAGAATGTTTACCATCATGGGCAGAGCTTGTCTTCCCTTCAACCACCACTTTTCGCACGCTCAATTTACCTATTGTGAAGAGTCCAGATTAATGTATGACATCCATGGTTGCACCCAATTTTGAAATCTGAAAAAAATATCTGATACCCAACCACTTGACAGAATCAATAAAAAAATTACCAGCCTTGACACTCCTCAAAATTTTCTGATTTTTTAAAAAAATTTTGGCACAAAAAAAGTGAAAAAAAGTGAACCAAAAATTTTTCCCCGACAAGAATTGAACCATGTTAAATCAAAAGAGATAAGCGACATCAAAAATTTCACCAAAAAACAAACTTGAAAGTACGAAAACTTTTGAAAAAGTTGAAGAAGGGATAATAAGTATGAGAAATATGAACTCTGGTAACATTAATCTATCAGTAATGTTCTTGTTCAGAAGTTTATTTTGTGTTCCCAGTGAGAAATACATTAAAATTTCAGCACTTTCAAATTTGTCGCTTAGTCGCTTTTGATTTAACACGGTTCCTTATAATGTGAAAATTTCAAAAAAATTATCCGTTCCTTCTAGATATATCGCGTGTTGAATCGGAAGGGATGGGAATTGGGGGTTAAATTTTTTGGATGGCTTTATACTGAAAATAACATTTTGGGTCACATTGACCAAATTTGGGTCCAGGGCTGTTTTTGACCCTTATCAGGAAGGCCCTTTCAAGTTCGATTTGAAAGGTACATACTAATACAAATTTCAGTATCTTTTCATAATTTAAACGTTTTTCATGACATTTTAAGCAGTTAAATAATATTTTTGTTACCTATCCTAAAAAAATTTGAAAGAAATTTCAACAATTATTCTGAATTTGAAACATTTTAAAGCCCTTTTCAAACAGTTTTGGATTTTTTTTTTTCAATTTTATAAAAATTTTTACCAATTTTTTATGTACTTAATCATTTTAATAAATTCTAACAAGTAATCTGACGCTTTGAAAAATCCTCAAGACAGTTTCAAATAACCTTTTATCAACTTTTCCAAAATGTCGGTCGATTTTTACATTTTAACATTGGGCCTAAAATACAAACGCCAAACTGTAAAGATCCTCAGAATCACTGTATTTTTAGAATCCCAATCTGGCAACCCGTATCCGTAAAAATTAATAAATCGACCACGTTGAATAACCTCGACGAGCAAAAAAAATCTCGCAATAAAAACAACGACACAATGGAAAAAAAAACTCAGTAAACATTTGAAAAAGTGACGATAAAAAAAAAATGAAAACAAACATTAACGCGGTGCCGACTTTTCGCGCCAATCCTGCGACCTTTTCCTCATTGGATTAAGAAATTAATTCCATCTCCATCGGATTGACGAACAAAGCTTTTAAAAGTCGTATTTGTTTATAGTGGAATTAATTTACATAACATTTGCATGGCATATATGCCGATTTGATGTTTTACGTATGTCTTATTCCTTCATGCAGACAATGACAACGAACGCGTGAAAGGAAAAACGCAATTTTCGATAATATTATTTGTATGTAAATACTTCAATTTTACCGGCGGCATCATTTACAATGCAGATGGATAAACTATACGTATACCTAGCACTACATACAATCAGCACCACTATTCCTCCACAATCCGAGCGAGTTCTCTACGAACATTGAATTCTATTCTTTTACATTGTTCGATGCTGTAGAACTGCCTCGGTTGACCAAACTCGATGGTCTTGCATTCGGCATGAAAATCGTTCCGTGTAGTACCTAACTACCTATACTTTGCACTATAGAAAATCAAATTCCAATCACATACGTTGCGAATCTTTATGACTACGTGTACGCTAAAACTTTTAAATAATAAAGGCCACGCGGTTACTCATCCTTGTTACCTTCTGCGCTGTGACTAAATTTAATAACTACCAGCCGACTTTATCATCAGCAAAAACTACCAACACGGGAACACGTTCTTTAATGTCACACCAAGTAAAATATCTACGAAATACTCCGAGTATTCTCCTTCCTTTCCATATTATTGTGATACTTCTTTTTCACGACATTTTATTCTTTCATACTCGAATCACGAGGAAAAAAAAACACCGACGAAATATTTTTGTTTCTGCGAAATTACTTTTACTTGTTCATTTTGTCGTCATCCGAATGTGATTCGAAAACGAAAATATCTACATAAGAATGACAACATTAAGTTTGTGTTTCGTTCTTCGGTTCATGCGTAAAATTTCATCTTATTTTGGGAAAATGCGAATCCGTCTGTCTTCGACGAAAACGTATATAAATGTGTTTTTTCATAACGTCTTCGAATATCACCGCCAAAAATATTCCAGTAATTTATAACGAAGCTAATAATTGTCGTATTGTCATACATCCGTCCTGTAGAGATATGAAAGAAATCTCGATGCGTGAAAAAACACATTACTTGTTTTAATTTTTGTCGACAACTAGTACGGGAATTTTATATTTTGACCCCTAAAAAAATTAGCAGAAGGGGACCCAGTAGGGTATGTATTTCAATATGCTCGAACTTCCCCAAAATTGGCGAATATTTTGTCCCTCTTTTGAGGAGCGAGGGGGTTCAAATTTTGGTTTCTCGCCAATAAATTTCGAAATTATGCACTTACGAAAAAAAACATTGAAACAATAATTGTAGATCATAAAAAAACAAAACAACTTTTTTATTTGCGATTTTTCCCTTGAACGTTATGGGAGGGGGAGCTGGGTCCTTCAGAAAAAAATCAATTTTGAAAATTTCTCATTAACATAAATACCAAAAATCGGGTAAATACTCTCTTAATTATAAATCAGTGAAAATTACCGAAAATCACTGAGAAACAGTCAGAATTGCAGCACAGGAGAAAATCAGTGAAAATTTTTTCACTGAAAACAAATCAGTGAAAGAAAATCACTGAAAATTAGTGAAAATTCACTGAAAACTCTGTGATATTTATGAAATTTACTGAAAAATCTGTGAAATTCTTTGAATAATCAGTGAAAAATCACTTAAAATCAGTGAATTTCACTGATTTTTCCTGTGCTGCAATTCTGACTGTTTATCAGTGATTTTTCACTGATTCGGAATAAGAGAGTAGACTTTTAGGAGCTGTTCTTTAACATAGTACATCATATTATATCACTATGGAATACGAAAAATGTATAATCGACCCCTCATCTCAAAATGGAGAAGGAGGAGGGGTGGACCCTCTGTAGAAAACGTCATATTTTCCTCCAAGAGTAGCTCAGCTACACTGAGAAATTGGTTCAAACAAACGTTGCGTTGTAAAAGCATTAAAAGAGAAACATGTTACGTTTTTTACTTTTTGACATGGATATATTGTCTTAGTGCGGGGGTGGGGGGGGGGGGTAAAATTTGAAATGTATTACATAACAATTACCTAACGTAACGCTCCCTTATTTTGTAACGGATTTAGATCCAGACATACTTTGAAATATTTTTTTTTTAAACGGAAAAAGAATTTTAAAATGTTGAAAAAATAAAACAAATGCATTTATATTTTTTCATTGTAGAGGGAGTAAAAGTCTACTTTTACTCCCTCTCTCGAATCGCTCGAGTGCTCAAACTCGACTTTTACTCCCTCTACAATGAAAAATATCGTATGCAACTCGGGAGATAAATGATTTTCGACGATTTTGAGGTATTTCCCTCGCTTCGCTCGGGCAATAAACCTCAAAATTCGTCGAAAATCACTTTATCTCCCTTGTTGCATAATATACTATAATAAAAAATTATAAAGTAGAATATATTTTGAGAAAAATCAAATGTTTTACATCTCAAACAAATTTTAAGAAATTGGAAGTCATCTAAAACAAGATAACGAGAATTATATCGAATGACCTATGGTACATGAGGAACACACAAATACACTGCAAACTGGGCCTGGAGAGCCTTAAAGGTTTCATAGGAGCTATGCCAGTAAAATACATAACATCATTACAAAACATACACATTTTCTAGCCACTTATAGAACGTGGGTAATTACAGTGTATCAAAAAGAAAAACTCTCAAGATTAGTTATAAATAACCTAACATTAAGCCGTAAAATTTGTGGGTTTTTAAAACTTTTTCCTACCCCAAATAACAGTCTCGGTGTAAACCACCATAATTCAATATTGATAAAGCGCATAAAGTCGCTGTGACGATAAAATAAAACTTTCTTTCTCTCTAAAAAAAAAATAAGAAAAAAGCTGGAAAATTTTTGAAACGTTTTTTGATAAAGATAAAAATGACATTTTGTTAGATTTGAAAAAACTTGAAAAATTAGATTTTAGATCAAGGCATGATAAAATTATGTTATGCTTGAAAAAAAAAATTGAAAAATAAAAAAAGTGCATTGATAAGATACGTTTTGAGAAAGAAGAAGATATTTCAAAAAATACGAGAAACTCCCTGAAAAAAGTATTTTAAAATGTTGAAAAAATATTAGAAATTAAAAAATATATATTTAGGTAAATTGACATTTTAATAAAAAGTTATGAAGTTTTGTCTCTATTGCCTCATATCTCCAAAATGAGTAGGTTTGAACATATCCATTATCTAAGGTTTTTACCTTAAAGGAAAAAATGCGTTAATTTTTTCCACGTGGTTTTATAAACAGAGAGCTATTGCAAAAAGAAAAAAATGCTGCGGCATTCGAAAATTCGAATTTTGAATCTCCTTTTTTGGTGCCCAATTTGGGTCCAGGGGGTCCTATTTTACATAGTAATAGGATGTTCTATGCAAAAAAACCGTTCCTAAAAGTCGATTAACCCGATTTCTGGTAATTATTTATGTTAATGAGAAATTTTCAAAATTGATTTTTTTGTGGAGGACTCAGCGCAGCACCCTCCCACCCATCCATGAAGTCCTAGGGAAAAATTGTAAATAACAAAAGTTTTTTTCGTAGGTGCGTAATTTCAAAAGTTACAGCCGAAAAACAAAAATTTGAACCCCCTCGCCCACTAAAAGAGGAACAAAATATCCGCCGATTTTAGGGAAATTTGAGCATATTGAAATGCATACTCTACTGGACTTATATACAAAACTTCCCCTTCGGCCCTTCCTGCTGATTTTTTGGAGTTAGGGCCTTTTTTTTCAGCTAAAATGACTGTCTAAACTGCTTCGGCCATTTCTCTATCGCAGCTAATAAAATTATGAACTGGAAATGATTAGAGATGAATAGTGAATTTTTTTTGAAAAAAATGGTATTGAAATGCAGAAAACCTTTCGATTCCATTTAAAAGAAAAATCCGTCACGAATGTGAAAAAAAAACGATTATACCTATTTCCACAAAGTACAGATAATTAACCCACTAACCAGAGGGAAAAGATCCAACGAGTATAAAATGGAAATAATTATTTAACCAGGCAAAAAAGGGTACGATTAAAATGACACTTGAAAAATAACTCCGATCGATTCGCAAAAAGGTACAGATACCTAGACCTACACACCTCGCACGTAACACAGAATATAAAAATAATACACATCTATAATTATCATACCTTATACAGCGAAAGCGAATATAACGAAAATATTTCCCAACCGTGAAATTTCACCGCGTCGTTGAATTTAAATTGAAAAATCAATGATTTGGAATCTCTGTCGACAGCTGAATTCAAAAAATATCGAATCGAGATTTTTTTTCCCTACCAAGGTAAATTCTTATGAAACTTCCTTAACGAGCTTAATGCGGCGAACAGTTTACTCGAGAATATAATCTCTGACGTAGCATTTCTCTCGATGGAAAGGAAAACAATATGGTTTTTTTTCGTGGCAGGCGTTTCGAAAAAATTAAAAAATAGTCTCGAAGTACTGAAATATTGAGAATCACTAAAAATATGACGAAGAAATTTCACCCAATAGTGTTATTATTAATATGGGGAGAAAATAGAAAACTCGAATGATACGATGATTTTATCCATTTATCCTTTGATTTTTCAAATAAACCGATTTCACGATGGGATTAGATTTATGTACGTATTTTTATATTTTCCCTAATCCGTTTCTCGAAATGTTTTGCAGCATCGAATAAAAACTAATTAGATTGAAAAATCGTTTCTTTCTTTCCATTTATTCTCAATAATTGACATCTTGGAGATTTAAACTTGGACAGTAAGAAAGATTTAAAAATTTTCCCCCGACGCGACGGATGATACAGCATTCTACACAGTCATTGAAAAAATTTCGATAAAATTTTTTATTCATTGGTTGACTTTTATTTTTCCGTTGGTTGAAACAAAAACAAATTGAACTGGTTTGGAAAATTACTGAAAAATTGGATTTTTCAAACTTAATTTCAAACGTTTAAAGAATTTATATCAGCTATACTAAAGTAAAAGGTCAAAATAATCGGTTTACCCATTTTCTTTTTTCTATTGGTAAATGTGGCCATACTGGTACTTAAAATTGGCACCATGGGAAAACATTTTAACAAATTTCAGAACGAGGCGTCGGATTAGAAATTTAATTAGTAGCACACTGCACGATTCTTCAGAAACCTTATAGGCATACAACAGGACAAATTGCTTTTTCAAAGGTACGAAGTAGGATGTTGACGAAAAATTCTACTCTCGGTTAATTCGGACTCGTCGAACAGAAATTTGACATCCGTTTTATAATTGGTGACCCTGATTTAGTTCGATGAAGTATTGTCTGAAAATTGAATCTTTCGTAAACACACATTCAATCAAAGGAAGACCAAAGAGAACACAGGGGTTTAAATGAATTGTACAAATGCTCTTAATAAAAGCAAATACAAATCCACCACTCCCCGAGCCCTTCCAAACCAATATTTTTCTCTTATAATATGCATCTCAATTTTCAAGGCACTTTTGGGATATTAGGTATTTCACTAAAAAGAGATCAAAAATTACTCATTTCTGGATTTTTAGGGGTATTCAACAGAAAAATATTCTTAATTTACTGAAATTACATTCCAACCTCCTTCACTCCACCTCATCCAAAGAAATATGCAACGATTTCAAAAAAAATGAAAAATTTGTTTGATATGCAATGCCAAATGTGCAAATAAAGTTTTTTTGTGACAACCTCAACCTCGTTCTCTTCTTCATTACTCAAAAAAAGCTATATAAATTCCTAAAGATTAAAAAAAATAATTTTCTCTTCTTCGTCAACCCTCCCTCCACAACAAACAAATTTTTTAAAAGGTATCAAGTCCTACATGTTTTTGATGAAAACTATAACAAAAGGTAAACATTAATTCTAATAAACCCCAAGTTCAAGTACCAGTTTATTTTTTTGGTATAAATACTCTTAGCTTTCGAATTTAAAAACAAAGGAATCTTTAAAAATTGCATGTAGGTAATACCTACATGCAATTTTTAAAGATTTTTTTAGAAAATTTAATTATCGCAGAATTACCAACTTTCAGGTTTTTTAGGCTACAGCTCAATCTACTACCCCCCCCCCCCCCCATCATTGAAAAGAAAAATGAAGTTTTAAATTTTTTGAAAATGATTTTTTATTTCGAATGAATTTCAATTTTTTGTTTTTTTTTCGACTAAGAAATAATTTTAATAAAGGTACACTGGGAATTTTTTGACAAAAATATCTGTAAAAAATGATAATGGCAAAAAGTAACCAAATCCTTGAAGGGACCTATTTGAAATGTTTGCGCCCAAATCCTTCTACCAGTTCCTATTTTAAAACACAAATCTCCCAAAATTGATACATTTTCTCAGATAAGATACTTACTTATTTCGAATAACTAAAAATAAAGAAATCAAATCCATGCCACTTGTACGAGAAAAAATTGTTTGCAATACGATCATACTTTATGTTCTTGGCGAAATAGGCAAAAATTGAAACCACAAGTATAACATTTGAACGTTTTCCTCAGCATTAGTAACGACAAAAAACACGAGAAATAATACCCACCTACTTTAGACAAAAATAACAGCCTGTATAGAGGCTGTATCCGCTTTTAATAGCAGTATCTTGTAGAATATGAAAATAAATGGTAAAAATCCGACAGTGTGTTTTTATCGTAACAAAAAATCCATACGTGAAAAAATGTTTCGCACTTGGAAACAAATATTTGAATATTCAATGCTTTTATATTTCTAAAGGCATATCATATCGTGAAACTTTATATAGATGTCAAAAAGTTGGAAGAAAAACGTAGGAGGCAATAAATTCGAATGTGGGTACATTAGATTTCGTCTGCGGCGTCGTAAAAATTTTTCAATTAAAGATTTCTCGAGTAAAAAAATAAATTCAATATTTTACGTAGGTGGTGGTATTTTTAGGATTCCTATAAACTCTATCGTTGTAATCAAGCCTTCGAAAAAAATCCAAAATACGAGAAAAATGATTCCAAAAGGTCAGGGTTACATTTGAAATACCATGTATTTCAATTTACTACTAATCTGTTGGCCTTAAAAGCTCAACTTTCACATCTCAAAGAGTTCAACATAGTTATACATTCGAACTCCGATAGTTTTATATTTTGGAAAAAAAATCGTAATTTTTTCCACTTGAAATTTAAACTTTTTCTTTTATTCCATAATTTTTCAACTCGCTACCACGTAAATCTTCTGCCAATACAATTGAAAAGTTTGGAAAAAAATATTCCCAAAAGGATCGCCGGATCAGGTACACATTACAATTGAAGAAACCCACGTTCGAGGCATATTTTTGCCTAGAAATACGACGCAATATCACGTCAATAAAATATGCCCGTCGTAAAATTTGGTACCCTAATTTGTGAAACAGTTGGATGTTGATTGAAGAAACAATTATTTTCAATGGCGTTGCACTATATACTTTGCGCCATTATTTCTTTCAACGCTCTTTGCTCCATTTTTCAACTTTTACGACTAGAAAAATAATTCACGCGGTTTATAAATTTAAGAAGTTTTTTTCCACCAACATTAAGAGAAAAGTTTAAAGTTGGTGGAAAAAACACGAAATAAAAGAAATACAAGGATGTAGTATAAAGCTTCAATTTTAAGGCGTTTTTTCAGACTGAGAAAATTTAAAAGTCAAAAATATTTTCATAAGTAAAATAAACTCATCGAGAGATAAATCCGAAGAGAGGAATGACAACAGGCGAATTAAATGAGTAGGAGTAAATAAAACTTTTTTAAATCGAAGATTTGAAATTTTTGGAAATATAAAAGAATTATTTTTCAACTTTGGATTATAGATGAAAGAAAACTATAAAAATTTGTACTAAAAACTCGTTCAATTTTTACAAAGAACCAACAACGTATAATCACTCAGAAATCAATGTGATATTAACACGTGCTTGAATTAAAATCGATTCAACACGAATCTTGAAATTTTTTGGCTACGAAATTCTATCTCCACTTCATACAACGTAGGTATCATATCAGCCCTAGAATCAAGTTAATTCCATAACGATGTTATTTTTCGTTCAACAGCCAAGTTCAATTTCTGTGTGATACTCATGCCAAATAATAATTTATCAAAACGGTTGTTTATGGCTGAATAGGTGGTGATGTTAATCTGGTATAATTAAACAATAAATTATTTTGCAAAATCCGATCCGACGAACGGGTTATAATTTAATTCGCGTAAATCGAAATCTCTACGATGTAATCGTGATTATATGTAGATTTGCATAAAATCAACAGAATTACTCGAGTATTGAAGATTATCAGATAGAAAATCACTTATTGATAAAATGAAACGTCGTAATTAGCATTGCACAGCGAGCAGCAGCTCGATGCTTTTGCTAAGTCGAATTTTCGATAAATATTAACAGATGGAAGTACAAAGAAAAAATTGCCAATAGGTTTCGATATAAAGACGTAAACTTTCCATGATTCTGAATATTGCGCAAGTAATTTGCTATTTTCGACGTTCATAAAGCGAAATGCACGAAAACTTGAGCAGAAGAAAATGAAACTAGAATTTCCTTAAGGTATATCAAGGACATTTAAGCGAGACCCATGTTACTGACAATTTTAGTCTTTCAGGTTCAATTCAAATTTCAAACAGATTTTGAATGTAACGTAACATGGCGTAATAAAAAATTTAAGAAATTGTTGCAAAATAAACTTGCTGAAAAATGAAAAATTGAATACTTCATTATTTGTCTCCTGCTTCCCCCTTCCCCTCACCGTTTTTATTTTCCTACTGTTCTCCTTCACGTATAGATGAACAGTTGAACATATGTTCCAAAAACTGAACGGATCTTATGACGATGGAAAAATTAAGTCAAAAATCACAGAATGTCAAATTTTCAAAAATGATTCAAAACACTATGACAACAATTCAATTTACATTGTACAGAATGACCCAACTTCAATTAGAAAAGAATTACTGGTGATAATAAGTAATAAAATTACAACTAACAAGGGAGGTATCACAACTCAAAGAGAAAATTTGACTCGAAACAAAAATAAATCGAAAGTACATCATAAAAGAATCCCATATCCAAAATTTCAGGTGCTCAAGTTTATTTTTTTCTCGAATTATAGCGAATTTTTGAAATTTAAAAATTAAACTTTATCACCCTGCAAAATGTGAAAATTTTATTCTATCAACAAAAAAAACAAAACTAAAATTTGGTATACTTATACCCTATTTTCGACTTCTCGAATCAATTGAAAGTGGTTTCGAAATGTTTAAGAGGTTCCAGAGAATTTTAGTATTTTCCAGCTCTGGATAAAAGTCCATAAAAATGAACCATATGAGCTTCAGCACCTATAATCGCAGATTACCCATATTGATGACCTATTTGATCAATTAAAGCACAATTTTCCAAAATTCGTAACTTCGAGTTAAAATCCATATTTTTTGCTGGCATTTTTTTTTTTGGAAAAAATTTAACAATAAGCCGACAGCTGCAGCGTATGCATCAAGGTAAAAAGCTGGAAGTAGGAAGATAAGTACCCTATTTTCGATCAAATAGGTCACCAATATGGGTAGTCCGCGATTGCAGGTGCTGAGTTCAAATGGACCACTTTTATGGAATTTTCTCCAGTGCTGGAAAATTCCAAAATTTTATGGAGGCTTCGAAACCTCCTGAAACCACTTCCAATCGTTTCGGGAGGTCGAAGAGGGGTACATACCAAATTTCAGCTTTTTTCGTTAATTAGATCAAATTTTCATATTTTCAGGGTATCTACCATGAATTTGTAAAATGAAAAATCTTGGTACTTTCCGGTTTTTCTCGTCATTTTTTTGAAATTTTTCTTGCTCTAAATTTGCCAAAAAAGATCCTCTCTCTTCGCGTATACCAGCTTCAAGCACTTTTTTTAACACTCCCCTCCTTTGGGCATACTCGTTTTTTGGAAATTTCAAGCAGTTTTTTAGTAATTTCGTTCTATTTTTTAGGTAAAAAATAATAAAAATCGAAGAACAAAATAAAAACATTCGAGGTGTCTAACAAATTCTCGAAATCAACAGACAGGATTTTAGCAGAACTTTTCATACGAATTTCACAACACTTTTCCCCCGAGATTTGGAAAAACCTATCCTCCTCCCAACTTTCCAACATTTTTTCAACTGATACATTTTAATTTTTATCTAATTGCTGTCTTCTCCTCTCCCTCTCCTCCTAAACATTTGTATTCCAATTTGTATATGAATTTAGCCTCAGCGAAACCCGGAAAAATTAGAAAATGAATATTTTAAATACCAAAAAAATACGCTTGGAACGAATTTCATGGATTTTTTTACCAATATTAAATTTTAGAGGAAAAAATTACTCAGCACGAATGAAAAGAAGACGAAATTCTCAAAAAATATACATTTTAAAATAATTTATCTCGGGAAAATCGAGGACAAAAATGTTTGAAAATCAAAATATCAAATACACACGAAAGATATTTGAGCATGAATACTTAATAGGTAGGTACCCGAAAATAATCTGAAAGAGTTTTAGGTAAGCACAAAATTTATTAATTTTTAACTAAATTGAAAAATTTGGCCTCGCCCAATCCTGGCAGGGTTATAGACTGTAGTATGTTATGTATCCACAAGTGAGGTCTGCTGGCAAAAGCGTTGTGGATTTTCTGAAAAAAGGGGTCCAAACATGAAGGTAACTATATGGTGGTGGTAATTACAGGCAAAAAAATAAAAATTTTGACAGAAAAAGTTGAATAATGATGTTTCAATGAAAAATTAAAGTTGAAAAAGTGTTTAAAGGCATCCTTTGATTAAAAAATTCAAGAGGAAATCGTTAAAATATTCTTGCTTTTCATAGTGAAGCTATAAATTTTTTTGCTATTTTCTGCTTTTTTTGCTACTACTCTCTCATTTCTGAATCAGTGAAATTTATCAAAAATCACTGAAAAACGGCCAGAATTGCAGCACAGTAATAAATCAGTGAACATTTTTTCACTGAAAGCAAGTCAGTGAAAGAAAATCACTGGAAATCAGTGAAAATTCAGTGATATTTATGAAATTTACTGAAAAATCTGTGAAATTCTTTGAATAATCAGTGAAAAATCGCTGAAAATCAGTGAATTTCGCTGATTTTTCCTGTACTGCAATTCTGACTGTTTATCAGTGATTTTTCACTGTTTCGGAATGAGAGAGTACTTAAGTGAAATTCTTGTTATTTTTTGGTTTTCATTGTTGCACTGAGAAAAATGGAGAATGAAAAATGAATAGAAAGTGTTGCAAAAAATTATAAATTTTATTCAAAAAAAATAAATTTTATCCAAAAAAAATAAAGTTTATCCAAAAATAATAATAACGGGGCACCATTCGCAAAATTAGCAATTTTTATCAAAAAAAATAATAAAATTTATCACGAAATTTGATAAAGTTTATTGCATAGAAAATAAAGTTTGTCAATTTTGCGATAAATATTATTATTTTGCTATAAATATTATTATTTTTTGAATAAATTTTACTAATTTTGTGAATGGTGCCTTTTTATTATTACGTTTAATAAAATTTATTATTTATTTTTTTGAGTGTGTTGTTGTTTTTTTGCCAGGAGACATAGACACCACGAACGAGGTATTACTACATTATGCATGTAGCTATAAGCGCACCCAAGGGGAGGGGTACTCAGGGTGCTCCAGCCCCCCCTTTAGCTCTGTAGAGATTTTTTTTTATCATAAAAATTTCAAAGAAAGAGTATGATTTTTTTTTTAAATTTTCTCCCTCGCTTCGCTGGGGCAGTATTTTAATAACTATATCTTAAATAAACATCACTTTCTAAATTTGAATCAGTTGAATTTGCAGAAATTCTGTCTTTTTTTATCAGTGAAATAATTTTCATTGAAAATGTGATTTTTCACTGATTTTTTGGTCAAGAATTACTAATTTCCTAGTCATTCATCAGAAAAAATCAGTAATTTTGATCAAAAAAAATCAGAAAATTTCGTAATTTTTCAATTTTTCTTCACTCAATTCTGTAGTATGTATTACCTTCCAACTAAAAATACTTCAACTACTCCAGCCCCACTGAAATAACAGGTTACTTCATTTTTTCATTGAATTTTGACCCCCTCCCCATTTTTTCTCGAAATCTGAGCCCCTCCCTTACACAATTTCTGGATGCGCTTATGCATGTTCATTAATTCCACTATTTTTTGCATTCCTTAAAAATTTTCAAAATTTTATTAATTTTCATCCCTCAAAAAAATTTCTACCACACTGCATCCATATAAAACTTCGTTCTTTCCTCGCAAAGGTATCGCTGTAATAAAATTTCTCTGTGCTATCAATGCATACGTACGTTTCATGATGAAAAACTACACAAAATAAAACGAAGATAAAGCAAAAAAAAAACTAAAAAAATCGTTTCTTCGAATGTGAAATACCACAGATTTACCAATGTGACATTCCTTTTTCTATAATGTATGGTACGACATGTTACATAGTAAAAAATTCAATAAAACTGCACATCATATATATCGTAATACACGTATATATTTTATATTCAAATAACATCATACAAACAATTCAATTTTATCGGCGAAAATAATATCGTTTGAAATTTTACATGACGTTTTTCAAAGATATACTGCAAAAGAGTGGGGATTAAGTTTACAAAGCAGGTAAGATAAATGATAAAATGTCGAAGAAATGTGAACTGAAAAAGTTTCTATTTCGGAATGTAAAATTTTTCTAATCAATCAGCTTATTTTAGGATGTTTTTTTCTTCTTTTTTCTTCCCCCCTTCCATTTCCGTATCATTCAATCACTATACTTCTATACCCAGTATGTTTACAAGACGAGGATACACTATGTTAGAAAAAAGATTTAGTTTTCGTTATTGAAAGATTGTATACAAGCGGTGTTTTTGAATCAATCATACCACAGTGTACGAGTAGATGGAGATTTTTTATACTTGCAAATTGTTTTCGTTGGCGAATTTTTATATATACTTGGTATACAAGCCATTTGTACGTGTGACGGATTTTCAAGATGGTTTTGTTTAAATCTTCAGCAGACATTTCGTTTATAATACAACTTCATTCGAGTTGCAAAGCTTCTGCTGTAGGAGCAAATATAATGTAACTTGAATTCGTTAAACATTAATTACAACCGAGTAATATTTTTACATCCCTAGGCTTAGGTTTTAAAATGTAAATTATACGATAGGGTTGGTTTAATCCGTAAACGTCTGTTTTAAAAAATGAATACCGCAAAATAAGCGAAAGATTGATCTTGACGGGAATTCGCAAAGCAGTCGTTTCGCAATAGGCATGCTGTAAATTTTTTCCATGCTGCCGGTGTCAAAACGCTTACGTCAATGTCGCCTTCATATCCTAATGCGTTTAAAATGAACGAAAATTTCGTGTCCTTATCAATGATTCGAACAAGCCGAACGTAGACCTGCTAAGCTTTACGTCAATAATACACTACCTATAACTTTTGGTAAATTAGATTCAGCTATTCAGTTGGGAATAAATGTGAATAATGGTTATATTTTAGTGTCGAAAATGGGGTTCGGTTCATAAGTGAGAAAGTATACAGCATACCTATCTAGAAGTGGAAAATGTTATGGTATTAAAATTGCGGCTCTTATGAAAACGCTGCTCAAACTGTTACCTGTGTAAAATGTACGATAAATTTGTCAGTGATGGAATATTCTCTGTAATTTGAATTTTTTCCCTAATTAAAAAAAAAAGAAGCCTCTAAAGAAGTTACGCAATGTCTTCGAAGAAAGGTGAAAAAAAAGACAACCGTCTCGAATTCTCGCCATAAAGGGAGAAAAAAATTCACCGGAGTATCGCGTTTAATGATGATGTAAATTCGAGAAATTTTCTCGACGATTCCAACAATGGTGGCACGATTAAGGTGGTATGATTTCGCATTACATTTAAAATGGAATAAAAAAGCTACAAATTGCCGAGCAGAAGAGAAAAAGCCAAGCGAAATGAGACCAAAGTTGGTAAATATTTTAAAAAATGATAATGCGTATTTCTCAGATATACGAAAAACTGTGCTTACTCTCCCGAGAGAAATTTTCACCAGAGCATACGTCGAAATATTATAACAATGAGATACATACACAGTATGGTATAGTTATAAAGATTTTTTTTATTTCGCCTGTGGGATACGTCATACGCAGCGAAATAAAAGTTCGCCATGCAGCCGTATGCTGCTTTGCTTTTGAAAATAATCTCGACGTAAGAATAAATAAACGAATCGTGTAATTTTACAACCTGTTTGTTTATATACTGAATTAAATAATGATAATAAAACAAAACGAAAGAATTTATTGGCCCGTTCGCGTGCCCTACGATAATATTGATTCGGTGATTTTTTTTTTTTCACGTGTACGAAAATCGCCAGATTTACCCGTGAAAGTTATTTTTAATACCTTCGAACCCATCGAGTTAAAAAGATTGATGCAGTAAAAGACTAAAAGTGTACTCGTAAGATGGAATGCTTCAAAGTATCTAATATACTTAAAAACGTTCGTAAATCAAGCGATAAAATCGTATTTTACGATTTTCGAAGCCTGCTGGTCGTTGAAATCAAATTGCAATTTTAATGACGAACGCGTTTTCGTTGATTTGATTCATAATTGAACGAATCAATCTTTGTAGACGAATTTTAAAAAATTAAAAAAACGAGGGTTCGATTCTAAAACATCGCTTCAAGGGCTTCGAATACTTTTAAAATTTTTTATTTTTAAATTTTTTATTCTTGTGTCTCGATAGGAAATTCTGTTGAAAAATGTTTTACCTCCCAAGATTAATAATAACAAGAGAGCTTCAAATTGAATCAAATTTTCTAAGGGTAAAAAAATGCATTAAAAATTTTCAAAAAAACTGAGTATCTGCCTAATCCTAAAAAAAATTTAATCTTCCATGAAACATAGGTAAGATAGAAGCTGCCTACATTATGAATTTACGCAATCTTAATCCCTTCGGTATCTCTTGGGACGTTGAAAAAGGGGGGAGATTTTTTCATCCTTTTTTTGTTGAGTGAGACAATATGCTGAAAAGTTATTATTATCATTGTTTTTTTTTTAATTTACAGCGCTATCGTCCTGCTTTATAAGAAATTTTGGAAATTTTCAATTTTAAAGAATTTTTTATTCACTTGGAAAAGATATCGGAAGAGAGGTGTGGATTAAAAAAACTAAAATCGAAAACCAAAGACCAAAAAATAAATTTTATCAAAATGTCATCATAAATAAACTAGAATCGGAGAAAGACAAAATTGAAAAGTTGCAAACTGCCTTATTGCAAATCAGCTAGAATTACTTAATTTTTCAATTAAAATAACTGAGCAATTTTTAAAATGTGAAAAAATTTATCTGACGTGAAAACGTGAAATAAGATTTTTTAAATTTGCAAAAATGATTTTTATAAATTTTAAACCGTTTGACAAAATTAAAAAATTAATTTTATAATTTGAAAACACGTCAGATATCTATCGAAAAAATAAAATAATGAAAATTTAAAATAAATTATCTTTCTTCAGTTTTGACCAGAGATGTGGAAACGGAACGGAAACGTTCCCAAGAAATGCTCGAAAACGCTAAATTTAGATAAACGGAAACGAAAACGGAATCGCCCGCCCGCCCTTAATTTTAAGAGAAACGGAAATGACGAATGGAAACGGAAACGTTTCCAACCCAAGAAACAGAAACGGAAACATGAAAAAAAAACGTGTTTCCACTTTTTTAAAACCATTTTTTTTTGTGTTTTTGGCTCCTTTGATATAAGTAAAATTCAGTCAGCATAGACAGGGGCGTCGTGATAGGAGGAATGGGGGGGAGGAGTAATGTAATTCCCCATTCCCCAGCCATTTTCACTCGGCAAATTCGGCGAAGTCGGCAAATTCTAAAAGGCACGAGATTCAAAAATGACCATAAAAAGTAAGCCAAGAAAAACCTATCAGAATTGTATAAAAATTACGAAATTGGTGTGAAATTTTAAGAGAGGAAATATTGATTAAAAAATGCAGGTTTTTCAGTTGAACTAGCTGTATTTTCAGAAAAATTTCGCCTTCGCTTCCCGGGCTTAATAAATTATATTTCAAAAAATTTTCAAAAATTTGATGTAATGTGTGGTATTTTTGAAAAATTTTAGCTGTACATTCAAAAGATGTATTTCTTGGAAAAATAATTATTTTTTGAATAAATTTAAAGAGTCATCAATTTCGTGTCTAAATGGACATCCTAAAATAATTTTTTTTGAAATCCAAAGATTGAAAAAATGATGCTACATAGATTTAGATAACTAGATTTCTTCATTAAAAAAGTGGCCCTCGCTGAGCTCGAACACATGAAAAATTGTAGATACAAAAAAAATGAATTGAAAGAAAAAGATGCTTACTGAATGATCAGAGAAGTAATTAAAGGGAGGGAATTGGGAAGTTTCAACTTTTTTTTTGATGATTGGAATTTTGGGGGAAATAATAACATTTTAGGTTTCAAAATTCAGCAAAAAAATTCTTGATTTTTTCGCAATTTTGTTTGGGGTTTTATTGATTGGCCTGTAATGAAAAAAATTGACAGAAACGCGTTTCTGGCAACGGAAACGAAAACGGAAACGGAAAAACTTGGCCAGAGACAGTAACGTTCCCAAAAAACGGAAACATTGCACTTAGAAACGGAAGCGGGTACAGAAACAGAAACATTTTTTTCGCGTTTCCACATTTCTGGTTTGATATACTTGGTCCAACAAATTCATTTTTACCAGGACAAAAAAATTGACAAGAGGTTTAAATTTGCAGAAATCCATTCATCAGAACTCCTCTTTTTGGGAACATTTTGGAGGCACTCAAGTCCCTCTCCTAAAATGACTTTGACAGAAAATTTCGAATAGGGTGTCAAAACATATAAACATTTATCGCTAAATTCGAATCCGGGCTTTAACATTTTGAAATTCAATTTTAAATCCAAAGTTTTTGGACTCATGAACATTAAAAGTGAGTAATATTGTGAAAAAATTTCATTCGAAAAATAAAAAATTTCAATTGAAGTGTCAAAATACAAAAAAATTTATTTCTGAATCTTATTTGTAACTTTCAAACCTTCTAAACTCAATTTTAATTTGAATTTTTGGGAGTTGAACGCTAAAGCAGCATAATAATGGAAAAATTTTCCAGTCCCTTCTTTTGAATTTTCCTTCAACGAGGGAACTCTTCAACTTTTTACTTCTATATTAAAATCAAAGCGTTTTCCCAAAAACTTCCATCTTACCTTTTCAATTTCTAGCTGTTGAATATTTTATTTTTGAAACTTCAATTTTAGGAAATTGTGACGACATTTCATTTATTGGAAAATTAGAATTTAAGTAAAAATTTCTCAAAATTGAAATTTAAAAAATTCTTTAAATAATGTTTTAAAATTAAAAACTCAACTTCAACAACTACACATCAGTAGATTTAAGTTTTTCGGTACACTCTTCCATCGTACCTACTTTACATTCAAATCTGACAGTACAGAATTCCAGAACAGAGGTCAAATAAGTTTGTTAATAATTCTTAAAATAAAATCAAAATTATATTTTCCCCTATTCAATTCCATCAAAATGTCACCCACTAAAGTAAGTTATAAAATGAGAAAATTCTCCGATTGAAACCAGATTCACTCTTCGTGTTTTACAATTTTCGTTGCTTCCCTTTATTCCAAAAGAAGAATAAAAAAATTGCCATTCTCAATTATAAAATTTTCTCGAGAAAATTTTTTCCAACATAATTTCAGCACGAAAATTGTTTAAGAAAAGGGAAGTAAAACAGTGGTAGGAGGAATTATCTAAAAAAACCAAAAGCCAAACACATGCAACTATATATCACAACCACCGCTCTTATCTTAAAAAACGGCCTTTTATAACAAGTGACGAGTCGAAGAAAAATGATCCGGAGGTCAATAAGTGAAATCCACTCAAAAAATACTATTTTCATCTCGTCCAGCAAAAAGATAACCACTTTAGCAAAATTTTCAACTTATAATATAATTCTTCCACCGAACATTACGCCTTTAAAAGAAAAACTGAAAAAGGCCCCACTCGAACTCATTTGAAAACACATCGAATTATGAAAAACACACCAAAACAAATTATAAATTCACAGAAATTATCCCAAATTATAACAAAGCGGCAAAAAACCCACCACCATTCGCTCATTACGAAGAATAAATTTTCTTAAAATTAAACAAAAACCATGGCGAGATTTTATTGTCCCCGAACGATGAAAAGTTAACCGCTAAAATAATTATTCGAAATATCTTTGTTTAAATTCGAACTGTGTTGAATTGAAAATTAAGAAGTTGAACTTGGAATTTAATAAATACAAAAAGCTTGCAACATTTCGCCTTCGGTTTTTTTTTCTGCTTATTATTAACAGCTAAAAAATAAATAACCTGTTTAGTTCTAGTAACCTTTTTTAACATTTGCTCTTTTAAATAAACTTTTCTTTCGAGAAACAACAATCATGCGAAAAGTTTAAATATCAAAAATAATTATAACGGACTAAAATTAATTTCTCGTTCGCCAAAGTAACTCATTTTTTTACGAATAAGAAATATCTGGATAATTTCCGACCTAGTTTGGAATACTTTTGTTTCTTTTTTCTCCTGGACTAAAATGATTAATAAATAAGTCGAGCAGACATTTTATATACCTACCTAAGATATTAATTTATTTTTCGTAATATTAATAAAAATTAAAGTTTTAATTATTTCATGCCATAAAATTTACGAGTTTAACTTAGAAGTGTACGAAATTGAAATATATAAAAAAATACATAAATAACGAGAAGGAGGAGATTAATGACGTGTCATTGATGGTAAAGGGAAATTTACCGCTCGCGATTCCTATCATATTACACTTTAACAAGTAGGTTTAACAACCACAATGAAGTCATACACTAGATGAATTTATTATGTACGAGAATGTACGTTGAATATAAACCATAATGTAGCGATAATTCTAGACAATCTTTTCCAAGTTCATTTTCCAGTAACTAGAACGTTATTCTATTTAAATTTATTCGAGAAGAAATTTTTATTTGATTCGATACGAAACGTAAAATGATATCTTTATTTATCAGTTTTGTAACAGGTATCGTTAAAAATTACCTATTCATAGAACGAAACATCAGCACAGCACGTACGAAGATTTTGCAAAATATTTTCAACGAATATAAAAAATACCGATACTTTTCGATCGCACAGAAAATCGATGTTGATGAGATGATTTCCGGAATTCAGAAATGTGTAAAATAATTTCTACTTTTTTGGAGGGCATGTACGAATTAATTCCATTTTTTTTTTTCGGGGTATGTGAGTACATATGAGTTGATTCTGAACCTAGTTCACGGTTATTTTCCCGAAGCCTAAATTTCGAACGGACATTTTCCCGAATAGGATATTTCACTGAAAAAATTTTCACGAATCCGTTTTCCCGAATACCGAAATTCCGAATTCTTTGTTTCCCGAATAAAAAAAAGAGTATACTATTAAATGGACTTTATTTCATGATAATAGGTACGATGGTGTGTGCCAATGTTCGGAAGTAATGTAATACGTTTTCATTTTTTTTTGTACCTAATCGTTGAGATTGGCAGTGATTCCTTGAATCCGATCGTGAAGATCATTCCACTTCTTCAAAGGTGCAGAACTGCAGATTTTAAGAGTCCAATTAGTTTTTTCTTAGAAGATTTAGTTTTTGAGATATTTTCAACAAAATATATAAAAGTTGAAGGAACTTACAACTTTCAACTAAAATATCTCGAAAGCCAAGTCTCTTGAGAAAAAACTGAAATGTTAATAGCGTCATATTGGTAGCAAATTTCATAAGGAATTCGAAAAAGATTAGTTTGAGGGTCGTATCATGCCCTCAAGTGCTTCAAAAAGAACCTCAACTTCCAAAAATGTAAAAACTGATTTTTTTTCCAAAATTTCCACATTTTCAAGGTCAGAGCCCTAATTGGGGCACCTGAGATTCTCAATCAAAGAAAAAAAATCAGTGTTATTTCTAGATTTTTGGATTTTTAGGTGCTTATGGTCATGAGATGGCCCTCAAACTAACTTTTTGGATAGAAATAATAAAAAACATTATTCGGGAAATTCTGTATCCGGGATTTCTGCATTCGGGAAAAAAGTTATTCGAAAATTGTAATCGGGATTTCGATATTCGGGAAAAAGGATTCGTGAATTTTTTTTTCGTGACATATCCTATTCGGGAAAATGTTCGTTCGGGATTTAGGCTTCGGGAAAACGGTCCATAACCTCTGAACCTCTTTCAACCTATTAGCATCACTCAGGAGATACATATTATTACGAAGAGGTTGGCTTTGGAGGTTTTTTGTTATGACTAAAAATATCGTACGAATGGGTCTTTTATAAGTCCCATAATTGAGGGAAAGGCATTTTTAATCGAAAAAATTGAGTTAAATGAAGAGAATTTGACAAATTGAGCTTGTAAAATTAAATAAAATTTCACCCGAGTCGAAAATTTTCAATTTTAGAACCTCTCTATTACAATAATTTCAATCATGTTTTTTTCTGCTCGTAAAACATTTTCATCAGCACAGAATTTCTACTTCATTAGTCATCAACACCGAATTTTTTCCCCAAAATAAAGGCAATTTCGGTGAATTTTTTTTCAAACGTCCCAAAACTACATTTTAAAGATAATTTTCCAAATCTGAATAAAAAAACTAGGCTCTTATTGTTTAAGAACAGCAATTTCTCGAAAGTAAGATAGCTTCATTCATATCTCTTTCATTGAACGAAACTATACAATATTACGTATAAAGGTCTAGGTAACCTACACTCGAATTTTGAACAGAAAGAGGAAAAAAACTCGTACACATTTCCCAAAAAATGGGAATCAATTCGCCAATTTTTCCACGTGAATATTTCGTTATGAATCAACTCACCTACACAGGGTGTCTAACAAAATTTTTTGAACAAAATGCTTGACCTCTCTGCATGATTTTTTGCATGACTTTTTTATGCCCCCCCCCCCCAAACAAAAAAAAAGAAAAATTATAATTTTTACAAAAAAAAACACGTCAAAAATATAATTTTAAAAAAATTACAACGAGCTCCTAAATTAAAATTTTCACCAACAAATTCAAACAAATATAATTTTTAAAAAATCACAATGAGCTCCTTTTTATTTTTATCTAAATTATCTGAGGACGAATGGAATTTTTTTCAATTTTTGAAAGCTTGATCTTTGAATCAAAAAGGTCAACTTTGCACGACTACCTTGGACTCTTGGTCAAAAGCTTGACTTCTCTTGAACAGCTTGACTTAGCTTTATCGGTAGATCTAGATACCCTGCTACAGCTCAGAAAACCACAACAGTATTGAAAAAAAATCGAATATGAATCGAAAATTTAATTATTCCTAACTCTTGGCTCATTTCGTTTGAGAAAAAAACCAGCTGAGCACTTTTAGAGTGCCTATCGTTTTCCGAAAGGCCAAATTCATCTTAATCTAATTCCAAATCTACGTACAAGAAGCGAAGTACATGATTATTATTCAAAAGAAACTACATTTAGTATGCAAAACATACCGTACTTCTACTGCATTTGTTTTCAAGTAGCAGCATTGATCCGAGTTCTCGTTCGAAAAAAATATCCGTGCCAAAAAAAACCTCAAACATAAACTAAGCATTTAGACAGATGAAATCCGCAAAAGAGTAATGTTTTCAATTCGACGTGTTTTTTTCACTCAGAAAATTCGCAAAACCCAATGAAAACTTTTTAATCAGAGCGAAATTCGAAATTTGAAATTTTTTCCGCAAATTGTGGTAAATCAACTCGAGGTCAGCATCAAAAATTTCCCCACGAGGGAAATTCCAACATCATTCAAGTTTTAAAACTTGCAAATACCAACACAGAAACGTAGCAGGAAAATTCTTTCGGTGAATTAACCGCATTTATCTAAAAATAAAACCAAAAGTACTCGAGTAGGTATGTATATTACAGGAAGAATGACGAAGAGTAAACTGTAAACGATTCTTTAAGCCGCGAGCTCGAGTACGGTTTTTTTCTCGTCGGTGAGAATTGTGAAATTTAGGAAAAAATGTATAAAATAATGCGGCTTTATTTTCGTTTCAAATTAATTCAAGTTTGGATGGCAACGTGTATGGAGAACGCATCATTTTTTACAACCTTCATCATGTTTAGACACATAAAGGACACGACTATTTATCATATCGCCATTAAATACGCCGCGCCCGGCACGACATCGTCTTACAAAAGTTTTGATTTAAGGACGCAGTTGTTTTTTTATACTCTTTTTCTCTTCTTTTTTCCCTTTCTCGTTCCACAACCCTGTACCGCACGAATGATAAATTTTATTCGTCATTTTTGGGAGGGAAATTTTCAATGAAAATTATACCTATATCTAAATTTACGCTCGAGTATATTGAGTATACGTAACAAGGTGGGAAAATCCAACAAAGAAATTTTTGCCACATTGTTGATCGTTTTTGAACAAAATTTTACTTTCATTTTGCTCGTATTTTGTGCCCAAACGTTCGCGTTTAAAATGCGGCTTCAGGAATTCCTGAATGGAGTTTAGACCCTTTTTTCCCTATACAAGAGGAGCACACTTCATTCTTACATAACGATAATCCGTTCTTCTATTAATCAGAACACGGCCTTTAGCCACATCAAAAACAATGTCGGTTACTTTATAGGTTTCAAAGATTTAAAAAGATCCTTGTATAACTTTTTCGCGCAAAGAGTTTTAACAATAGTTTACGAGCTTTGAACAATGTTACTACAAATTCTCCGGTAATTTATTTTGATAGTGAGATTCGTTCGTTGTTCTTTCACCTTAGCTATTCATTTTAACAAATTAACGACGTTCTTTTTTTTTTCATTCTTTTTCGTTGGCTTTTTTTAGTACGGTTTTTATATGTGTATACGCCATGCCAAGATAAAACTGGCTGAATAAATTTATACACCGAGCTTAGTATTTCGTTTGCGGTTCATCCTTTATGAGGGTATCTATAAAGGTACTATTTTATACAGGATTTAACTAATGATCTCCAAATATATGTACATTAAACTGAAACACAGCTAATAGGTCAGTAGGACTATATATCACTGTAATTCCGCGTATTGATCAAATTCAGATAACCGATAGGCTTATCAACGTTCGTGAGAAATTCTGCGTTTCGTTGTTTTACCAGTATGAAACATTTGCTTTGCTTTTTGTTCCAAATAACTGGCTACCTAGATAATACTTCACTGTACGTACGAAAATTGCTTCCAAAATAATATTTTTCAGCTGATCAAATCGAATGAGATTATAGAAAAGTTGATTTTAAAAATTGATAATTTCAACTTTTTGAGTTTTTGACATGCCTCTCTTTGAATGGATTAGTTTTTGATCAGATCCGGACTAAAGAAAAGGGGTATTGGTAAATTGTACCTCGATAATGTTGAAAACTGCATTTTTAACCGGAAAAATTTTACTATGAGTCGAAAAATTTGGGAAAGTGATGACTTTTTTCTGTGAGAAAATTTTCTCTTTCGAGTTGAGTTCACAAAAATCTAGGCACATATATCATCTAGAAAATTTCAACTTACAACCTTTCCAAAAATATCAAATTCAGGTCGTCTTTCGTCCTAGTTATTGATCAGCTGATTTTTGTAAGAAAATCAAACCTAAACTTCTAAGATTGGCGAAAGATTATATGAATTTTTGGGTTCATTATTTGAACAGGGATTTTTGGCGATGAAGGGTCAATCAAAAATTCCCATCTGACTCAAATTGTTCAATTATTCAATTATTTAAAAAGTTTCATGAAAACGACCACTTTACAAAATTGGAAAACGATCGTTTTTGTCGTTTCTAAAGAAGTTTCCCGATTTGGAAAATTATAGTTTTTCGCTGTACCTATTTGACGAAAAAAACCAGAAACGACCATTTTACAATGTTGAAAAATATTGGCTTTTTGCTGTTTTTAAAGAAACGACTCGAAACGACAAGAAATGACTAGAAATGATGAGAAATGACAAGAAATGATGAGAAATGACAAGAAATGAAGAAATGACCAATTCACAGTGCTACATAGAAATGGTACCATTTTTGCTAGCTGTAAACTATGTACAGGCTGCACAGCATGTACCATTTTTGCTAGCTGTACACTATGTACAGGCAGGAATTTGTGTACAGCATGTACCATTTTTGCTGCCAGAAACGACAATTCTGGAATGTTTAATAATGTTCATTTTCCGTCGTTTCTGAAGAAACAATCAGCAACGACCAGAAAGGACTACTGTTTCCCATCGCTTTTGAAGAAACGACCATCGTTTTTCATCGTTTTTGAAGAAACTACCAGAAACCATGGTTGGAGATGGACCGTAACTTTTTTTGGGGGGAGCTTGAGCCCCAGTTGAAAAAAATCATTTTCTACCCTCTCAAAAATTTTTCTATCCTTATCATTACGAGATTTTTACTGAACTTTTTTCCAATATGAAGAATCAATTAGATGAAAGAGGGTTCATACCATCATTTTGAGGATGAATTGTATAAAATGTAAGTTATTGAGCCCGAGCGAAGCGAGGGCGAAAATTCTTGAAGAAAAAGGAATCTATCCAAAAGCAAAATTTATTCATTTCTTTATTTAGATCAAATTTTAGTATTAAAATGAAGGCGAAATCTTCAACGTTTCATTCTTAAATATATTTTTATTTTTACACGCCCGAACGAAGCGAGGACTAAAATTTGAAAATTTGATGATTTTTAGAAAGAAAATAATTCGTAGTTTAATAGTTTGTTGGTTGAAAAAATTCGTGATTTTTGAAGTTTTTTTTACGAAATTTCGTATTTTTTTGCTACGTAAAACAAAATTTACAGAATTTTTGAAAAAAAATTTGTTTCAAAATTCGATAATTGTGCATCGTTTTTGATCGATTACTAGTAAGCACCTAATTATTTTCTTTATCAAAAAAAACATTTTAGTAACTTGAAAAAAGCAGGATATTTGTCTCATATTGATAGTTTATCTCTTGAAAATTAGGTGTTTGCGAATTTTTTTTGAATGAAACAAATACACGAAATAGTCAGGTCTCAATCGTACATCCGCGCGCTATTCCTGTTAAAATTGATTTTATCATCGATTCTTGTCCTGGACACTAAAACAAAGAAATTAAGCCCGTATGCCCTTTTTCCCCCTCCCCCTTTCCCCAGGGTTCACCCCCCAACATTTCAAATGTGTGTATCGCCTTATTTATGGGTTGTAATGAAAAAATTTTCAAACAAAAGTTGTTTCTCAGCACCCAATGTACATTTTCATTTCTCATCAAAATCCATTTTGGGGCAACTCCTCCCCCCCAAATTTGGAAACAAAACATATTTTTGAGAAAATCTTAAAATCACGTTTTCCTTATTTTAAACGAAAAGTTTCAGAGGTACGACAAAATTTGTAATCACAAAAAGTATTCAGAATTGAATTTCCTTTCCAATGAGCTCTATCGCGACCATTTTCATCAAATTTTCCCGACAGAGTGGACCTCTCCCCCTTCCTCGTTTTCACAAAATTTGGACCCACAAACAAAATTTGCTCCAAAATGAATTCCGACAATAAATAAAATTATGCTTCAGATATCGAAAAACAAAAATCGTTCAATTTTTTTTTCGTGAGTCTAACATTTGAGATAAGGGAGAGGGGGAGAGATTCACCCTGTCAAAAAAAGTTGACGAAAATGGTCGCGATAAAGCTCATTGGAAAGAAAATTCAATTCTGAATACTTTTTGTGGTTACAAAGTTTGTCGTATCTCCGAAACTTTTCCCTTAAAATGAAGAAAACGGGATTTTGAAGTTTGATGAAAACTGTTTCATTTTCAAATTTGGGGGGCAGGAGTTGCTCCAAAATGGATTTTGATAAGAAATGAAAATGTACATTAGGTGTTGAGGAACAACTTTTGTTTGAAAATTTTTTCATTACAACCCATAGATAAGGCGATACACACGTTTGAAATGTTGGGGGTGGACCCTGAGGAAAGGGGGAGGGGAAAAAAAGGGCATACGGGCTTAATTTCTTTGTTTTAGTGTCCAGGACAAGAATCAATCACAAAATCAATTTTAACAAAAATTTCGCACGGAAGCCTTTTTTTGTACGATTGAGACCTGACTAAAATGATGAAACGACCATTTTACAATACTGAAAAATGATCGTTTTTCGTCGTATTTGAAGAAACGATCAGAAATGGGCACTTTGGAATGTTAAAAAATAATCGCTTTTCGTTTTTATTGAAGTAACGACCAGAAACGACAACTTTAGAATGCTTGAAAATGATCTTTTTTTGTCGTTTTTTGAAAAGACAACCATGCAACGACGCGACGAGAAACGACCAAAGAAGACCATCGTTTTTAGTCGTTTCGGAAGCAACGACCGGAAACGACAAAAAACAACTAAAAATGATAAAAAATTATGAAAAACGACCAGAAACGACAAGAAACAACCATTTCACAATACTAGAAAATAATCGTTTTTCATCGTTTCTGCAGAAACGATCAGAAACAACTATAAATGACGAGAAACGACCATTTCACAATGTTGAAACATAATCGTTTTTGAGGAAACGACCAAAAACGGGCAATATTTATATTATTATAAAATTATCGTTTTTCGTCGTTCTCGGAGAAACTACCAAAAAGAATAATTTCAAAATATTGGAAAATGATCGTTTTCCGACCTGAAAATCTCACTCATCCTGTATGCTCTTCCAACATCGGTTCCATGTGCTGAAAAAAATCCATTCTTAATCAACAACCCAAAAAAACGAAATTTTCGTCAACAGGGTGAAAATCTGTTGCATTACAATTTAAAACAATTTTTTCAAATTGAATTACGTTTAATTTTCTCGTCTTATTGTGAGAATAAAAATACACTATACCAAAACACCTCTCTATCAGATCGGCGATAATAGAAAAACCAAAGCGAGTAAAATAATCGTAACGTTTTCACCAACTACGTACAAATTGTAGCAAATAACGTAATCTTTAATGGCTTTGTTTGTGTTGTTATTATTTTGAAATCTCCGACAAAGGAATGTTATTATAAGTTTGAATGGGCACGAAATTAACAAAGTCACCATTCGCCAACTTAATGTTCAATACTTCACAATTTACCGAAATGAAAACGGGTTTCGGAACGACTATGGCATCCACCGTTGGTAGGTATTAAAGAAATGCCATGAAGTTCAACTTTCTCCGTAAGTTTAGTTCAATATTAACAACCTTTATAAGCGTAATATAAAGCTTGTAATGTCATAACCAAAATTTCTAACAACTCCGTACAAAGCGTGAAGCTGACAACTTTCAACTAATTAAGTACCTAATGCGAAAATTTATTGCACCTGAATTAGGTATGTATAGTTTATTGAAATTATGATGAAATTTACTTCGCCGCTGAAATCTGTATCATGTTTAGCCAGCGTCTTTTCAAAAGTAAGGAAGATCAAAACTTTACTCGAGAAATCAATTCCAAGTATAAATACTAGAACGGATCGAACGAAAGACAAACCCTGAATATGGACGAAAATTAGCGAGGTGTTTTACTTTGAGTGAGAGACCTCCTAAGAAATTTTCTAACACCCTTGCTCAAAAGAGGGACGGAGCTAAAGGGACATTAAAAATAAGCCATTTTCGAAAAAACACCATTTTTTTCTTTTGTATGAGACCACCTGTTGGGATTTTTCACTTCCGAGAAAGGTGTGTTAAGTTACCACACTTCCCTGATATGAACCATTGACTTCGAAATTGAACATCGTATCGCTTTTTGCTTTTTACAAGGATGTTGAAAAGTTGCAGATTGCGAATTTGAGGATTATTTATGTTTATCAAATTCAAATTGCTCACTCAAATACTTCAGAATAGAGTTAATTTTTTTTTACCATCAAAAATAATTTTTGATGAAAATTTTCGAAAAAATGTCACGGCAGTACTGCCAATCACATTTTGATTTACTCAATTTTATAAAATTCAAGTTGTTCATTCAGTCACTTGAAAAGCGAGACATTTTTTTGTGATTAGAATAAATCTTGATTAATTTCGACGAAAATTTTTAACTAAATACTGCCAACTGAAATTTTATAAAAATTGCATAAATCAAAATGCAATAGGCAACACTGTCATGAACATTTTTTGAAAATTTTTTCATCAGAAATTGTTTTACGTGGCCAAAAAATATTTGTATTGATTTTGAGGTGTTGAGCGAGTGATTTGAATTCGGTAGAAATCAAAAATTCTTCAAATTTGCGATTTACCACTTTTTATTCTACTTTTAGAGGTAAAAATCTGAGTGTCCACAGTAGGTACTTCAGAAATAATTTTCCCTGACTTTTCCAGACTAATTTTCTCAAGTTCTCAAGTTTTCCGCACATGATATTAGTTAAACACGGGGAGGGGAATTTTAAATTCTGTCACGTGGTAATAGTCAAAGGAATCCGTACGTTATCTCCCCCCCCCCAATAGATTTAAAATAAATTTTCAAATAGTCTCGCAGAATCGTAAAACTGAGAAGAATGACTATTGCATAACTGAATTTCTATTTTAGTTTTTAGTTAGTAGATATGACTTTTTAAAATGAAAAAATATTATTAAAAAGTGGCGAAAATATTCATGTCAGTTTTTTGGATTTTCTCAATGGTTTGAGCGATGAAAAATTGAAAAATCGAAAATAATGTTTTTTGAAAGAATTTTCTGAAATCAAGATTCATAGTAAGTATAGAAAGTGAAAATCGAAACGATGAAATGTACAATTTTTTTAAAATCTTCTGCTTCAAAATAGGTATTTACAAAAAATTTTGGAAGAATTTTTCATGAGATTTTTTAGTAAAAAAATAGCCAAAAAACGAGCATTTTTGAAACATTATACAAGTCATTTTCGAACTCAGGTAAGTAAACGAAAGGAAAATGGAAAAATTACTCGTTTTCAGTCAAAAGTATGACTTTTGTACGATTTGTATGACTTGAAATCGAAAATACGTATTACTCAAGTATTACTTATTCAACTTAAATTACTTACATGTAATTTAAGTTGAATAAATTTGAAAAAAGGAGGGGACAGCAGATGGATTTTTTATGTTACTAATTTATTTTACCCCAAATATGTAATTGGGTTCAGGTAAATGCTTCCGGCAAAATTTCGGAGATTTCGAGTAATTCGGCAAAATCTTACAAATTTCGGCAAATTGTGTGAAAATTTTGCAGCATACATAAGTACCTAATGAAAAACTGAGCCTTTTAAAATTTTAAGTTTACTGTCTTCTTTCAGAAATTACAATCCAACTCTAAAATTACTTATTCCCCAAAGCAAAATTTTTCAAAAATTTCGGCCTCGCTACGCTCGGCTTTATTGAATTTTTTCTTCCATAATTTCAAAAAACTCCAAATCCTACAAAAATTATTTTTTTAGTATTTTTCCTCAAAATTATTCCAACTAATTTTATCAAATTTTTTCTCATTAAAACTCATTTTCGATGTTTGGAAATCAAATTTTTCAAGCGCTTCGGCCTCGCTGCGCTCGGCCCTGTTGTATTTCTTCTAAAATAATTTTTGAGGAAAATTGGCCGATTTTTTATTCAAGTTGATTAATTTAAAACATTGTTTTACTGCATTTTGAATTTAAGGCCTTCTACTTAAAATTTCCGCCCTCGCTTCGCTCGGGCCAAATTCATTTCTCTCCTGTTCACAGTGAAACTATAATCTTCTAAATCAAGTAGGCTAAGGAAATTCCATCAGTTTTTTCAACTATACGTACAATGAAATTACCGAGGGAAAAATTCAGGCATGAGCAGGATTGAGTCATTTATTTTTTCATGCAAGAAATTTTGTTGTTTGTGAGAAGGGATGAGCAAGAATGGCTTTTAACAATGGAAATATATTCGAAAACCCAAGGAATAATTTCCAAGCGCGAGCAAGATTTAGGGCCGTATTCATAAACGATACTTTACCAAGTGACACTTGAGTAATGAATTTTAAATCAATTTTTTGAGTCATTTTGAATAACAATTTTCTGATTTTTCAACAATAAATCGAATAGTTAGATCTTCAAGTATAGATTTATTATTGACAAATCAAATAATTGTTATTCAAAATGACTCAAAAAATTGATTTAAAATTCATTACTTAAGTATCACTTGGTTAAGTATCGTTTATGAATACGGCCCTAAAAATTGACCTAATCTTGAACATGATGTTACTTTTCAAGTTTTTGTTACGTTGATCTATAAAAATTGTGTTTTTCCCTGTCCATGATGTTGCTTCGCATTGTTTTTGCAAAATATTCTCAAATTTTTGAATTCTTATTCGGCAATTTTGAATTTTTTAGTCGGCATTTTTGAACCTCACCCCCTTCCCCCCCCCCCAAAAAAAAAATGTGTTCGAACCAACTCTGGAATCAATTCGTACATACCCTAAAAAAAAATGGAATCAATTCGTACCTAAAGTGAAAGAATTTGGCTCAAGGGGAGTGAGGACAAAAAATTTATGATAAAATGACTTGGCAGATGATTTTTCTTGCTTCTAGATTTTTACAAAATTTCAGCGAAAATTTTAGAATTTATTGACTTTTTCATACTCTTGAAATTCCCTGACTTTTCCAGGTTTTCCAGAAAATGAACACCCAGAAAATGATATCCAAGGAGTGACCGCTCCAAGCCGGTAGCAATACTCAAAAGAGGCAAAAAATTGCGTTGTTTTTGAAAATGATCCCACTTTGAGGTTTCCTAGCTCCGTCCTTTTTCGGACTAGGAGACTCAAAAAATTTTTGGGACCCACCAATTTTCGTCAAAATCAGAAATGTGTTTTTTTTTACTCATCTTAATAAATATTCTAAGAATTTATCCCCGAAAAAATATTCATCGTTTGAAGAATTCTTTATATTTTTATTTCGATGTGATATCATCTTCCTGCTATTATAAGCTTCAACCTACGCCACGTACCAAAACCTCGAGCAAGGTAATTTTTCGGCAGTTTCATTAAAGCAACACTAAACAAGGGGTAAACGTTTGAAATTGTTAATCCTCAGGTATACTAGCGGTTTTTCAACTTAATATACTAATTAACTCGAAACGAATGCGAAATTTAAATTAAATGATTTACGTTTTACGATATCTACGCTCCAATATTAGCATACATATTAACACCGTGTCGGCTGTACTTGTATACAGAATTGTACGAGTAGTATGCACACGTACACCATGTAACTAAGATACGCATTAGGTACGCGATTCAACCTTGTATACTTCAATCATATGACCACGGGATCATGGCGAAAATACAGTTTAAAACCCTTTTAACTTTCAACCTGCAAGTTTCAAAGATTTAGAGTTTGCGCCAGCATCGGTAGCAAAAGGTATTCATGTAAAGCCAGCAAAGCATAACTATAAAGCCCTTCGCTGCAACAAGATATACAATTGCCATGTTCATTCTAATTTCCAACGTTGTCCGAAAACTTAACGTTTTCCCAATTCCGACATTTCGGCCGAAATTTCACGCGTTAATCCATAACACGGCTACATATTTGAAATTCATTATCGCCATAGTCTTTATTAATCTTCTGCTTTGATAATAAACGCGGATGCGTACACACGCAACCCTTACACCCTTATACACGTTAGATTTGCCGCGCCATTCAATTTCTCATTTATAAGATCCTTCGGAAAATCCCACCTATACCTAAGCCATCGCCATGTTCAACACCTATTATAATTATCTGTCAACCGAACTCGCTTTTAAATATTCCTTCATAATATTTCCGTCGAGGCAGTGGCATCAGCAGCAAAATAAGCAATACGTGAAAAAACACGTCTTATAAATCTGTTTCAGCAGAATTTCGTGTAATAGGCGAATAACGATTTATATGAAGTATACAGCTCTCGAGCGAATTATCTCGAAAAATGAGAGTTTAATGCAAATTAAGATGTAAAGTTGATGTTGGGGAAAATCTCGCGAAAATCTTCCTCAAATAATGAATTTTAAACATCTTCGTCCCGATAGCAAAAATACAAATGTTGGTACGATAAAAAAAGAACGGTGAGATTTCCCAAATGGTGTCATAAACAGGTTTTACCAATTGTCATTCTTCCATCTTCCATCATTCACATTAATTTTTTCACTTCGAGTTTCAGCCCTAAATTTTTTTGTCCATCGCCTTGTTGAGAGTTGATTTTACAATGAAAACAGACGTTAAGCATAGTTTCAATTTAAAAAAAAAAATTTCATCGCATAGTGGTGAATGATGAAATAAAGCGGTATAACGGTTAGATGGAATAATCTGATTGATCACTCGGTAATTTAAGTACAAACATGCCTCGAAATTTTGACGAGAAGAAAGGATTTACTGAGGTTTGCTTGAAATAATGTGTACCTTGGACACTAGGTTTAGATACACATAAAAACTCCAAGCAACACTCTAAAAAATTTTCATCGGGAATGAACAATTTTTAACCATAGGTAGGTACATTTAAATTTATGGTACTTGACTCGTGAAAACCAGTTTAGTGGTTTGAAAAGACTGAAATAACGAAACCAATCATTTTATTAATAGAAAAAAGAATAAAAAGAGACGAGAAAAATGATCCTTTTGAGTTGAAAAAACACTAAAACAAAGAAGGGGTATCCATAAGGATCTATTTTGGACCACTGGTCAAATTAAATTTTATTTTATTTTGAATGTCCTAAAATTGTAACATATGACGTTCTCGACATAGATCAGGTGCAAATTTCTCCAAAAAGTCTCATCGTGGACGTAATAGGTCCTCAAAGTTGAAATTAAAAAAAAATTGGAACCACTACGCTAATTTTTAAAGACATTTTCTAGATATAATAATTTATAGGAGTCCAATAATGTACTAAATACCAATTTTTGGTAATTAACCAGTTTTGGGCAAAATAGGGGGTTTCATTATTTCAAAAATTTCAAATTTCATTTCCTCATAAAACAATTTTCAATGCTTTGAAAGATTACAGTTGAGAATAGCATTTTCCATTGTTATACCAAAAAATCTCAATTTTTTACCTTCATTCCCTAAAATTTTGGAAACCCCTGAATAGCTGAAAGTTCCAATTTCAAGCAATTGTTTTTCTTTTTCAATACACAACAACACAACGAGATTAAAATTTAGCTAGAACCTTTATTTTCGGAATGCGTTGAAAATATTTCGATGAGTCAATTTTGGGTACCCCTGAAAAAAGTTTAAAAGTTCATTTTTCAAAGTTGAAAGATAAAAATGTCGTTGATCAGGCATTTGAAGCCCCCTCCCACTCACCGAAAAATTTATTGTTGTAACAACATTAGCCAGAGACAAAATACGCTATGCTGTGATACTTAGATCAATTTTGAACGTGTTAATAAAATTGCATAACCGGTTTGCCGTAAATAAAAGAACATTGGTGATCAAAATTCGTGTCAATAATCATTGCTCATTATAACATTCATTGTACTCCTTCAATTTTTTTTATTCGTACTTCAAAAAAATTAGAAATACTTCCACACAGTGGTTCAAAACATTTCAAAATTTTCAACTTTAGAGACTCATTACGCCTCTAAGAGGCTTTTTGGAGAAATCAATGCCACATTCGTGTTACGGACGTCACATATCATAATTATAGGACACTCAAGCTCGATTTGACTGGTGCCTCAAAATCGGCCCTAATTGACACTCTCAATATTGAAAAGCTATGGATACTTTGGAGCAGAGCCAGGTCGTCCGGAGAGGGATAGAAAGAACAATTTTCCTCCTCGCCTAATAACCACAAAATGTAATTTTTCAGGGCCGGAAAACTAATATTGAGTTGAACCAGAGTTAATTATGTTTTTTTTTAGAAAATTTGAAGTTAAATCGGAAAAACGGTATTTTATGTTCGAAAAAATCGGAAAAAATTCACCCAAGTTGGGCATTTTAATTTTCTGTTCCTTCAATAATACTAATTTGGTTCGTCCCTGGAATTGAGAAAAGGGAAGCTGATAAATCATTAGAGAACGTCTGCAAATAAAAAGAGGCAAAAAGCAACGAAACAAGGAACATATTATACCTATACCTAAGCTGGGTAATTATGGGCAAAAAATTGAAAATCTCGATTAAAACGCTATTTTTTCTAATTTTTTAAACGAAAGTTTCCCAATAAAAAGGTCATCACTTCTGAAAATTTTCAACTTTAACCTAATTTTTCTGCCCAAAAATGCCCCCTCACTAAAAGTTTTGCGAAAACGACATCAGAATGTTTTACATGATTAATAGCCCAGGAAAAATAGCATCGAAAAATTGGTTAAAAAAGAAAAAAATGTTAATCGCGATTTTATTGCTGAAAAAGCTTCTATATGATGTCTAGAGTCTGTGATATATTCGCACCGCCCGCACCCCTATTGCTTTTTGAGGAGGGTGGACCCCTTATGGGGGAGAAAATTGTTTTGCACCGATTACGCTCAAATTCGCGTGGAGGGTTATATAGGTGTAGAAGTACTCCCCAAAAAAATTTCAGCTACCCCCGACCTCAGGGGGCTGAGCCAGCGCTTCCCAAAGTTGGACATTTTTGACTAAAATGCCAAAAAAACGAGTTTTTCAAGTATAAAATCACCCAAAATTTCAACTTCGAAAAATTCCATGTTTTCTGTATACATTTTGAGATGACGAATCCGACTAGCCCATCAACTTTTTCATTTGGGGTTTTTAACCCTCCGTACGGCCCATTCGAAAGTGCATAGATCGTGTTTTTTCAGCAAAAAAATGACCTCCAAAACCACGATCTGTATACTTTCGAATGGGCCGTACGGAGGGTTAAACACCCCAAATGAAAAAGTTGATGGGCTCGTCGGATTCGTCATCTCAAAATGTATACAGAAAACATGGAATTTTTCGAAGTTGAAATTTTGGGGTGATTTTATACTTGAAAAACTCGTTTTTTGGCAATTTAGTCAAAAATGTCCAACTTTGGGAAGCGCTGGCTCAGCCCCCTGAGGTCGAGGGTAGCTGAAATTTTTTTGGGGAGTACTTCTACACCTATATAACCCTCCACGCGAATTTGAGCGTAATCGGTGCAAAACAATTTTCTCCCCCATAAGGGGCCCACCCCCTCAAAAAGCAATAGGGGTGCGGACGGTGCGAATTTATCACAGACTCTGGACATCATATAGAAGCTTTTTCAGCAATAAAATCGCGATTAACATTTTTTTATTTTTTCAAAGTACATTTCTCCTGGGCTATAAGGTACTAAATGATTTAAAATGTTTTAAAATTGTAAGAGAAAATCAAAAAAATTTAAAATAGAAAGAATTCTTCATAATTATTAGTACATAACATTAAAACGTAAAGTGGATTAAAAATTATTTTAAGTTTTCGAAAATGGTTCAAAATTTTACAAAAATTGATAAAACTGTACAAAAATTGTTTAAAAACATGAAAACTGTTGAAATACATGTCATGTCATTCAAATCAAGGCCAAACTAAATAATTTGAGACTGAGAGTAACGAATTCGTTACTTTAAACAGCTTGTCTCAAATAACGAGAAAATTAAATTTTTGGTCAAAATAGAAATTACAATGGAATTGGAGAATGTGCGAATGTGATAGTCCTTTTTTTAAAATATGGAACACTTTGGATTTTGAGTCTAAAAATTTCGAAAATTCCATGAGTCAGTGGAAATTTTTTGAATTTCTTCTTTACCAGTTTACCTCCCTTCATCAACTTCATTCATTTTTTCAAAAAAATGTAAAAATTACACAAAAGCCATTATGAAAATGGTCCAAATCATTAATGAAATTGTACAAGTACATAGGTAGTTTAGGTGCAATTGTTTTCAAATAACTTAGAACAATTTTACAAATAATTTCTGTGATACTTCAACATGTCTGAAGTAACTTTTAATGACTTTCATACCGATTCATAAAATTGGATAAAATATGAAGAAATTTTTAAAATGTAAAAAATTAGTGAAAATGTCACAGAACAACTTGAAAAAGTGACAAAAATCGGTTAAATTAAATTTAGGGTATAGTTTGATTCTTCAGAAACAAAAAAATTATTGAAGCCATTGGGAACCGTTTAAAAATCATGAAAGAAATTATTTTTTTTATAATTTAACATCTTTCACGTTACTTTTTTTTTGTTTTTCATAAAAAATGATAAATTTTTCGATAGGTACCATTTTGAAACAATTTTCTCGATATATTTGTATCAACTAATGAAATCATTTTTTGTGTTGATTACTTGTCCAACGACTTTTCATCTCATTCTTGATAATTCTTAGTCGATTCGCCAATTTTATTATTTCAACACTTTCTCCTTAAGAAAACTTCTTACGTGTGCCTATTAGGGTGGCCCTTAAAAAAAAGGTTGGGATTTTTTTCGGGACCCCCCCTAGTTTGGTGCCACTACATGAGAAAATGACGTACAAAAAATTTCAGCCCAATCGATGCATGTTAACCCGTCCCTCAAAGCCCATTTTGAAAAATTGATGGAGCGCGCCCGAGCTGATAATATTCCACTACGGCCACGCGGAAACAAAACGCTAAAAATACCCCTAGTGACCCGGCGACTTAAAATACACGCCAAAGGCATGGAAATGAAGATAGAATGTTCTGGTTTGCGGCATTCGATTCCTTATAAAATTTGGAATCGGAAAAGCTAATTTTCAATTTTTTTGCGCCCCCGGGAGGAAATGCGCTAGGGTTTTACAAAGTTCAACTGAACAGAAAAAGTCAAATTATTTGATAAAAATTTTTCAAACACATTTTTCGAGGGGAAAGAATGAAAATTTAATTCTAGGGGTTATTCAGAGCATCCGAACCCAGTTTTGGGGTCATTTTGACTTCGAACTACCACTAGTACCCAAAGTAAGAGGGGGGGGGCGGAATGAAAAAATATTTCGAAAAATTGAGTGTGGTATCAATATCCACATTTTTTACTCGCGAAATCCTCTTCCAATTTTACTTTATCAAAACCCCCAAAATGGGCCCATGGGGGGGGGGGGGGTGTCAGGGAAACACCAAAATAAAAACTTTTCATAAGAATCGAGTGTGGTATCAAAATTTACGTTTTTTTTTTTACCTAGAGAGTTAGTTTCCAATATTTTTTCATCAGAACCCCCAAAATGGGCATTGAGCCCAGTGGGGAGGTGTCAGGAAAAGGCCAAATCGAAAACTTTTCATATGAATCGAGTGTGGTATCAAAATTCACGTTTTTTTACCCAGAGAGTCCGTTTCTGATGTTACTTTATCAAATGCCCCAAAATTGGCCCATTGGGGAGGTGTCAAAGAAAGGCCAAATCGAAAACTTTTCATAAGAATCGAGTGTGGTATTAAAATTTACGTTTTATTTCGACACCCCACTTCATATTTATGTAAAATTTTTAATTTGGGCCCTCCTCAACACCTCCCCAATGGGCCAATTTTGGGGATTTTGATGAAAGTAAAATCGGAAACGGATTCTCTGAGTAAAACCGTGAATTTTGATACCACTCTCGATTCTTATGAAAAGTTTTCGATTTGGGCTTTCCCTGAAACCTCCCCAATGGGCCCATTTTGGGGCATTTGATAAAGTAACATCAGAAACTAACTATCTGGAAAAATACGTGAATTTTGATACCACACTCGATTCTTATGAAAAGATTTTATTTTGGTGTTTCCCTGACACCCCACCCCCATGAGCCCATTTTGGGGGTTTTGATAAAGTAAAATCGGAAGCAGATTTCGTGAGTAAAAAATGTGGATTTTGATACCACACTCAATTTTTCGAAATATTTTTTCATTCCGCCCCCCCCCCTCCTCTCACTTTGGGTACTAGTGGTAGTTCGAAGTCAAAATGACCCCAAAACTGGGTTCGGATGCTCTGAATAACCCCTAGAATTAAATTTTCATTCTTTCCCCTCGAAAAATGTGTTTGAAAAATTTTTATCAAATAATTTGACTTTTCCTGTTCAGTTGAACTTTGTAAAACCCAAGCGCTTTTCCTCCCGGGGGCGCAAAAAAATTGAAAATTAGCTTTTCCGATCCCAAATTTTATAAGGAATCGAATGCCGCAAACCAGAACATTCTATCTTCATTTCCATGCCTTTGGTGTGTATTTTAAGTCGCCGGGTCACTAGGGGTATTTTTAGCGTTTTGTTTCCGCGTGGCCGTAGTGAAATATTATCAGCTCGGGCGCGCTCCATCAATTTTTCAAAATGGGCTTTGAGGGACGGGTTAACATGCATCGATTGGGCTGAAATTTTTTGTATGTCATTTTCTTATGTAGTGGCACCAAACTAGGGGGGGTCCCGAAAATAATTCCAACATTTTTTTTCCACCAAGTATAAATAAGGGCCACCCTAGTGCCTATTCAACAATTAGGGAATAAAATTTAATTACTTTGATCTTTCGGTATTTCGACAGTCGAGTCGAAATCAATGGAGGCAATATTTTCATTTCTTAAGAATTGTTTCAACACCATTTCTCATCCTTTACCCTAACGTTACGCAATCATATACCGAAGCAATCACATTTATCACACCAGTTTCTCTCATTTCGTTGATTAATTTTCTCGAATCGCGAATTGACGAATTGGAAAAAAATCAAAGCGACTTTTCTCGAACCGTTTTTCGTTTTCTAATCAACGATAAATAGGACGAATTAGAAATAATGAAAATGTCGTGTCGACATGGCAAGTACATAAATTACAAATTATATGGTAAATTTTAATTAAATTTCAACACCCGAATTCAACGCAGCGAGTAACCTAGTGATTTACCAATTAACGCAACTTCGCGATAATTATTAATCGATTTGAATTTCGTACATAAATTTCGATTAAGCGTGATGGCAGGCCAAGCTATGGGGCCGAGGATGAGGAAGCATAGCACTAAATACAAATGTTACAATACGTAGATGCGGATACGTTTCGCACACCAACGCACACGTATTACCATCAGCGGTGCTATTGCAAAGGAGCAGTTTCAACGATACACAAAATTTAACAACCGCTAAAAACGCGCACTTGTCTCGGTTAGTATTTCTTTGAAATTTAACATTTGCCACTACCGCGGTTTCTAAAAAGCGCCTGTTTGTAACATTCATCACATATGTCGTGATACCGGAGCTGCGAATATTTTACTATTTTTTTTCCGCATAAGTACGTATAATAAAACAACTAACGAAATGCGCTTAGAACCTCATGCATGCATTAAAATTACACTAAAGCGAAACATTATCCTTATATAACGACCCCCAAAAAAAACACTTTATCGCAACTATTCGACTTCAAGAGCCTAGTCATATCACTTTTTACACCGGATCCTCCGTTAGGGCTTTTCCCATCCGACGACGACGAATATGAAAAGGTATGCGTGAAAACCCTTTCTCTGGCTTCTTGGAAATCACGTTTTTCTGGCGCGCTTACATAGGTATGAATGTGTGAGTGCGATTCTGTCAATAATACGTGAAAGGCCATTTTCTAAAAACAGCATTATGTTGCTCGTATAAGAACCATTGCGAGCCGAAATAACTGTTCGGGTATTATTATTTGTTGGCTTTTTACAAATCCTATATAGATTTGCCGAAATTTTCTTTCGTTAAGTAAACCAGACGGCGCGGCTCGTATATAGAATAAAGAATAACACGTGTTTCTTTCACGTATGACTAGAAATTTCACTTTTCTTTCTTTTTCTCTCGCTACCACTTCGGAACGTAATAATATATTACCTCTTGTTACACATGATTTAACGTTCTTATCCTGACACAAATTTAACGATTTTATTACCGCTAAAATGCAACCCATATAAAATAGCAGGAAGTTTGCAAATATATAGGAAACGTTTAAAATGACTTTTTTCCCTTCTCACGACCGTGCTAAAATTATAAGCAATAAATATAAGAATATATTACTTCACATTGCATTGCTCGCAGTATTAAATTTTCAAACAGTAAAAAAAAAAGAGCCCCATTTATTTGCTTCGTCTGTACAGTAAACGTCGCGAACAACAGAAAAAAATTCTAGACGGCATAATTTTTCATATAAACCTTTCAGTTCTCTGGAATTCAATTAATTTAAAACAAAATTACGATCATGTCGATGCGCTGTCTCGGTTCGCAGAGCCAAATTCATAACTTATTTCATTCATTACAACGGCGAAATGGATTTCCGGATATTTATGGCGCAAATATATACATTCGAACGATTGTGGAATTTACAAATTCAGAATACAGAAGTGTTTGACACGTGTGAATTTGGAAAAATCAAATCGAAATTAAAAAGTAATCAGTAAAATGAATTTAAAAATCAGGCAGATCATTTGTCATGTAAAAATATCAATTAAAGCGAAAGATATTAATAAATAGATTTTGAATTTTGTATTTCCTAATATATTATAGGCACCTGCAGAAGATTGGTTTTGAATTACCAAACGTATGGTAATCGAAAAATGCAACATTAAGATGAAAAATCGAACAGTAACGTAATTTTTCTTGTATTTTCCTCTAAGGCTGAATTTTATTGTTTCCAAATTTCTCTCGTGCCCTCTTTCGATTGAATATTGATAAATTTTCACGAGCCCTTCTCCAGACTGAATTTTGATAATTTAAAATTTTTCTCGTCTTCAGACCAAATTTAGGACCCCCCCCCCCACCCTTCAGGCTGAATATCAATAATTTCACATTTTTATGTGCCCTTCTTCAGGCTAAATTTGTTAATTTCGAATATCTCTTGTATGTATCTCTCTCCGAGCTGAATTTTGGTAAATTCTTCATTTAGACTGAATTTTGTTATTTCCAATTTTCTCCTATCCCATTCAAGTTGAATTTTAGTGATTTCTTCTGTAGATACCTCTTTCTTTGATTATTTCCAAATTTGTTCTGTACACCATTCGGATAAAATTTTGGTAAATTTTCTAGTGTCTCTCTACAGACTGGACTTCGGCGATTGAAAATTTCTGTTGTACCCCCATTTAATCGTATGAACTTCCCTTTCCTCTTAAGCTGAATATCGATAATTTCCAATTTCTTACGTAATTTTGATTGAAATCGTTGACATGATTTCTTATCATAAATTTTCATTTTGCAATTTTTTTGAGTGATGCACCGAAATCTATGTTTTCCAAGGCGTAGAATACGAATTTGGCAAAACTTTTCCTTTGTGGATGGAGAGTAGGGGTAAAGAGGAGGTAAAGCCTGAAAAATTTGAATATTTCAATTCACCCGAGTGATATATCGAAATCTATATTTTCGAGGTCGTAGAATATGAATTTGGCAATATTTTTTTCTTAAAGATGAAGGATTGGGATGAAGAGAGGACGAGACCTGAAAAAAATTGTTTCTGAGGGCGTAGAATTTTCTTCTAAGTTCGAATTCAACGACCTCGAAATCGTACATGCGATTGCAAATTACACATAAAAATGAGTAAAATTTTGATTTTTTGCTCCCCTCATGTGTCACACTGTCCACCCCCCCCCCACTCCTGCCCAAAAATATTTCCAGATTAATGTTTTACTAAATACCTCTAAAACGTACATTTTGATGTATCACACATGAAAATGAGTAAAATTTTGATTTCCCCCCTCTTCACGCCTCACCCTCATTTTACCCAAAAAATGTTTTCAGATTCGAATTTTACGACCTCGAAAACGTATATATTGATATATCACACATGAAAATACGAAAAATTTCAATTTTCTCCCCTCCCTTCTCCTCCCAACTCCTCACCCCCACTCCTACCAATTTTTTTTCAGATTCGAATTTCACAACCTCGAAAACATACATATTGATGTATCACACATGAAAATATGAAAAACTTCAATTTTTCCCTTCCCCTCTCAAGCCCTCACACCTTTCCTACCTCATTTTTTTTCAGATTCGAATTTCACGATTCCGAAACTGTAAGGGGAGACTGTTTTTCAGATAGTACCATGGTATACTGAATTATGTCCATTTTTGGGGATCTGTGGCCCATAATATGCCCTCTTACTACTGAATTTTGGTAAAAAATGTTGTGCCCCATAGCGGGATTTCTCTTGTACTCTTCTTCAGGCTGGATTTTCTACATTCAGAATCTTTCTTACACCCTTATAGACTGAACATCGTTAATTATTTCAAATTTCTCCTGCACTCATCTTTAGACCGAATTTCGTTGATTTCTAATTTTTCCTGCATCCTATCCCCCCCACCCCCGTTTCATACTGAATTTTGGTAATATCTCCTATACCTCCACTAGACTTGACTTCGATGATTTCAAGTTTCTCCTGCACTCTCTTCAAGCTAAATTTTGGTAAATCCTCGAAAATGTAACGCAGTAATTTATGAAACGAGTAGCAAAAGTAGAACAAAAACTGAAACAAAATATAAATGACCGCTCAAATTTGTCAGATATTTTCAGTTCCAAGACAACAATTGGACAGATCAATGTTGCCCAAAGTCGTCAAAAGTCAAAATTTTACACTTTTTAAAAAAAAATTTGCCCCCTGCTCTGAACATATAAAAAACATATTATTGAAATTTTTTACAAAAAACACGACATTAAATGAGATTTGTGACATATTATGCTGTTTTTCATTGACAGTAAATGAAAAATGTGATGCCCATGCCCGTGAGAAGCAAGATCAACATTTAAAAAAAATACTTCTTCAAGAGGTAAAAATTGTCCAAAAAACGAATTTTTTAACAATTTAAAATGAATCTAACGGAGACCAAAATTAGTAACATTAGGTATCCATAATTTCTAGCCAGTTTTTTACACCAGATTCTTAGAAAAAAAAAGCTCGCTTATCAAAGAAGTAGGTGATATGTCATTCGCCTAAATTTTGGTAATTCATTTCGAAACAGAAAACAGATGTTATTCAATTTGATAAAATTACTCTCTAAATTATAAATCAGTGAAAATTATCGAAAATCACTGATAAACAGTCAGAATTGCAGCACGGGAGAAAATCAGTGAAAATTTTTTCACTGAAAACAAATCAGTGAGAAAAATCACTGGAAAATCAGTGAATATTCACTGAAAGGTCAGTGAAATTTATGAAATTTGCTGAAAAATCAGTGAAAATTTTTGAAAAATTAGCAAAAATTCGCGAAAAATCAGTGAATTTTTCTGATTTTTCCTGTGCTGTAATTCTGACTATTTATCAGTGACTTTTCACTAATTCAAAATGAGGGAGTATAAAATCTGATTCTATTCTCGAGTTCCACAAAGTACGATAATAAATTGTTAAATAAAATCAAGTATTCAACTGGCTCGAAAATAAGTAAAAAGTATAAATTTCCGAGGATTCAATTTTTCATTTTTTTCTTCCCTGAATTACGACAACTTTACAGAGACTGCATGTCCATATTGAGATAATCATGATAACGCTGGGCTATTCACAAGTTCAATTCGAATTAAAAACGGTGAAGCCGGTTACTCTGAGGGGGGGGGGATCTTTAAAATGACCTCACAGAGGAACGAAAAAAGTTTTCTACGAATAATTTCTCTATCTTGAAAGCTATTTGCTGTTTACGTTGTTAAAATTGGATAAAAGGTGAGTATGTATTAAAAAAAGATACAAACCACCAGAGCATATAAATTCAACAAGTACATTTCCAAATTCCAAACCATCATTTCATTGTTTATCTAATACAAAATTCAAACAGCTAAATGAGTTAAATTATTATTTATGTTCAAAAAAAACACCATGAGAATCAAGGTTTAGTTCTGCAATCAGAATAACGATGATGGATGGGTAATTGGGTATCTCCATTACGAAAAAATCACGAAAGAACCGAAATCAAAACAAACATTAATGAAATGGTTCAAAATGCGGGAAATTTTTTAAATCGACAATGTCATTTCACCGGAAAAAACAACGATGAAATTTTTTAACCCGACTCATCGAAGTGTAACAGTCGAGGTAACGAAACCCAAAATTTCATTTCACGATATACGTGCAATTTGCGGCGAAAATTTTATCCGACGAAAACAGAAATCTAAACGTAATTTTTTGATAGACGCGGAAAGTTATCAAAGCGAAAACTTTACCAGTGTTCGACTCGGCTTCGTAATCTTATAAAATCAAAATTTTTCATATCCGAGTAAATAATTCATCAACTTGATTCTGCGAATTCCATCGATGAAAAATTTTCTCCGCAGTCGGCACAAAACTCGATTACTCGTCCTTATCGTAGTCATAACTTTATACAGTCGACGCGAATAAAATCAAATGCGGAAAAAACTCCATCATTACGTCATTAAAATAATCTTTAACATTATTCAGCACATATAATACTAAAAAAATACGAAAACTATTTGCGCAGGATAACATCCTTCCATATTCAATGAATTATAACGCTGATATGAAACTGCACCATGGACGGCGAGCACAGAATTATTCTAAATGTTGGCGGAATTAGATATGAAACGTATAAAGCAACGTTGAAAAAGATACCAGCTACCAGACTATCAAGACTTACCGAAGCATTGGCCAATTACGATCCCATACTGAACGAGTATTTTTTCGATAGACATCCCGGAGTGTTTGCTCAAATATTAAATTACTACAGGTACGTAAATTTCAATATAAAATCCATTTAAAAATGCATACCGTTCGAATGAAAACACATACTGCAACGTACACTAAAAGGATACGAATCTGTATAGAATTTTTTTCAAAATGAAACTTCGCATATAAAAAATGAATAGAATTTTTTTTCAAATTGGTATCTTCCACCCTTTCTCCCCACACTTTCAAACACAAACGTATCGAGCATAATTTTAACTTTAGGTAAATGTCTAAAAAGTTTCAATTTATCGCTAGCAAATAAATTGAGAAGCTCTGCTTCATACATCCTTTAACCAAAGTTATCCAGCTACAGCGACGTTTTTTATATCGTATACTTTTATAGCATTAAAAACTTTTACCAAAATTTTAAAATTCTATTTATGTGACAGTGTGTTGAACATGGGGTTTCCATTTTGAAATTTTTTTTTCCCTCCGTTCATTGTAATAAATCTCTAAATTAAGCTAAGTACATAGAAAGGCATGAAAACAAAACAATTTATGTGTGCAAAAAAACACCATTACATTTGAAAAGTTAGCCTATGATTAGATGAAAAATCCGCTACGTTCATTCGAAATCCTACACACCAAATCAACTCTTGCAAAATGGAGCAGCAATCTTCGTTCATTTAATATTTATACATTTTTATCAGAATGAAACGCGGTAGATAGATATCAACACCAATGAGATGAAAAAAAAAACTTAAGAAGTAAACGGAACGTTAAAATGAAAAAAATCGTGGTCTTTTTTCACCTAAGGGAATGTAGCTTGAATGACAGCAAATCGAATTACGTCTTGAAAATTTTCTTGAAAATAGAACCATGTAAGAAGATTTAAAAACACAGGATAGTTGTTCATGACGCGACATTAAACTTAAAAAAAAAAAACAGGGAGAAACAGAGTTTGAAATACGAAACCAAAAGCTTTTATCCTTTTTATCTTTCTTATGTAGGGAAGTATTTTCAATTCTGTTTTGAAATTGTTTTTTTTTCTTCTTAACCCGCGAAAAAAACAAGCTTTTTAAATTGTCCTTCCGGTAAGTATTACCAATTATGAAAGTAACGGTAGTAATGTACTTTTTATTAGGTTAAAAACTTGTTTTTATTCTTTTAAATGCATCAAGTCGAGGATTTACTTTACCTACGTATTTAATCAGGTGAAATGGTTCAAATATTCTCTAAATTCCTAAATACCTATTTCTGATCCTAATTTGATTTCGAATCTTTGATACAAGTAATAACTTTAATAGGATTTCTGAACCATGGTACGTTATATAAAATAACCAATTTCTTTCAATCGAAAATATGAAATAAATATCCCGAAAAGGGTTACATACTGGAGTTCTTTTATTGAAAACGATTTTCAACGTTTATTTTTGGTTCTTTCATGTAAAAAAAAAAAAAAATCGATGTCTAAAACGAGCCATCGTTATATAATCAAATCTCTCGTACAGTATTGAAAATCCACACTCATACAACGATGATTTGGAAATAAGCGAAACGAAGCGAATTTAATATTCAACACATGATTACTTTTCGATGAATCAAAATTCCGACAGAATTTGACATTCTGTATCAGATAAATCAAGAGTATAAAATATAGGTATTTCACAGCTTTAGGTACCAGACATAATCAAGATATTTTCGTAATTTATTCAACTGATGAAAGATTTTCGAATCAATTTTCTATACTTAGAGAACCGAATAAAGAACGTTGAAAAATTCTATAAAAGTAAATGGCACTGTTGCGAAAATAATTCGACGACATTAATTAAAGCTGACGCCGGATACACTACGTGCTTCTCAAATTACGCATTAGCAATTTCAAAATCAATGACAAATAGTAGCCTATTCTCGTACCGAACATGGTCAATCCTTTAATTATATCGAATCTATTGGCCTTATACACCCTTTCAAATACTTTGATACTGATGCATTGCAAACATGGTTACAAAGCAAGTCACAATGCTCCTGTTCGATGTTTTTAGTTGTTTTATTGAAACCTCGTGTATCAGGAATTCAGGATATCGACGCTATGGTCGAGTATACGGTGTAAAATAGCACGTTGTCGAATCGTAGATAATTCACTGGTAGTCCAGTTATGTTGGAACTGGACCAGTTAAAAATTCAGGCTTAATATTTTTTCGGATTTCTTGTTTATAACGGTTTACTAGTACTCTAAAAGATTCACCGGGGGAGGGGGTGAATGTGACCTCCAGAAAAAGGGCAAATGCGAGTCAGAAATCGGTTTTTGTGCATATTTCCTCAAACAAGTCTCAAAATTGAAAAATATAAAATATCGATGGAATTGTTTTCTACATTCCACTTCCCATAGAGAAGGATCAGCCTCATAAAAACAACCTTTTTTCAAGTCAAAAAATTAATGATGAAAAAAATTAATTTTTAAAATTTTTGTTTTTCTGGCCAATAAAAAACATAAGTACATTGGCTTTTGACGAAAATTGGTGAGGTAGTTTACTGAGGATCTCCCGATAATTTTTTGAATCCTCGCAAAGAGTCCAGAGCTGGAGGTCCTCAAAGTAGGGCCATTTCTGAATAAAACAAGGTTTTTTCCACATTTGGGTAGGGCAATCTGTTGAGAACCACGGTCAACCCCTAAAAAGGTGCGACTTGAATTTCTACACCTTTCAGAACCATTGACCACAGAATTGGATACAACTTTTCCCTTTCCCCCACTACCAAGGATTTGAGAAACAGCAGATTGTGAATTTCAGGAATTTTTGATTTTTACAAATCATTCAAACACCTTAAAATTGAGCCAAAAATTTTTTAGTCACCTAAAATAATTTTTAATGAAATTTTCTGAAAAGAATTCATATGTACATATGTACTTTGATTTACTTATACATTTTTTTGAAAATTTCAATTGGCAGCACTGCTACAAAAAATTTCAAAAAAAAATTTAAATTTATTTTAATAACAAAAAAAAGTTGGGCTCATTTTTCAATTCATGTACTTAAACTTTGTTTAAAAATGAAAATACCGAACACTATACCTACTTCTGATAAATAGAATTATAGGGCTACCCAATAATCGAAAATCTTCTGCAAAAATATGTCAGAAAATCAAAAAAAGAAACGAGGTTTAAAAACAAAAAACGAAAATAGGCACCATTTTTCAAACCTTAAAGTATTTCGTGAGAAAATACATGTTTAATGCCCCAAAGCCCCAGTAAAACAAAGAGGAATTTTTCAAGAAAAAATTGCTGTTTTTGGACATAAATTTCATAAATACATATCTCCATTTTTCCTAAAATTACCGAAAATGTTTCTGATTTCTAAAATATCGAATCGAATGTCAAACACGATACTTTTTGTAGAGGCGGTTCAACCGGGCCCTGGGTTCAAGCGAATATTTTTGGGGCAATCGTTCTTAAAAATTTCACATGAAAATTCACAAAATGTCGAATAAAATTGTAGGTACGTAAAATTTTGAACAATAAATATTCATTGTGTTGGAAAGTAAAATATTGAGCTAGAGCGAAGCGAGGGCGAAAATTTTTGCTGTTGACTGCCTTTGAAACAAAATTTTATCACTTAATTAAATACTTCAGTTATTAAAGAGAGAGGGCTGTATCAACACCACCTATAGTACAAGGCCTGAGTACTGATCCAAAAAGTCTACGTGACGTCACTGGTGTAGGCGATTAATGGCTGAAATTTACATGGGTTTAATGGGAGAATGTGCGTTTTTTAATTTTTTATTCGAAAGGGAGGGTAATTTTCGTGGTTTTTGGATTAGATCTTACATAAAATTCAACGAGCTTTCCGATGGTGCAATTGTTTTTTGATTTTGAGTGATAGTTTTCTGATAAATTGAGATAAACGAAAAAAAAATCTGAAGGTGTCGTCGTATTATTGAAAAATAAATAAGAAAAATTGATCATAGAACAAAAACTAATATACCATTAGAAAGAGCATAAAAAATGCTACATTTCGTTCATTTAATGTTTTTTTTCATGTGCTATACTTTTTGAAATATTTCAACCCAAACATTTGGAACGATGTACTTCAAAAAGTATACCTCATGGAAAAAAACATAAAATGGACGAAATGTAGCATTTTTCATGCTCTTTCTAATGGTATATTCGCTTTTATTCGACGATCAATTTTTCTTATTTATTTTTCAATAATTCGTCAACACCTTCAAGTTTTCTTTTCGTTTATCTCAGTTTATATATGAAAAATGTTGCACAAAATCAAAAAATAATTACACCATCGGAAAGCTCGTAGAATTTCATACAAGATTTGATCCAAAAATTATGAAAATCATCCTCCCCTTCGAATAAAAAATTGAAAAACGCACATTCTCCCATATAAACCCGTGTAAATTTCTGCCATTAATCGCCTACACCTGTGACGTCACAAAACTTGTACTCAGGCCTTGTACTATAGGTGGTGTTGGCTGTATTCTATAAATCCATCTTCCTTAACAAGTTATTCTTGTATGTGTCGATTTAATTTCCTATCCATAGAATTCTCAATCTCAAAATTGTCATAGTTGTAGGCAAAGAAAATTCTCATTAATTAATTTTATTTCTGTTCTTTAAATTCTGCCATTACACCTAAAATTTTGCCAGGTTAAAAAAAACGTTACATGAATCCTCCAAATTCCCAAATTTAACATTCAAAACTTTTCAAAATTTTGCCATTTTGATAAAAGTTGAATTTACTCAATAGGAAATTGAGTTTAGAAAACGATTTCATCAACTTTTTTCAGTTTTGAAGCTTGAGGAGATTTTTACAAATACCCGAGTTTCGACCAACATTTGTACTGTTTCTATGGGTAGTAGGTACAAGAAATACAAAAAAAGTGTAAATTTTCTTCGAGTATGGTACTTTTTAATTCTAATTTGATAGTTGGTAATTCAACAAAGATTAATAATTAGCCATAAAAATGCACCCGAGTGATTCTTTATAGTAACATTGCCTTCCATATTTTTACAAAAAATACCCACTAAAATTTAAATGCATTTAAACGTTAGCGCGAATAGTAACTTCATTCGTATCATTTATAACACGCACCCTCAAAAGGTTTCTATCCCTAAGGCTAAAATGATGTTAATTTTTTCCCCGAAAATACATTTCAATCATTTTGCTTTGTAGTTTAATCGACGCTTTGTCTTCATTTTAGGGTTAACTTAGGAACCCTATTTAGATAGGTACTAATGAGGCGAAGTGAAACGATAGCGAATTTATTTCATTTCAAATAGTTTGAATACTTGGAAAAATCTATCGTGTAAATACTATTTAATCAAATGTAAGTAATACAATAATATAAGGCAGGATAATTATGATAAGCTGGACCATGTCCCCTCTATTTCATTAAACTACCGATAGTTTACCTAATGATAACAGACTTGTGAAGTTGCTCTGTGTCTGTACTTGAGTATTATGGTACTGTTAGATTAGGTACATAGGTAGTAGGTACAATACATATCACCTATTACATATGTTTGTCAGATCAAAAGATATTCCATTCCCTTATAAATTCCATCTACTGTTGTATTATTTTCATACAAAGCATTTCGTTCCTTCAATGCTTCAATCGTAGCATTTGTTGCCACTATCTTGTTATCAGATCGTTACAAATAGTCGTACGAATTACGAAATATGCCAGATACCTGATACACCTGCAGCTACTTCGTTAGATGTATGAGAAATACATTGTTCTAGCTATTTCAAGTTCTATGAAACAATAAGCTACCTATTAAACATTAATAGTTTACTCACTCAATATTGAACAATTGAATGTCGATCTTGACCACTCCAGGGCGAATCCTTCAGGTATGGTAGTTATCCTGATAATCATACGTTGTATACAGAGGATTCATCACTACGTAAAATATCTAACACAAAATTCGAATTCCGACACTTGGATTAAAGCTGGAAACTATTAGAAAATAAATACGAATAATAATTAGAATTGAAAAATCGCCATCTCTAATCGAATTGTTAAGCATAACGCGCATAACATAAAAAAAAATAAAAAATTCTACACACGATCTTGATTGCGCTGTTGCCAGATTTCCAGAAAAAGAAACACCAATCAAAATTGTTTTGCAAATACAATGTAGCCAAATAAAATAGATCTAAATTTCTTTAATTAAAAAACGTGAAAAATGGGATTTCATTTTTTGTAAACTTGGTTCATTTGCAGTTATTAAACTTTTAAATTTAAATCAAGTCACCTTCAATTCTTCATTCTTCAAAATGTATCGCTATTTATTCAAATCAAAATAAGAAATTTAATTTTAATTTTATTTTGACAAAAATTGTAATGATTTTTGTGTTTTGTGTAGATGCTGCAATGATTTTGATGATTATTTTGTGACGTCATTTGACGGATGCCATTTTTTTGATAAAAATTGTTTGATAAGAAATAAGAATACGAGCTAAATTATTTTTTGGCAAATTCATTTTTCCGATAAAATATTATTTCACTTGCGTTAATTATTCGTTCTGAACTCGTTTATGTTGTAAAATCAAAATACTAATCAATACGTTGGTATGATGTGTTCGGTGTTTCTGGAGCGTAAGTAGTACGAGACCAATCGTCCAATTTTCTGATCAATTCATCTTCTACAATAAGTATGTGATACCATTTGCATTCCAAATTATCTAAAAAATTATTTCTCTTACAGAACTGGTAAGCTCCATTATCCAACCAACGTCTGTGGGCCACTGTTCGAAGAAGAATTGGAATTCTGGGGTCTGGATTCGAATCAAGTCGAGCCGTGCTGCTGGTCTACGTACAGTATTCATAGAGATACTCAAGTGAGTCTGAATACATTATTTTGTGTATTGTATTGCAGTGCTTTATCTAAGAAGTATTAAGACTGAAAATAACGAGCTATCCAGTCATTCAAACGTTTGTTCGAAATTGTAATTTCATCAAATATTTTGCAACTCTGTAACACTAAACTTTTCGATTCAGGACATTCGAATGATGATATCTGCGAATGTGTACCATACCTAACGTACCTAAGTAGGTACATATGCAAGGGTATGTAGAATTTAAATCTTCATAATTGAAAGTCTGAACAAATCAACCCTTATGTTGATAAATATTTGATATGTATATTGCGAAATAATTAATAAACAATTCGTTCATAGAAAATATCTATGGCAAAAATATGAAAAATATTAATTTATTCGTTTGATCAAGGTGAAAAACAGGCTAGATAAGTTTAATATGACGGAAATTTCTATCCATCATTTGGGATAATGATCGATGCAAAGGCACGTAATTAATTTTCATTTTCACGTATCGCCCACCAATGTTACGGTATTATAGTAGGTATATTTTTGTTGATATTTCTGTCGTACGAGTACCCATTTTTTAAATTACCTTTCTTACGTAAAACTAGAACAAAGTCTGTTTTTTTCGTAGGTACTGTGGTCGCAAGGGTATGAAAAATTCATCGACGTATTTCAAACGCTTTAGAAGTAAATTGAAACATAAAATCAACCCTTGTTATGTTCGATTTAAATTGCTCCTACACGGACTCGTGGATCAAAAATCGTTGAAAATTTGGCGACTCGAATCTCCAATTTTATTCCACGTAATTTTCACACGTTGAGAGAACTATTGAAAAAAAAAACTTTTCATAGCGAGCAATATTTTCGAGTGGAAATTATTAAAAATGAAATGGAACACGATTTGAAATTTAAAATAACCGAGTTCGTTGGCGATGAATTTTAACAATACGAGAAGTAGGTGCGTTGACGAAAAAAGAAACGAAATCTGAAAACACGTAAAGTTGACGATTCCTTCAGATTAAAAACTCGACTTGCGAATACGCGTATAATAAACGTTGATGGAAAAATGAAAAATCATTTTCTATTTTGAATGTGTCCGCAGCCAAGATCATCTATTTGGGTGATTCTGTTTTTTTGTCATTCGTAATGGTAACCTATATAACGGCTTTTGAATAAAAATCCCATGAAATTTGCCCTCGAATCGTTGAAAAATAGAATGAAAAATCTCGCTTCATATTTCAAAATGACAAATCTTTGTACGAAGGTCAGCCCTGGTATATTATAGTGAACTTTTCATTGTCATGTAATGAGATTGAAGAAATTTTCACCAGCGTCTAAAATACGTTGCACAAACTTCATAATCTATTCTGCGTTATGGTTCGGAATATATAATAAAGTGTGTCCACAATAGACACTAAGGAAACTTTTCCTTAGTATTCAAAGATAGGTAACAGAAAACGAGAGTTTCATTTATGTACATTTTCTCACGAAATACAACCTTGGGGTATTTTTTTCGTCTGTACAAAGTACACCTTTGGAAATAAGCAGGGTTTTCAAGATTTAAGTATTAGGTTCCTTTATTAAAAATAAAAATAAATTTTCGAACAAGCCCTTATGAATACCTTTTCAAATTATCTTCCTACGAAGTAAGCTCGCTCTAAATGTTTCATCTCTTAGGCAAACTTAGATTATTTGAAATTCATATTTAATGATTATACTGTTGTTTAATTCATACGTTGGAGTGTTTAGTGTACCACATTGTATCATACCGAAGCAAAAACTGTATTTTGGTATTTGTTTAGTTTGTAAAATTGCCTTTCGTTTCCGACGAGAACATTCTCAATGTTTTTCGGAAACAACAAGTAGAAGTGCATTTGAATCGAATTGTTTCAAGAATACGAGTAAAATAATCAAAGAAAAGTACTAAAACGTGTATCTCAGTTTCCAAGGGTATGGCTTAGGGTATGATTTTTTAAATGCATCGAAAAAAGCCTCTAAATTTAATTAGTTTCTTCCAAAGTAACGAATTTTGCGTAGTTGTAGGCGTACACCTGTAATTTTTCACACCTTGATCGTATTCATTGCCTATGTAACGTAAATAAAATTTTCATCGGATGTTAAATCCATTCGTTTTCCATTTTATCAAATCTTTTATCTATCGACGATGAAACTCGAGTTCGCGCAACTTTTCAATCTCGCAGCATTTTCATTTTAAATTAAGCTTAACCCGGAATTGCAACTTTTTCAGGTGAATGAGTTAATGTGACGAATTTTTGTACCGAATTATTATTTACATAATCTTGAATTTTTTCCCATTTTTGCTCGTATGTTTTGACACATTTTTCACTCTTTTTTCGCAGCCCATTGACAAATTCGACTCGTCAATTTTTTCCCTCCTCTCGAATCAGATATTAAATTGCAGCGTCGTCTGGAAACTTTCGTTCTTTTATTTAAACAAATATGTTGGGTTTTCATCAATTTTTTATTAGAAATTTTTCGAACCTCGATTTATTCGTATTTCGGAGTCGCAGTCGAGGCGAAAAAATCGCCACGGAATTTTTATTCGACCTCGTCGTTTCAACTTTCTGCGGCGAAGTAATTTAAATATCGAAATATTCAACTTTACTGTGCGAAGAGTTTCCACAACATTGTACTTGGGAACAATGAAATTTTAAAACGAAACGATAAATTATCACGTGCGGTGAAATTTATGATGGAGATTTTGGACATGTGGTGTATCATTGAACAAAGAAGGACTTTTTTGTGCCGACGAATACAGCGAATCAGAATACATAGTGCGATGCATGCGCTACTTTGATTAATAAACTACATAATTTGCGAGAATAAATGATAGCGAAGCTGTCGAGCAACCTAAAGCATATCCTGTTCATTATTACGGTGCTCCTTGTTTGTGTAATTATTATTGATCTTTCTTCGGGTTGTTCTTTTTCCTCCAAGTAACCAAATACCTTATAGATTTTCCATATTACGTATCGTTATTTATTTATGATTCGAGTATATGTACAGTGCAATGTATTTGTATGTTCTGCTGTGGCGTTGTGGCAAAGGTTTCGATAATACAGACAGACGTGCATATTACATCGCACCATTTCACATATTCAAATTAGTATGCTTTGTTCGTCGGTGGGATTACACATAAAAATTTATTTATTATGCATACGATTACGTTAATGAAATATCAATTTTAAGGGCATTATGACGCTCGCTCTAGAGCTTTAAATTCCGAAACGTACTCGTATTTCTTCGTTAATAAAGCGAAATTTTGCCTTGTATACGCTGAAAAGCATCGGGTAATTACCGAAACTGAAACGTATTTGTTTGCTTTTTGCTCGTATTTTATTTTAAGCACGATATGCGTATCGGTATTACTAACTTAATGAATGTTTATTCGTGTTAATTTTTTTAAACAGAATTTAGTGCTTTTTCTCGTTGCTTGGTATGTGAAATTGTGCTGAAATGTGAAAAATTACAATATTTTACTCCGATTAATAGCCCATTGTGAAATCCTAATTTTAGATAGGTAATGATAGAATTCGACCAATTATGATATGGCTTTGGAGACAAAAAGTAGCTTGGGGTTTTTGTTTATTCGTGGAATTGTTGCTCGCGGTTGTCGAGTTGAGGAGGTAAAATTCGTGATAAAAATTTAAAAATTGAAGTGGAAAGTGATCATCGATACTGAAAAATTGTATCGTTTTTCATTTTGATTTGTACAATTTGATTTTTTTTTTAAATTTCGAGTGTACCTATTATAAAAATCGGAATCTACCCTCACTTTTCTCTTCCATAGAGCTCATCAGCCAAATTCAGTATACACCTACGCTCATCATTGGTAAAACTTTTCGACATTTTGAAATTTTGAAGCCAAATGAGATGTTACGAGGATGGTTGAACGAATCAAAATTTATTGAAGGGACTGGGGAGAGCCCAATGTAAGTAGCTGTGATTTAATTTCTGCACGGGAGATTTAATGTTCAGGGCTCGCGTAAAAAATATTATATTACTGAAAATTTTCCAATTTTTGAACAATTTTTCGAATTTTTTAGTGAAATGTATCATTTTTTGGCGAAGGTTTCAATTTCTTGGCAAGTTTAATGTATTTTTTTTAATGATTGTGATTTTTATAGGTTTTCTAAACGAAGATAAAATGTTTGAATTTTTATAAAGTTTGATATTTCTTGGTATTTTTTTACATTTTTGGTAGAATTATCAATTTTTTTGATTATAAAAGTTTCCTATCGCATTTTTTTTAGTTTTTAATTTTTGGTAAGATTTTTTATATTTTGCTAAAATTGTAAATACTACTCTCTCATTTCTGAATCAGTGAAATTTGTCAAAAATCACTGAAAAACAGTCAAAATTGCAGCACAGAAATAAATCACTGAAATGGGTTTCTCAGATCTTTTGATCATTTTCAGCCATTCTGGAGTCACGAGTGAAATCTTTGGAGGCGGACTGCTTAGGTGGTTCTTTGTGAACAAAAGTTTCAATTTTTGATACAATTTTATTTTTCAATAGAATTTTTGAACGTTTATAGTTTTTTTATATTTTTTTTCAAATTATGATCAAATTTAGCTCAATTTTTATGTAATTTTTCGGTAAAATTTTTCGTTGTTTTTCGTTGGTAAATATTCTAATTTAAGATGTCTACAGAGTCGGAAAAGTTTATAATAAGTCGAGATTTTTCGAATACAGAGGTCTAGCAAGCAGTACCTACTACCTAAGTATGTTCTTCGCAAAAAAAATCGAGAATTTTCCCCAAAAAATCGAGAAATTTATGGGAATATAAAGCATTAAAAAGTTATAATTCGCATGTGAAATTTTGGGAGTATTTGCATTAATTTTTCAAATCGAAACAACAGAAAATCAAGAAAATTTATATTATTGCTACGTTCAAAGTTGATAAATTTTCCCCTCTGCTTAAAAAAAGAGTTGAAAATAGCTGGGCATATTCAACTAAAATAGAAACAAGAGATTGAAAAAAGAATACTTAATTTTTCTTTGAAAATCGTAATTTTCTGTTACCTTTCGCTTCGCTCGAAATACCGAATAAGAATTTGCTACATCTTGCAAATTGCTTTAAAAGTCTTTAATAAAACCTTAATCAAAATTTTTGTCTGTACTTTATTTTATACTCGTTATTATTTGAAAATTTTCAAAGAATTGTATGGTCACTCTTCCTTCTAGGAATTTTGAATGTTTTGAGGCAGGAAAATTTCCACCTCCAAATCGGCTACACACTTGATTCCACACCAAATTCTGATGAAAACAAAAATGCCTGTCCGCCTTGTATTAATGATTTTAAGAAATATCTATGTTGAGGCCTGGAAAACTTGAAAAAAATGGACTAGAAAATCTGAATAAGTTGAAAAAAATTATTTTTGAAAAATATGTCAACTTTTTATCCTTCAGAATTTTTGTGTGGAGGGCAAGTGATGTACATTTTCAAGAAGTCGAGTTTAAAGTTGAGATAAAGTCGAAAAATGAAATTTCGTAAGTTTGATAAACACTACCTATCGAATTAAAAATCTTCTAACATTTGGATAATGTTATCTATGGTTTTTAAATAATTTTTATTATTTTTTTATTTTTAAATTTTATATTCTGAATAAGTACATCATTGGTGAAATTTCAGTAAAATTTTAAACGTTTGTTAGAAGTTAATGATTTACCTATGGTCAAATTTTTATATTTTGGTCTGGTTTTGAAATTTTGTAATTTTGTTTGTATTTTAAGTTTGTTCAACTTGGGTTTTTTCGTAAAATTACTGAAAAAGTTCTAAATTTTGAAATTTTAGTTCTTATCATTTACATTCCGATCCTTCTTCATCAATTTTTTTTACCATTTTCTAAAATTTGTTGATTTTACAAGATTGTTTGAAGTCATTTTTTTATTGTTACTCCCTCCTCCTCTATCTAAATTTCTATTACCTCCCTATTTCATTGTTTTTCGAGAAAATACTGTTCATTTTTTCGTGATTAGTTGTGGAGTGGATGGAGTGGGTAAAGTGGGGTCACCTTAGATTAAATCTTTTTTTAGAATTATAAATAGATAATCAATTTGAAATTTTCTCCTTTTTTTGAAATTCAAAAATAAACGTCATTTGTTGAATCGGTGTAAATGACAAGAATTTCAACCATTGACTACGTAAAATGCCTTCAAATTCGAAGTTAAGCAAACTTATTTACAGCTGTGTGGTTTAGATTGCTGTTCGTATCATGTCACGTCGCGTCGGTTGTATCGTTAGAGACGAATCTTCCTTTTCGGTGAAAATTTCGTCATAATTTGCGTTTTCGAATTTCATGCCAAAATTCATCTTCTCATCGTTACTCGAATTTTGAAAATTTTGAACCAGTAAACTACCAGTCTACCACCATCTTAAACTGTATAAGTACCCAAAACTACCTATATACTTTTACCAGCATTTAGAACTGGAAGCTGCTGCAGCATTCCATGAGGTTATATAATCTCTCTTAATTACGCCGTAGTATTACATAAAGTTTATAACACTACGGGATGAAATAATTTAAACTTTTTCTCCGGCCAATCCCTTCCCCTCCCCGGTAGAAAAACTTTTCGCTCTCGCGAGTATGGACTCGAATCATAATGACGTTTTATTTTACACGAGATGAAAATTCGGAACAGCGCGTTTTATTTATAATTCGGTTAATTTATCGAAGAAAATTAAAGTAGGTAATTTTACAATTTGGCACCTTTTAGCCGATTTCAGTCGTTAGCCATCGCAGGCGGGGGCGGTGGCTCGCTGAAGAGAAATTTTCGCATCGTGAAATGAATAATAATCGAGTTTTACCGAGGGGCGTAGATAAAAATTTCCTGAGAAAACGCTCGACGAGCTTTGCGATAACTTGGGTAAATATTTATGAAGTACTTGTGGTCAGTTTTTACTGCGCTTTCAGTTCGGAATTCCGTTCGAGTACAAATATGGTAGAATGGGTTTTATCGAGTGTCGGATTGAAATTGTACCAGCAAAACGATTGGAAATATATTTTTGACCCCGTAGGTGGCTAGAATGGTATACAATCCTTTTTATATGATCTTTTTATGAACGTCTCTTTCACTCAGTCGTACGTACTTCACGTATGTATATCGTGTCGCATACGGACAATCAATTTTTTTCTGCGGAAATTTCGTATTCGACTTTTTTCTCCGTGAGAGCTGTTTAACTAGGTATTATTTTTATATCTCTAAAAAAATAATTGGGTGAAGGGTTCTTCTCTTTTTTAGGTTTTTTCTGTAGCTATAATTGATCAAAGAGAGGGAGTTTTCTCCAATAGTCTTATTTTGGCTTATATCTGCTGAAATGATGAGAACCAAAATTGTAGAGAAAAAAATTTCCTATCCGGTAGAAGCGGTTAGATTTTTTTGAGACGCATAGTTTTCAAGATATTTTCGAGTAAAGTGGAACTTTAGTAGAGGCAATTCAGAAAAGAAGAAAAATAAATCAATTTTTGGCTACCAAAAGTTACTAATGTTCAACCTTACACAAAAATATCTTGAAAACTATTCGTGCCAAAAAAACCTAACTGCGTCTACCAGATAGGAAATTTTATTTTCTGCAATTTTGGTTCATATCAGTTTTGTCGTAGGACGCTTAGTTTACTCAGAAATGTCACTTTCTGGTAGGTAAGGCACAAAAAAATGAGATTTTTTCACAGAATTTTGGAACGTTTAAGCTGTAATTTTTTTTTCTAAATGAGATAGTGGTCTGCGATTTGTTTCATTCGATTTGCCGTAAAATTTTCTATAAGACGTGGCCAAAAAAAAATTTGAAATTTTTTTTCTCAAGCTCGTGTTTATTGTTCTCGAAAAACTATTTTTCGACACCCCCCCCCCCCACCTTCCAAGAAAACTTTGAAAGCCATGAATAAGTATATTGGTGTATTTCGATTCCTAGAATCAGAATTTAGGCATTAGAACTGTAACACAGAACAAAAATTTTTTGTCGACTAATGCTATGAATAAGATTGAAAACCCCCTTTTTTTGCTCAATTGTAGCGTCAGCCCCCTTGGGTTTGTGCGTATCATTCATAAGCCATTTGATTGGAAATTTGATGTAGATTAAGTTTTGTAGACCTCATTTTTGCACACTTCACTTCTTTTTCCCAATTTTTTCTTATTTTTTCAGCATTTGAAAATACTTTTTCCAGTTTTTTTGAGCTAAGATGGAAAACCATTTTTTAAATGTCGCTTTTCTCCAACCCCTCCCTCCTCACTGAACAGAGGACGAGAGTAAAAAGTCGTCACCAAAATAATTTCCTTAATTTTTCAGAATTTTTTGAAAAATATCCATACACTGTTAAAAATCTTAAATTTAACATTTTTACATTATATTACAAATTTAAGCGAGCAGTGTTCCCAACAAAACGAATTTAAACACCGAATTCAAAAAGTTATTTAAAATCACATTCAGTAACGCTGAAAATAAATTACGCAAAAAGAAACAAATTGAAAAAAAAATTAGGGTATCTTTTAAAAAAAGTAAAATATTTCAAAAATGAGAAAAAATTTGAAAAAGTATTGAAGAATGTTGAAAATGAAGCAAAAAGTTCAATAAAGTAAGTAGGTATAAAATATTTCTTCTTTTTTCTTCTTTTCTAATTTTTAAAATTGCTGAAAAAGTATGACGAAATGTTGAAAAGTTACGGAAATATCTTTTTTTTTGTTATAATTTTTTATTTTATAAAATTGTCTAGCAATTTTGTAAATTTTATAAAAAAAGGAGAGAAAAGAAGTCAAATATCTGCCATACATTTCTCGACATTTCTATAACTTTTTGATAATCATCAATAACAACAAATATAATTTACTTTTCTTTTGAATGATGTATCTGGGAAATTTTCACGTTCAAATTTTTAAATTTTAACAGCTTTAATTTCTCTTCGTTTTTTTCAAGTCAAGCATTTTGTCATTATTTTTCGGTCAAAAATTACAAAAACGTTGCATATTTCAAACTTTTATCCCCGGGAAGGGGGGAGGGGTCTTATGACACATCCATGTCAAAAATTATGATTATTACTTGAGGTACTAATTTCAAATTATGCATTGGAGATGATTTTTATCCATTTTTAGGCCACCAGGACCAAAATTATGAGATTTCCATTACTTTTAGCCCTTTAGAGCTGACCCCGATGGGTCAAATGATCTCAAATTTTGTAAATGGGGTCCACATTGGTGTGGATTTCTATCACAAAAATTTTGGATTACCCAACTTGAAAATTGTAATAAGTCTTATTTTTTGTAGGCGCTCCAAACTTGCTCCGAAATGAAAAAAAATTCTGAAATTTCCGCCAGCGGTTAGTACCTACCTATCTATTCATTTTCTATAATACCGTATATCAAAATTTCAGTTTCCCAGCTCATCTGTATTTGTTTTAAGGCTTCAAAACGTATATTGTTTCGCGGATTGTTTGACGTTGACGCACCTACAGCTCGTTCAAAATGAGCTTGAGAGCCAACATTTTTAGTCAGTAAGGGTCTTTGAAGTGCCTTTTGCCATTTTCGACCTTTGACTCCAAAAGTTAAGGCCCTAAAACTGGCTCAAAAAGAAAAAAAATTCTGAATGGATATCCATATTGTCTCTATATCTCAATTTCGGCTTCTTAGCTCATCTCCGCTGCTTTTGAGGCACCAAAACGTGACTTTTCTCCGCTGAATGTTCGCTAGGAGGGGGATGAAGGGTTAAAATTTTATGGGTAGAGTCGGTTGGTGCAACTGATTGACTCCGTGAAGGTTTCAGCTTTTAAGAAAAAAAATAAAAAACTAGAAATTAGGTTTTTTTTGTAAAATTACGTTGACTTTGAGGTATCTTTTGATATTTTTGGCCATTGACCCCAATAACTGGAGGCGAGTCTTTATTGGTAAAGGTCCTAAAACTGGCCTGGAGTGAAAAAAATCAGAAATTTTTACCACTAATAAATATCAATATTACTTATCTCTTACATATTCAAATTTCACTTTTCCAGCTCATTCCCATTGCTTTTAATACCCTAAAATGTAAATTTTTTTCAATAATGAATTTCTACAGAAGTCCCAAACTAAAAATTCGGCTCTTATATATAGACAACGACTCGCTCACTATGATTTTTCTTTCTGGTTCGTGAAAAAATTCACAAAATTGTACGATAAAATGCTAAAGCTAGGTAATATTTTCGTATACCTTTAAGGCAGCTTTTAATGAAACAAAAGGAGCCGGAAATGAGAACTAGCGTATTTCTAAAAGCACTTTAACTTGTCACTCCGACGTATTCTTTTAATTACCGGTAACTGTGGACGGTTTGCTTAAACTATATTTCATATTTTTGTGCTAATTTTTGAGTAGTTATATACTTTTAACGCCATTAACTCAAGTACCTCTCAGCCAAACAACTTTTTTTCTCTCTGGAATTAAATCGTATAATGGGTAAAATGTCTGGCTCGAAAAAAGGTAATAGACAGGATACGATGGAAGAAAGAAAAAAAAACGAATTTAAAAATCGTTTAAATTTTTAAAACACTCCCTCTCGTTTGTCAACGCGTTCAACGGTGTAATTTTTTTCTGAAATTGAGAAAATTACAATGGTATAAAAATTTAAATCATTTTAAAATTACCTTTTATTTTTTTCGCCTTGGTTTTCTTCTTGAAACAATTAAGTTCCTTTTAGCTTTTTAGGTATTCATTACATCGTTGCCAATATTAATATACAGAATGGTAAATTTTTTCTTCAGGGGTTCTCGTCCTAAATCAATGACACGAGCTGGTAATTTATTATTGTTTCGTTAATTTCTTGCTCGTAGTTTTCATTTAGAAAAAATACGACGAAAAAAAAACTTCAAAAGAATACATTATTTTTATTCATAATTTAAAATTTGATTCGTTTCGCGTTTCCAGCGTATAACCTTGAGAGAAAGTGAAAAAGTTTAAAAATCAAAGAGTTGTTTGTACGATCAAAGTATACCCTTTGTACGCGAATTCGCTGTCTTTTGTTAATAAAAGCGAAAGCGCCGGTGGTTATTTTTTTCGTAATTTAAAAAAGTTGCGAAAAAGTTTATAAGTGTTCGTTGGCGGTAGGTGCATGCCTCGGGCTATGGAAACGATAAAAGCCAACCAACCTTTGATGTATCTACGTAATTCGCAGTTTAATTGTTCTCGATGGCGGAATCGCAAAGTAAATAATTTCACATTAGAGTAATCGATGAAATGAGCATGAAAATGGTACTATTGTAAATGATACCTACGGCTTTGATAAAAAAGACCATCATTTAAAACCCACTCCATATACGTGGAGGTTCCATTCAGGCAAAATGTTGAATGCGGTTGATAATATGAATTTTTTAAAACCTTCGTAAATGGACTGGATATTTTTAATTAAAATAGGATCGCAGGGCAGTGTACAGAGTCGCGTATAAAAAGCATGTAAAAAATTACAACTCTTTACCTACGTACGCTACATTACACGACCAACATTGAAGTTTATTTATATGCTTTGCAATTTACCATAAAAATAATCAGTATTCGTCCCAACTGCAGCTGAAAATAATACCTGGCTCTTCTCGTATTATACTTGGTAAATTGTACAGGTATTTTTTTTTTTAAATTTTTCGTACGTAAAAATTACACTTCTTAAAAGACACGGTTGGGCGTGATAATTAAAATTAATGAACTTTTCGAAATGAAGATGAAACATTTCGCCTTTTTTTCCCAACGAGAGAATATTTAAAAGTGAAATTAAACGGTTTTCTTACAACGTGAAAGTTTTATTTTTGACAAATTTTGCATAGAGAGAATTTTACTTATTTTCTTTCACTCGAGTTAATGATGAATGAAAACCGAACAGACGAGTTGAAAGTTAAACTCGATTGTTAATACTTTTTCGTTCCACCGTTAAAACGGTCCCCTTTATAGAAAATACGACGATTAAGACGAAAAAAAAAAACTTTCCGTCATTAAGAAGTATAATAACTTAAAAACGAAGGTGTTTTTTTCTCAGTTTTTTTAATTCGGGTCGGGTTTGTTTTCTAAAGAATTTCGTGTATTTTTCTTATATATGCCGCGTACTTTTGTTATCTTTTTCGATATTGAAATGTAAGTATATTGTTTTTCCTAGGCTAGGTATTTCTCGTTATATTGTTTCAATAAACATGTCGCTTGTTTATATTAGCTCAGGGATACGTCTCGTATATAGATTGAATTCAAAATCGCTGCGAAAAACATTTGGACATGTTTTCTATATACAACGTTTCACCACCAAAAAAAAAATATGGAAACGGAAACATATTTCAATGTTCAATAGTATACGTTGTATAACTTTCCCCAAAAATGAGAATATTTTCCATACCAGGGAGGAAAAAAATACCGCATTATATTACAATTTTGTGGAAAAAAAATTAAATATCGCCGACTGACGAAAGGAAGCGAATACGGAAATAAGATTGTTTTGCTGATACATAGGTATAATTTTCGCTTAACATAACATTAGAATGAAAAATATCCTACCACTCGTTAGTAAAACTGAAAAATATACTAGCGAATAATAGAATAGCTAGCCTAATTTACTACCTGACGCAGTCTCGAGAATTTCAAAACCGTGTCGAGTGCTGAGTGGAGTTTTACACCTTTGTTGGCTGGGGAATTTTTATGTCATTTTTTTTGTTCAGGGGTTTTCACTTGGATTGCGTGTGGGTTTTGTGTGTCTATTTAATGGAAAAGTGTGAAGTGATAATTGATTAATGTTGGTAATTTTTTTTTATTTTTCAGTCCACTTTGGCTATTTTGGATAAACTTGATATAGATTCGGAGAAACCAAATGAAGAGGAGATTGCTCGACTGTTCGGATACGAAGATGATTATATTTCTGGTCGACTGAATTGGTGGCAGAAATTAAAACCTCAAATATGGTCAATTTTCGACGAACCGTATTCGTCAGTGGCAGCTAATGTGAGTAATACTGTAAGTAGGTTTTTTTTTCAATGTGGCAGATTTTGCCTTTTAATGCGATTATGAGATGTGTTTGAAAGGAGGATTTAAGCAGCGAACTTTGTCCATTGGTGGCGTGTTCGAATTGTAAAAAATATTGATATTTGATGGGCTGATTGATTGGGTAGTTGTTTTCAATATTTTCTCGTACAATAATTTGAAGTTGAATTGACAAATTGAACTAGGTTTCACCAATTACCATGAGTTTGGACTTTGGATCATTGATTTTTAGAGCTGTTTAAATGTTGAGTCCAATCTGTCGGAAAGCAAATAATTTATTTAATTGATTCCCTCGTAACTGAGAATCAGATTCGCAATTATGCGATTCCCCGAATGTCAAGAATTCGATTCTGTAAATCCGATTCTTTACTTATGGAGAATCCGATTCCCTTCAGAAGTTCGCGATTCTCGGCGATTCTCTGCGATTCCGATTCTCTATTTTTTTTTCCTTTTTATTATCACGAATTAACGAACTATTTCGATGATTGGTGAAGATTTGATAGATGAAAAAATTTCTCAAGCCTAAAAATGAAAATGTACCTATTAAAAAACAACAAACAATAAACGTACAAATGACAACATCCATAATAAAAATTGTTTCCAGCACCACTCTTTGGACTTTCAAACTTCAAAATTGTTTCTTTTTCACACCTCCTAATTATTTTTGCCGCAAACAAGATTTCAACGATCTCCGTCTAAATTTATTCCAATTTCCCAAGTTTAAATTTTTTCAACTAGTTTTTCCATTTCTCCAATTTTCTCTTTTTTTCAATACTGAAGAATATTTAATATTAAATGTATAATAAATCAGAAACATTAAATTGATGAGTCTAAAAACTGTATATGAGAAAAGGGACCTAGGTGTAATATTTTTTCAATTAGGTACACTTAAGTCCTTTTTTTCATATGCCTTCAAATTATCCCATTTTTAAAATTTTACCCGACATAACATTTGTTTCAATTTCACTTTTCACAAATGTTTTTCCTATTCTGATTTTATTATTTTATTTTTAATTTAATATTTTTTAATTTTTAAACTTTCTGCCAATTATTAAGTCAGAAGAAATTTTGGAATACAAGAAGTTGAAAACTTTAAAAACTTTAAACTTGAAAAAAATTGAAACAATTTTAGAACATTCGAAAAAAATTTTGAATTAGAAAACTTTTTTTAAAAAATATGAATTTGAAAAAACTTTGAATAAATCCCAAGTTGGAAAAATGTTGAGAAAATTTAGATTAAAAAAATGTTACATTTGGAAAAATTTCAGTAGGTACCTCTACCTACCTACTTGTGGATTTCTTTAAATTTTTTTCAAATCCATGTTTTTTAAAACTTCTTTTAACGTGAAAATTACCTTGAATTTTTTAAAAAAGTTTTCAACTTTATATTTTTCATAATTTCTTGTTAACTCGAATCAGTGAAATCTTAAAAAGTAATTAAGATGAGAAATTGGAATAAAAAATAATAAAAATGGGAGTCTCGGGGTTTTCCCGAAATAAACTCTGCATAGTGAACCAAATAAAATGTGTTGTTTTAAAAACCGGTTCAGCAGTTTTGAACCAGTTGTCAATAATATTTAAAAAAGTGGAGATATAAAAAAAAGTCCGAAACAATAGTTGTAAAGAATTAAAAAACAAGCATTTTTCGTTCCATATTTTTTTCTTTCAAGCCATAACTCTTCTCCTTTGCTAGATGAAAAAAAATTACAGAACGTGAAATTTTCAGTTTTTAATTCTCTGCAACTTTTATTTCACACTTTTTTTGATATCTCCGCTTTTTTGAACCCGGTGCATAGATAATCCCAATTTTTCCAAGTTTCTTAGGTGTTTTTTTTCAGGTCAATTTTTCAAATTTATATTGTGTCATAGATTATGGAAAATAAGAGTAATTTTGAAATATACGTGTAGGGATGGCAACCATAGATTAAGTATATGATCGAAAATCACTGGCAAAAATGATAATATCGCGCCAAATAAATTTTATGGGAGAGTTCATTCATAAAAAATTTACGAAATTGAGAATTTTTCTTTTTTTTTGATTTATTAATAAGGGTAAGGTGCCCTAATTCCGACCAGTGCCTAATTCCGACCACCCCACCTATCTCGTCTGTTAATAGCGCGATCTCGCTGAAAAAAATTTGTCGTGTTCCTTTATCAAAGACAATTAATTTAAGACCAACCCGGCAACCATAAAGCCAAAACTCGCCGAGAAAATCCAATTTGAAGAAATCGCATGTCAAATTGCCGTTTTTTTTTTCAATGTTCAAAGTCAAAAATAATATATTAATTTTGAGTAATTTAGGAATGTGAAGATATATTTGTATGATCGTTGAAGTGTCTAGTTTTTCATAAAATAAAAGTTTTTTGAATAAATTGCAGGTAAATAATTAAAATTTTATCAAGTATCAAAAATGAAGGTGGTGCCTAATTCCGCCCACCCGTAGTTTTTCGTGTTAATTTTTACATCGTTGGGGAGTTTAAAACTCAAAATTTTGAAAAATATCGTGTTGGGTGTCAAAATATATGTTTTTCAATGTGCTGAATTCATTTTTGAATTTATTTTGACCCTAGGTCATGAGCAACCCCCCCCCCCCCTGGGGGCAGAATCTGATATTTTGTAAAATGTTGTGTTGGGTGTCAAAATAAATGTTTTTTGATATCCTAATTTCATATTTGAACATATTTTGACCCTAGCTCATTGAGAACCTCTCCCGAGGAGGGAAACCCCAAAAATTTTGAAAAATGTCATGTTAGGAGTCAAAATATATGTTTTTGATGCGTTTAAGCCCAGCTTGTAATATGAAAACGGGGACGTTAAGGGAAAAGTTACCTATTCTATGTTGAAACCCAAGATGGATTAGGTGCGCTCAATGTTATGGATGGGGCCACGAGGTGTGTGACGCAGCGGCGGAGGACTATTTGAATAAAGAGATGTACGTCTATACTTATTGTTCGAATGACTAAAATCAATTTAGAGTCGAAGAAATGATTCTCATGTGTTTTATATTACTTAATTTGCTCATTTTAACACTCTGAAATGTTAATTGTACTTCGAATATACGATTTGCATGCTTATTAGTACATTTTTGCAAGTGGTCGGAATTAGGGTACCAAACATTTTTTGGTGGTCGGAATTAGGGCACCAAAAATTCAAAATTGGATTTCGAGGTGTCTCGGGGAAAAAATCAAAAAAAATACTAAATATTATCGTGGGGCCCTAAAATTTTAGTATGACATGGGGGAAGGTTTGATCTATTTTTTAAGCTACCTATTTACGGTATTCCTAGGTCAAACAGTCTTCGATTGGTGGCGGTTTTCGCAAAAGTGGTCGGAATTGGGCGCCCTTACCCTTATCCATGTAAAAATTATACTCGAGCGCAAAAGTTGAAAGCCTGCTGTTTGAATTTACGAAAATTAATTCTGTATTTTTTCTGATGCTAAGAATTTACCCTAATAAATACAAAGGCGATAGAGAGAAAAAATATATTCGTTGAATTGCCAGAGTGGTATGTTTCGAGGGTTAAGTATGTATTGTCGCGGTATTCTTTATTTGTTAGGGACTGGCAAATGACAAAAAAAAGTTATTAAAAAAAGGTTTAAAAAACACCATCTATCAACTGAATAGAATTTAAGGAATCGAATTACCTGTTCCAAATACGTGGGAATAAGGTTTGATTGCAGCGTGGTGATGTGTTCGGATGCATTTGGATTATTTCAAAGAAAACAATAGGTTGGTGGCAACCGGTATTGCGTTATTGATCCCAGTGGCGTCGGAAAGTGGGGTACAAGGGGTACATCGTATAGGCATTTTCGAAGCATTAAAACGTGAAAAAAATGCTTTTTTGGGCTTTTAAAAACTCAATTTTCTCAAAGCTTTACCCTCGCTTCGCTCGGGCATGAACAAAATACCAATTATATGGATTATTTGAGGCGACAGGAGGGAAAAATGCTTCTTTTTCCCCCCTCCGCAGAAAATCCTCCTGATATTCAAGTCTTGGTTCTCATTTTGTACCCTCCCAAAAAAAAAAGCTTCCGACGCCACTGATTGATCCTCTCTCATATTTATTCACTTCGTGATTGATCCACTTTTTTAATAATATTAAAAATAGCGAAATGCATTCATCCAACCCTGTACCTATTTATCCACTCCGTTATTGATCCTCTTTTTAAAATAAATTAAATCATTTCTGAAATATAGTGGCCACCCTGATATTTGAATTCAGCGCCTTCAAATTAGTAGAAATCGATGTGTTACCTTACTTTTTCGATTTTTTTGAATTTCGGTCAAAATTGTGGACCCCTGTACTCCCCAGGGGTGTACAGATTCCATTTTGAGAATTTTTTGGTTGAAAAAAAGGCAAAAAGGGCTACTCACTGTAATTTTTTCAGATTTTTAAATGGATGGTAGCTTTCATCTTTTGTTCTTATCCTGAAAGTTGAGCTTTCACCACCAAAGTTCAACTTGAGCTTTTCAAAATGAGATTACCGTTTTTGAATCTCCTATTGATTATCTTTCAAACCCCGCAAATAGTTTTTCCCCAAGTACAACTAAAAGTGAAATTTTAAGTCAAAACAACAATAAATCGAAAGTACATCATAATAGAACCAAGTTCCAAGAATTTCATGTAGGTACTAAAACGTTTATTTTTCAAATGTTGGCGCATTATTAAATTGTTTCCAGGAAAATTTTCTGCCAAAAAATATAAATTTCAACTAGAAAGTTACGAATTTCAAGAAATTGTTTTTAATCGATCAAGTAGGTCACTAACATGGGTAATCCGCGATTATATGTAGATGCTAAAGTTTATATGGACCATTTTATTAGGTTTCTCCAGTGTTATAGAATTCCAAAATTTTCTTAAAGCCCTGAAACGTCTCGAAGTCGAAACTGTTTCTAATCGATTCGGGAGGTGGAAAATAGTGAATACAGTATGACATAGAAGTCTTGGCACCACTGGAATTTTTGGAAAAAATACAATTTTTCAAAACATTTTTTTTAATTATATTTTTTTGGAATCAGTTGAATTTCAACGGCAATTAAAAAGAGGTTAGCGATAAATTAATCGTTTGTTTCCGAAACGTGCTCCGCTCAAAAAGCTGAACCCAGGAAAGGGACCCAAGAGCCACTTTTCAGAAAACGTGTTTTTCGAATAATTGATCCAATACTGTTCGAAAATTATCAAAAACCACGTTTTCAAGAAGTAGACCTCAGGTACCTTCCCTGAGTTCAGCTTTTTGAGCGGAGTACGTTTTGGAAACAATCGATTCAAATCGGGTAAAACATTTTTTTACCGGATCGTTACGAGGTTTAGAAGCAACTTTCTGTCCCCCCCCCTCCTCCTCCCAATAATGTGAAATTCGAAAAAAAGACCAAATGATCCGCCTTATGAAATACATACTGCGGGTAATTGGAAAAATCTTGACATTTACTGAAATCCATTTTGCATTCGTCGATTTCTCTTTGACTTGGAAGAAACTTTGATACCGAATTATCGCTAATTTTCTGATGCGAAGCTTCCATTGAAACCAGGATCTAAAAACAACAAAATCGAATTAAGTTCAAGATTTTGTCACCGATGACTTCATCTTTGCGATGTGCAACCTAAATCACACATTTGTAAATCAATTCGACCTTACGAGAAGTAAAATATAATCGAAAAACGGCTCCAAATGACAGAAAATTTATTCAAGATTGAACCAATGATTACTTACCATAGAAAAAATTAAAGAATATTTTAAAGCAGAATGTTGATTTTTGAACAACATTTTTACTATTTTATTTTCGAACCAACTTCAACTGATCGAAATCGAACACTGAAATCATCAAATACGAATTGAAACCGTTCGTAACGAAAAATTAACGACGAGTGAATTGTTATAGCTGAATATATACCCTTCATTAACTTTAATTACAAGAAATAAAAATCTAAATCATAGATCATAAATTTTACAGAAAAAAATCATATTGCAATCAAATACCATGATATCAGTGGCGGAGAACGTCGTGTCACGCATGTCGCAAGTATGACATGTGGAATATTCCGTATGTCGCATTGCGACATGTGGAACTTTTTTGCAACATGCCAAAAATTTCTCAAAAAATGTGTTTTTTTTCAAATTATTTCATTTGCATCGTAATGAAATAAAAAACAAGCAGGGTCGCAGGCGACCTGGCAATAGAGTTCCCGAATTTTGATTTCCAGTGTTGAAAAACAATAAAAGTTCTCGGTATTACTTGAATCAACGAAAAAAAGTTTTTTCCCTTACCGTTTAACTATGTTTTTTTATTTTAGTATAATTATAATGATTTTATATTAAGAACGATAAATTTGGTCAAAAAAATAAAGAGACAACTAAATTTCGGATGTAAAATTAAGTCACTGAGACAAAAATTAAAAAATTTTGTTTTTGTATTGTAACATACTATACATGAAAAATAGGGAAAACAAGTGAAGGACAATGAATTTTTTTTCGTGTGGACACTTTTTTTCATCGCAAATTTACTGATGAAAATGACAAAAAAATCTAAAAAGGGAAAAGTTGAAGCCAGTACCTATATAATTCAAATAAATTAATTTAATAAATTTCTTGAAAATTTTTTTAATTTGTTCAAAAAATTTCCAAGTTGAAATTTTCTCAAAGTAATTTTTTTTTCAAAATCACTTCTAAGAAGGTATATAATTTTTCCAAGTTCTTTTAGTTTAAAATAAAAATATGTCATGACGTCTCCTCATTTTGAGTTGAAAAAGGTTGGAAAAAATAATATTATGCAAGCATGACATAATTTTGAAAAAATTTAAATTGCTGACAAAAGTTCCAGGAAATTAAACTTCGCGAACTTACACAATTTGTAATAACATTCGAACTGCAACATTCGCTATTGTTGATAATACCCTTTTTACGTTTACAATTTTCCAACCGGTCCAAGGTAAATAGATACTACGTATATAGGTAGTCTAGATCGGCGAGTTTGTGTGCTAGTGTGAATGTTTTGACGTCACTGGTTGAAAAATTTTATCACTACACTATAGACACTGGACCTGGTGCAGGTTATAATCACTACATTTGATTTACGTAATGTAAAAACTAGAGAAGCATTGACCTCGCGGAGCATGCGCAGACATATTTCAACCACTGACGTCACTATCCCTGCACTTTCCTCAGCTCCCGGGTATGTACAACAACGATCTAGACTACCTATATACGTAGTATCTATTTACCTTGAACCGGTCGAAAAAAATTAAATTAAAATTATCAAACCTTTTAAAATTTGTTAAAAATTATTATCTGAAAATTGGAAAATGCCAGGTTTTGCTAAATTTTTGCTCATTTTGCGATAGATTTTGTGAGGGGAGATTTTCTACTCACCCGGCGAACATTGGTAATAAAATTTTGTGACATGTCGAAAAAATCTACTTCTCCGCCTCTGCATGTTATCATCACTGAGAACAATGAAAAATATTGGAAAAAATATTCTTTAATTTTACGAAAATATTTTTTTATAGTTCAACAAGCTTTTACTACGTACCTAACTTAGGTACTTAAAATCTTTTACCCAGTTTCTGACTCTTGTTGTCTCATTCATGGAATATTCATTCATGGCATGACAGTTAAAAGCTTTAATTAGTTTCCTATAATTTGAGGTAAAATTAATCTTTCTTACTTTCCATTTTTTCTTACCTTTCGCCTCTTGATATTGGTTTAGAGGAGCACGCCACAATGTCAGGTTGAATATGGCATATAAAAAGTAATATTTAAGCACGAAGTAGGAATTTTTTTGTCAATTTTAATTAAATTGACAAAATTTTTTGATTTTCTTATTTATTACAATTTTATAAAAATTTTGGGCATATTTCGCCAATTTTTTTCCACACCTTGGCGGGCTGGAGTCTAAAAATTCAAAATTTAAGAAAAAAAGGCTAAGTAGTAAAACATGGAAAAATCAAAATTTAGCAATTTTTTCTAGTGATATATCAAATATCAAAATCTAGGTTTTCGAGGACGCAGAATACGAATTTGATAATATTTTCCCGTTAGGAATTCAAAAGTTGTATGTGGGAAGAGTGGAGAGAGGGGTGAGACTTGGAAAATTTCAATTTTTCATTTTTTCGAGTGATATATCGAAATCTATGTTTTCGGGGACGTAGAATACGAATTTGACAAAATTTTTCCGTTTGGAATTCAAGAACTGGATGGGGAGGGGGAGGAGAAGATGGCGAGACTTGGAAAATTTCAATTTTTCGAGTGACATATCGAAATCTATGTTTCTGAGGGCGTAGAATACGAATTTGACAATATTTTTACGATAGGAGTTCAAGAGTTGGGTGGGAGAGGTGTAGGGTACCTGGCCCATCTATCGTCCCCCGTTTGTTTTTTTGGAATTGTGGGCTCCCTATGGGGTTAAAATGAAAAATGAAACATGCTATGGATACCCAAAACATTTCCCCACTTGGACCCAGGGTCATTTTTTCAAAAAAATAATTACAGCCCCCCAGTTGTCCCAAAAACCAAAACAAGTCTTTTTTGAAATTTTGAAAAATAGGTTCCTAATTTCGTCCCCCTATAAAATCAAAGTTTTATGACAAATTATTCTCAAAAAACAAATACTTTTATTCATCCGAACAATATTTCGGGTATTTCTTTACAAATGTAAGCAAAAATCGCGCAAAAAATGCTTAGAAGTGACACTTTGAGAAGTGCACACTTTTTAGACCCATTCTCAACATCCAGTACACCAGACCCACTGTTCTCCGCCGCTATTCGTCGCGTAATCTTTCACCACACATTTGGCACATGTAAATTGTAAATAGATCGTCTTACCATGTTAAAATAATTAAAATTCAATTAAAAGAAAATTCAGTGCAATTTTTACGTTATTTTTTGGGGGTCTTAATTTTGTCCCCAAGGGACGAACTTCGGGCCACCTAAGTGAAATGTATTGACCTTCAGTTACTCCAAAAATATCCGTCGAATGAATTTTTCTTCATACACATTTATTAGTAGACATCACATTCTTGCATTTAAAACTTCGAACACAAAAATTGATGCAAATTTGTATGATTTATGACGTTTTGAAAATTCTTAAAAAAAATTTTCAACACTCACAAAAACAAAAAGGCTTTCTAGACAGCGGGTTTCGCCGGAATTGACCAAGGTTTCATATTACTATGTCGTTTTAGGTTATAATAGATAGTTCTACATCATTTCCACCCAGGTTCACACTTTACCCTTTGAGAAAGGCTGGGGGACGAAATTAGGGAAGGGGACGAACGTCGGGCCAGGTACCCTAGGGGTGGAGGTAAGACTTGAAAATTTTTGTTTTTTTAATTTTTGGAGTGATATATCGACATATATGTTTTCGAGGTCGTACAATACGAATTTGACTATATTTTTCCATTAGGGATTCGAGAATTTGGTGCCGGGAGAGGGGTAAGAAATAGTGGTGAGATTTGCAAAATTTCAATTTTTCGAGTGATATGTCGAAATCTATATTTTCGGAGGTGCAGAATACGAATTTTACAATATTTTTCTCATAGGAATGAAGAGTTGGAGTAGATGTCTGCTCAATTCTGTTCATGCATTAAGAAATTTAGCTACTCATGAGCAGGAATGAGCAGATGTGGCTTTGTAACAATGGAAATATGTTTGAAATTGAAAACTTTATTTTTACATACCTGATCATGTGTGATCAGACCGACTCAAATGCGGTCAATTTTCAGACCCACTTGTGCCTGGAAATTTTCCCCGGGGTAATTTTTAATGAAGATCATTTCACTGATTCAAAAAAGCAGAATTTCATCAAATTTGACTGATTCGGACTTAGAGAGTTATAATTAGGTATATTTATTCATTCAAGAAATAGAATGACTAAAATATTCCCCTCGCTTCGTTGGGGCAAGATTTTTTTGAAAAATTATGCTTGAAAAGCAAAAAAAATGCACTTTTGACATTTTTATGATGAAAAATCGTTTTCCTCGAACCCCCTCCATAAGTTTCTCCGGACCAACGAGACCATCAATTCGCCGGATTTCATCGGAAAATATTTTTGAAAGTTGGTCAAGCATCAGGTTACAAATTCGTTGATACAAAATTCGCAAATTCAGCGAAAAAATCGCCTACAAAACGTGGTGAAAAAATACCCCTCCGCAGTTCATTAAAAAAATATGAAAAATGAGAAAAGGTATACCTCTGTATTATTATTTTCCTTCATTTAATTATTTTACCCCACTGGATATTTTCAATTCTGTTTTTCATTCTCCTCCTACACTTGCCTGTTTTTTTCATTTGTTATCGTTACGTAAATATACATTATTCCCACCGTAAAATGATTCTCTCCCCTTAAATGTTTCCATCTTTCTGCAAAATTTTCCATTAAAATGAAAATATATAGTACTAGGACTATAGGTGTGGGTTATAGGTACACCACACGAATTTGAAATTTTAATACTTCTATATAGATTTCGACTAATCTGGGATAAAATTTTGGATATTCGTAGTGAAATTGCCAGATATACGTAAGCTGAATATTTATAGCGAATAAGGAAAAAGGGGAACGGTAATTGTGTGTTTGCGATTAAACTATTTTCATACTGTTACCTACATAAACCGTAGGCCCTTCCCACGAGTGATATTAATTTCGTGTGAAGAGGTATCCTTAGGAACGTTTTTAACACCTAGCGCTAATTAAATTGATGTTTATTCCCATCCGTGTTACGAATTGTCGCGTATTATAATATCCTTTAATACGAGTAACATGAAAAACAAAGTTTTAATTCAAATATCTCTCTAATAAGTTGTATATTGGGTTGGAATCATTTATCATATTTTACCCTCGTGTGTTGAAATATATTTTAGAACTGCGGGTAGAAAAATCAATGTTCAAATTCTGGGAAAAAATTTTAATATAATTAAAATCTTGCCGAAATAAATGCCGGATTGAAAAATTACGTAAAATATGTATTTTCGAGATCGATTGATATCGTATTTGTTTTTCTTCCGTTTATGCCTCCCTCCGCCCAAAAAAAACACGTACGTTTTAAAAATTGAGAAATCTCGAAGAAAAACATCCCTAGAATGAAAACTTTACGCGTAGAATTTAAATGGGAATTTGTTCGGAGCATTTGTACAGTATTTTATTTCGATTACGAGGCGAAATAACCACTGGGGACAGTGCGTGTACGCGTACGGTACGAGTCGACTGCGTTATCGAGGCCTCTCTGCTTGAGAAATATGCTCGAGCGCCCGATTCCTCCGAAAACGTTTCCTTCGACGTAAAAAAATTCAAAAATAGTCGCAAAAATTCAAAAAACGTTTGTAACCGAAAATATTCCATCGTTTAGGTATTCGCGAATTTCAAACGTCGTGAGATTTTTTTCCCAAAACGAAATCCGCCACTGTAGGAATTTTAATGAAAATTTCTTATTTTCGTGACTCACGTGAGTTCTGCCCGTGTTTATTTATCAAACGACTACATTAATTAAACCGCTCATCGCTCCGAGAACGAGCCTCAGCGAGGGACGGACTCGTTACGAAATCTAAACTGGTCGCGGTTTCGATATTAATTTTTACTCGACTCAATTTATCATCCTGGTGTCCGGGTGATTTTCTTTTTTCTCGAAAGGGCGAGGTATCGAGCAGACCTCAATTTATATAAGAAATTCCAACCAAATCGTGATTATTTTCTTCACATTTGGCTGAATTTTTATCCTCGGTGGTTTTATATCCAAAGTTTTAAAGCTTTTACGGGTATTCTTTTTAAAAGGGGTGAATAGCGTTTTACGTTTTTCATTTTAAGACGAAAGATAGGTAGCTCTATAAAAGGCTTATCAATGACCTAAAAATAATTTCTATACAAAGGCGGCGATTTGTATTGATAATCTTTTTTCGTTTCGATCAAATTTTAACTCCTGGAAGGATTTTTTTTCCTTTTTTTTAGCAAACACGTTGTACGAAATTAAATGCTCAAACTGTAAAGATTTTTAAACCTTGTGTTTCTCGTAGGATTTTTTTAAAACTGTACGGAATCAATTTCTAAATTACTCGCTTTTTTCGATTAAGCTGGCGAAATGTTTAAAGTAGAATGCAAAAGAGTTCCATTCAATGTAATCTTTTTGATTGATTACGAAATAGGTACAAAATAAGTTTAAAGGGTAAAATGATCAAAAGGTTGAGAATAATTTTTGTGCAGTATTTTTTCCAAAGAAAACGTTACCATTTTCAAATCTTCGTTATATTTTGTATTGCTTTTAACATTAATCGAGTTGAAACCATTCAAAGGTGGATTATTGAGTTGATTTTAAATTACGAGTGGTACTTTTCATCATTGTGGGTCACAGATACGTTGGAGGATTTTTTAATCGAGCTTTATATTTTGAATAGTGGCATAGCGAAGTACCTATTTTTTCTGGGGGGGGGGGGGGGGGGGGCGTTTACGATTTTCCCAACTTTGAAATTGAAATTTGCCAAATTTAGACATGAAATGAATTTGAAGTAAAATTTTGGTTTCATAAAATCAGGGGTGTTGCGAAGTAAACAGTGACGTGACGTACCGAAGTCCGAATATTAAAATGGCAAAATCTCAGTATTTCCAACTCGATTTTTGAAAAATTTCGAAAATTAATTTATTCAGGCACGAAACTGGCTGACTTTAAGGGGGGATTGATGACACAAATTTTACGACCGAATAGGCATTAAACAGAGGTCACTTTTTAGTGACTTGTCCCCTTTTTTTCACGCTTGGCCACTAAAAGTCACTTTTTTGCCAAAAGGTCACTATTGGTCACTTTTTTCGTTCAAAAGTCACTTTTTTAAATCCGAAGAAGGTATCAAAAGTGCTTTTTTGCTCATTTTTTCATAAATTTTTTCAAAAAATTTCGCCCTTGCTTCGCTCGGATCAAATCATTACTTACCGTACAAATTTTTCTATTTATCATTTTTTGTTGATCGTACCTATTTTACAAAAAAAATTATATTTGAATGCATACTAGCTTTGTTCATTAAAATTATAAATTTTTCTGAAAAATCCCCGGGGGTGATTTATACTGTTTTTTTTCTCTACAGAATTCATTTAAAATCCTTTTTTTTTTTTTTTTGGTACCGTACTTTTTAATAAGCAGTGATGAGGAAAGTATGTCGTGATGTCATTGACCACGATGTTGGAAATGAAAAAGAGAGAATAGAAGAGAATTTGAAATTATTGGTCACATTTTGGAAAATCTCAATGAAGGAAAGTGTTGAATTTTCAATTTTTAAAGATCTTTTTTCGCTAAAATTTTCGCCTTTGCTTCGCTCGGGTTCAACACATTGGTTAATATTGTCCGCCCAAAATAGCTTGAGCCAAATTGTGTCAGTTTCCTGATCAAAAAGCAAACAAAATTTTGATTTTTTCTCATTCAACTACTGCAATTTTATTTTTGGCTTTCGGAAAATGAAACTGACACAATTTGGCTCAAGCTATTTTGGACGGACAATAAATATATCTTAACAAAATAATTGATATTTTATGTACTTCATCAATTTTTTATTTCTGGGGCAAGCTGAATATTGCAATGGCTTGCGTGCAATTTATAAATTTGAGGACCATGTTTCTTTATTTTTTAAAAGAGGGGAGTGAAGTAATAAATTTTGAAATTTAAAAAAAAAAATTGCCCGGAAAAATCCGGATTTTCATCCGTATGATTTGGTTAACAACCTGTCATAATTTGGTCTAAAAAAAATTGTTAAACACCATGCATTTCAAATAATTTGTCTGCACGATTTCGGGTTGTAAGCACATCACTCGAAAAATGTACCCCCTCCCCTTCTCCCATGCTTTATAAATATCATGACGTGAAAATTCTATAAAATGCCGAAAAATTGGTCAAAATAATTAATTCTTTGGGGTATCATTTTGGAAAAAAATTGAAAAATTGGTCACTTTTTGCCTGATAAAAAGTCACTAAAATCACTATTTTGTTCCAAAATTTCTATTTAATGCCTCACCAAACTAAATTTTTTGATCAATTTTTCATCTCATCCACTTCATTGCTTTCCCTGGATAATTTAATTGTACTTAATTGAAAAAAAAACGTATGAAATTTTCTATTTGTCCCAAGCGAAGCAAGGGTGGAAAATTTCAAGAAAAACTATGATTCAATTTTAAAATATTTTGTGGTTTCAATGTGAATATGAAATAAATAAATATGGCTCAAGCGAAGCGAGTGTGAAAATTTTAGAAAACCTCAAATTCAAGGTGCAATAAAACAATGTTTTAGATTATTAAACTTGAATAAAAAATCGACCACTTCCACTTTAGAACTATTGAAGAAAAAATACGATGAGGCCGAGCACAGAAGGCCAACGCTTTTAAAAAATTTGATTTTCAAACATCAAAAATAAGTTTTATGGAAAAAAATATAATAAAATTATTTGAAATAATTTTGGAGAAAATTACAAAAAAAAATCATTTTTGTAGGATTTGGATAAAATAAAACCAAACGCAGCAAGGCCAAAGTTTAAAAAAAAATTAAATTTGGGAGGTAAATTCAGAGTTGGATTGTGATTTCTGAAAGGGAACGTTTTCCTCCCAAATTTTCCTTTTTTTTTTGGTCAAATTCGCCAAATTTTTTCATTTGAGGCCTTTTCTACTGGCATTGTGTCCGGGGGGATGAGTCGTCCCATCAACCCCCTTCCCCCATTTGCTACGTCCCTGATTTCGATACAGTCTGCTCCATATTCCATTTTGTGAACTTATATGATACGAATAAAACAGAAGTGAACTAATTCGAAATAATTCGTTTATTTTAGTCCTGAACTCCTGGGTAAATACTTTGAATATTATTGCAAACATCTCGATGGTGTATCGAAGTAACCAACTAACCACCTGTAGGTTTTAGATAATTCGTAACAGCGAACTCTATTCTTATTCTAATACAATGGCGAAATGGTGCGAGCTGTAATCGTGTCGTTTACTTAGAAGTGTTAAAAATTGGCAGTTTCCTAATCCATTTGCTCAAAAAAGAAACGAGAAAGGATCCGAGGATTAAAGGAAGGATGTCGTTTTTTTGAAAAAAATTAAATATCTCTGTTTTCATTTTCATGCTACACCGAAAAGGTTTCCTGCTTGAAATTTTTGAATACCGTCGATTTATTATTTTTAATTATTAAATTTTATCGCGACAGGAAATTAAATTATTATACGTAGGCGCCTAGTTAAACATCAAGTTTTTCGTTGAAATTTCAAATTTCCGTCAAATTTTCTCGACGACTTCATTAACCGTATCCTTGATTCATCGTGTATGGCTCTTACTTTACATGTCCGGTAATTTTTGATCAATCCTCGAAAATAATAATTAAATTTTCATCAACGAAGCAATATCGAACGTCTATGGGAAGTTTGGTTGTTTACGTTTCGCGAAAAATCGTGCTTAAGCAAACGTCTCGCGGATAAATGTGGCACTTATTTTTCTTTATTCAAAGTTATTGGATTAGACGAGAAATTTCAATCCCTAAAGCTGTCAAGATTGTTTTTCACAAACTATTTCAACATGTCTTTATACGATATATCGTCAGCTTTCGCCTTAGAGGAGTAGACCCAGCGCGGTTATAAATTGTAGCATTAATGGTGACAAGGCTTTTTCTAAAATATATCAGTAAATTCGCCAGATTACACGGGAAGATATGATGAAAACAACCTGTTAGTTGAACCTTTTATTAAATTTGATTGAAATGTCTTAAATAAGGTGTTGTACTCAGATCGTTAGGTATAAGATAGTGAATTGATGTGTGTGTGAAGGATTTTTTTTTTGATACGTGACGTATATTCTGTGTTTACAGCTTACCTGAAACGTAACACTTCAATTCCCTCGGTGACTGATTATCCCCGTTGTAATTGTCAACCAGCTTGAAGTGAATTAACTGGCGAGTCGAGTTAATTAATCGTGTCGGGGTTAAAATGCTTCGCGAAAGTAGTTCGGTCGGTTGGATAGTTTTTCAAACTGGTGATTAAATTTTGGTGGGGGGGGGGCCTCATTAGATGGCTACTTTTTCTTGGAGGAAGAGAAGGGGTAGAGAAGAGGGTGTGGTAGATCGTGTGTTTTATGCATTTTTGTCGAAAAGTTTAAGACTAGATTCGAGATATCTTATGAATTTCTCTAAAATTACAATAAAAGGTGCAAAAAGTCATCAGAAATACACTAAAATTTATTTTAAAAGACTAAAAAATAAACATTTTGAGACATCTGGGCTAATTGATCTTGTACTCTGAACTCTGAACTCATTACAGGAAATTTAAAAAAGGTATTTTCAAAAAATTGTTAGATAATTTTTCTAGAATTCCATAAAAATACTTGAAATAGGTGACTTGAAAAAAGTACCATAGAACTAGAAAATGGTATTTTTCAGGGGGGGGGGATACTTAGGTAATATGGGGTCAAAATGCTGCACAATGTTAGGCTGAGCTCCGAAGCCTCCATTTTTGAAAATTGTCCAATGAATTTGTTTTTCATATTTCTAGAAAGAATGGTTTCCCAAATCAGAATGTATTTTTAGGGGGCACTGGCACAATGACATTCTCGAGTGAATTGAATGCTATTTTTTTTTTTATTGATTTTGGAAATTTTCTATGCTTACAAAAATTGATCAGGAAACAATACAACGCGTCGAGGAATGAAAAAAATGCCTATTTTATGGGTCGATGAGTTCGTTCTGTTTCTAAAAATGTAAGATTTCGAAAAACATCTGGCACAGTAGCGAGCAGTGAATTTTTTAAGTTGTACGGTTGGAAAATTTCATCGGAAAGGACTCGATGAAAATTTTTTAAAAGAGAACTTGCATCCTGGAACGTATCTGATTGAGTGAATTTTTTTTAAAAATCCGGAACTGCCAATGATTTTTTTGAGTGATACCATAGATTTTTGGATCAAAAATTCATTTGAATCGGTGACTATTCATGAGATCATTATGAGAGCACTAGAATTTTTTAATATGTGATCTTGCAACCTATCAAAATAGGTTAAAAGAATTTGAAAAAGAATCCAAAAAAGCCAATGAGAATTTTTTGAGCAGTTTCTTCGATTTTGAGCTTGACGTGGTTTTGGTCTAAAAAAAATTATGTTTTTTCTCATAAGATTTTCATTATTTTTTTTTATCTATTGACGGGTCAAAGTTGTATTCAAATTAAATTTCACAAGTTTCATATTTTTGAGGGTATTATTTGCTTTTATCGACATTTTTTTAAAATTTTGAACTTGAAATGATTTAGAAAAGATGAGAGTTTTACAAATTCTAAAAATACAATTCATTTAGTTTTTGAATTTTTATTTTTTCTTGTACAGCATATTTTAAAAAAAAATGCTTACTTTGTTTTCAAAAGCATTATGTGCATTTATTGGCATTTTTCTTGAATTTGACGCTTGAGATGAATTGAAAAGGATTTGAGTTTTAAAATTTCTACATTTTTTGTCGTTCGTCATTTTCATCATTTGAAATAGGTACGCAATTACCTACTTTGTATTTTTTTAAAATCATTTTTTGATTCTGTATACTCTTAACACTTTGATACATGATTTGATTGCATCAATCTGAGCGAGATGGGCCCCTCTTTTAAAATAATGAATCATTTTCAGTGGAAAACTTTAGTTCGAAGATCAAAAAAATTATAAAAGTTATGACTAAATTTTAATTTTCAAGTTGAACAAGTGAAGAAAATTGATCCTGCAATGCTATAGCTCCTGATAAAATTGAATTTTTCATCAAATACGTACTTACTCTTTTTTTTATGCACCTTATCACTTGAAGTGGAGGGGAAATAGGTTCAAAAAGGAATCTTGACCCTCTCCCCCTCCTACGAGCCCATCCTACCTCACCTCTCAATCATATTGTCACTAAAGGGGTAAGGTGGGGTGGGCACATACCGGGAGGGGGGGGGGGGGTCAAGTGGGTATTAATACCACCAATTCACATAATACTACTATTTTCATGACCAAAACATACAGTTTAGTACGATTTTATACCTATTATCACGTTTTTAAATGATAGTATTTTTCCCATAACCCCCTTCTTTCAGGACTCTCTATTTCCTCTGCTCATCGTTGTACAAAAAAATTTTTCCTACAAAAAATATTGGAAATTGACTGTAAAACAAAAAAGTGCTGAACTATTCTTACCACAAAATCAAATCCCAAAAAAAATAGAAGCGAAAACCCGTTTTTAGGGGGTGGAACCTCCGTAAAAAATTAGCAAGGGGTCTGGGGGTGGTAACTTTTAGGGGTTACTCGGGGGACCTCTCACGACAGTTTTCCGCAATAAAAGCTTTGCTGGCCAGAAATGTTGTTTTTTGTCTAATTTCCCTACACTATTAGAAAGCAGTCAATTGAATCAATAATATTTTTTTTTCAATAGGTAAGCCGAAAAGATAGATAATTCTTTTCATTGTAGAGGGAGTAAAAGTCTACTTTTACTCCCTCTACAATGAAAAATATCGTATGCAACTCGGGAGATAAATGATTTTCGACGATTTTGAGTTATTTCCCTCGCTTCGCTCGGGCAATATAAACCTCAAAATTCGTCGAAAATCACTTTATCTCCCTTGTTGCATAATATACTATTTCATACCTACAATTTTTTAGATTTCTTCATGTTCAACTAACAGGTCGTCAAACTTGAATGGAATAGTGAATTTTAATTCAAATAGTTGGAATTCGAGTTTTTATAATCCATTCTTTTCTCACAAAAATCATGATGGGGGGGGGGGAGTAAACATTCTAATTGAAACAGACAAACTGAAAATTTTGTACCAAAATTCATAAATGCGATTTTTAAATCGTATGTACTTTCATAACGAACCCTGGAACCGTTTAAAAATCTTTCGGAAGCTCTGATTTTTGATTTTAAGTTGAAGTCGAAAAGTGAAAAAAAAAAATCATCTGAGTCTGAAATTGTCCATTTTTCATTCCCTCTTCCTTTGCAGTAATGGCTACTCCAATTTATTCCAGCTTATTCTTCTTGTATGAAATTTTCATTATTCAGATTTTTCAACAAATTTGGATATCGAAAACTTGAAATTAATCGCCGAATAAAAACGATTCCATTTCACTGCAAAAGATAAACTTTTGAAAATTGCATTCACATGGATCATGAATTTTTACAAAAACTTAATGATATTTGTTATAAAATATTACTCGGGGCAATTTTCTTTTCAACTCGTGTAATTTTTGATCTCAAAGAAAAAAAAATCAAATTCAAAAGCGACACGATGCTAGGAATATCAGCTCGTGAAAATATTATATTTGTATGTGAAATTCAAATCGTTAAATTTTTCGCGAACAAGTCGAATATCCTCGGGTGCTTCGAAATTCGAAACTTGAATGACACAATACCTATAAAAATATGTACATAGAATTCAAAGTTGAACCAAACGAAAGGGAAGCAGGCTGTTCAGATATAAATGGAGGGTAAAGGAGACAAGGAATTCTTATATAAAAATGATGAGGTCATTTTTAAAAGTTCTTAATAATGCAATAAAATCGAAATCCTCGTAATATCGTTTTGAAATCCTTTAAGGCAGAATGTGTACCATTTCCAATGCCTAATATGTAAAAATTTAAAATTATATTCAAAATCCTTCAACTGCCAAGTTCTTTCGTCACGATATAAATTTAAAATTTCTCCTTGTAAAATGTTTCTCTTTCCTAGCACTTTTATTAAGAAATATTGAAAATACCGTAGCAAGTTGCTAGGATTTATATCCGCGGACAAATAGAGGAAATTCGGTATGCTGCGTTGCCATGCTAGGGCTAATACTATCACACCACCAGTTATCACCAAAACAAGAACTACACAGGTCGACATTTTTAAACTTGAAATGCTATTTGAAGTTTAATGAGTGATTTTTATAACATTTTTTCACATTGATCACTGAAAAAATTCTATCGCCCAAAGATTTCTGACAATTTGAATTTTTTGTTGAATAGTTTTTCTACTTTTCTTATTTCTTAATAACTTATGACCCTTAAAGTCGATTTTTTGAAAAAAGGAAGGATTCTACGAAAAAAATGAATGAAACATAAATTGTAGAGTGTAAAATTTCCTTTCTGCATAGTGCAATTAGTTTTTTCTTAGAAGCCTCAGTTTTTGAGATATTTTCAAGTCAAAAAAATAAGTTAAACTTAGAACTTACAACTAAAATATTTCGAAGGCGAAGCCTTTCTAAGAAAAAACCGATCGGACTCTTCAAAAAGAAAATTTTACGTTCTACAATTTATGTCTCATTCATTTTTTTCGTAGAATCCTTCCTTTTTTCAGAAAATCGACTCTCTAAGTGTCAAAAGTTATTAAGAAATAAGAAAAGTACTTAGAAAAACTATTCGACAAGGCTAATCTTTGGGTGATGGAATTTTTTCACTATCCTTTTTTCGTGATCAGCGTGAAAAAATGTTATAAAAATCACTCATTAAACTTCAAATAGCATTTCAAGTTTAAAAATTCCGACCTGTGGAATACTTACATTACATATTGTTTTGCTGATAACTGGTGGTGTGGTAAGTATGAGACATAGCATGGCAACGCTGCATACCGAATTTCCTCTATTTGTCCGCGGATATAAATCCTAGCTATCAGCTAGTTCATTTGATGTCATTGTCAGCTTGAAACAAATTCAATCTAAAATACGTGTAGATATGGTTTTGTCGACGGCTGCTGGGACTGTGTATGTGACAGCAGGAAGACGTAAGAACGCCTTTAGGCAAAAACAAAAAAACACTTGCTGTATCTATTGCAGATACTTTTATGAGGTAAACTTTAATCGATTTCTCGCCTATATCTACATTAAACCGACATCGACGCTGGAATTTTAAATTTCGTTCCGTAAAACGTATTTATTGTCATAAATAACAATCTCGTAAAAAAAAACAAAACCTAAATATTTCATTGTATTTAAAAAAAACACAACTTTTTTCAAAACTGTAATCCGTTTAGTCCTATTTTATTGGAATGAAATGCGTGTGACGTTTTCTTTTATTATGTAGTCAGTTGCATCAAAATGAACGGGAAAAGCCCCATAAAGTTTATCTTATGCACGCTTTTCATTTGTAAAAATATCCTATTTAAACGTTTTTATCTGAGCTATAAACAGAAATGTTAATGGCGCCTATTTTGTTTAATTTTAACCGCACGTCCCGCTGTGTTCGTCTAATACGTGCTTAAAAGTACGAATCGGGATGGTAATTTTTGTAATATGTTTCCATAAAACGTGATTAAGATTGCTATTAATTTGCATCCGAGATTTAATTCTCGCTTAATTTGCCCTACTCATTTAGTATCTTGATGGTAGGTTGGCCACAATGATGCTACCAGTAAAGAAAGCTCCAAGATGTAGAATAAGTTATATTCAGGTATTGATGAAATGAGCCGATGAAAAGTTTCAATGGGGGAAAAAAATTAAATACGGCGAATTAATTTCAACATTGCGAATTAATTTTTACAAGTTTTCAATATTTAAGGTCAGCAGATTATCGTGAAAAATACGCTTTCTGCAAATTTCCGTTCGCCTTTTTCGCCCCCGCAAAACGTTATTGAGAGGTTAAATTGCTTCATTAAATTTGCATGCCTAATGAACTGTAGAAGCGTGTTTTTATCGTCAGATTTTCTTTTCGAGGGAGGCAGGAAAAAAGGTAAAAAAAAGCCTGAAATCTTATTATTTTGAATTATTTTTTCGTATAAGGATTTCGTCTCGTTCGCTCGAAGAAAACTAAATAAAGTATGCTGATCCCTGGTTTGCGTTTTTGAGTTATAAGAAGAAAATTTACGCTATAAATTTTTACCCTTTTCAATGAATTTTGCCAACTTTTAATCGTAAACTCGTTGATGAAGTTTTCTCTCACACATGAAAAGTTGCCTTTTAACAAAGACGTCGCGTCACTTGCAAAAACACACATCACACGGAAGATTTATTTTTATCTAGATTGTCATAAGTTTATATATCTATACGGATAGTTATTAAGAAAGCTTAAAATTCGCGGTTAGGGTGCCGCCATTTATGGCATAGAAAAACAGGTAAGCTTTGTAAAAGGCTTCGAACGAAATTCCAATTACAAATTTATTTTTCCTAGGTTTGTTCATCGATGCGAGCCGCGAATAAAAGTTTAAAAACAATGTGTATAAATTTCAAAACAAAAGTAAACTTTTCGTTTGCCGACGTTTTTCTAGAATTATGGCTATAGACGGAAAAATAAACTTGAAGATGCGTTAACCTTTCATTGCGTTGTATAATTTATTGCGAAATTATCCGCCAAATGTATCGTTTAAATTTACTCGTGATTGGTCATAACGCTATAAAATTTCAATAAGATATGGGATAAGAATCGACATAATATCGTAGAGTTCATTGAAAATAGATCTGAAATATGAATTGATCATAAAAAAATTTTAGAGAAGAAAAATATAAAATCAATCGTCGTGGAAAATAAAGAAAGATTTTAAGGGCCAAGATAATTCCTAACAGCATCGTAAAAATAGGTAGCTAGAGATTAAATTCTGGCGAAATAGTCTTTCAACCGCGAATTGATGTTTCAGCATCGTTAGTTGCAAAAACAAACACATCGAATATTACTTTCTCGCATCCAACTTGATACCAGAAGTGAAAGTTTGTGTGTACTTTTTTTTAAAACAAAAATGACACATAGCAGAAAAAAATATGAGAAAAGTTCTACTTCTATCGCTTCGTACTGCAGAAAGAAAAACTCCGTTTTATTTAATTTTATGCTTGGGTAAAGGTTGGGTGAATTCGATTAAAACCGGATTATGGAATAAAAATCTAGATGCGGATAAACCCGACGAGACGGTGAAATTTTCTCACCAGTTATTGATCGAATATTAAATAAACTTAAGATGGAGATTCCGTTTCGTTCGACCCTTCCTCCTGTTTCTAAATGAATGAGTTTCCATAATACGTGAAGCGGAATTTTTTTCGAAATTTTCGAAACACCTGTATACTTATTTAAGATAAAGATAGAATTTTTACAGAATTTTTTTAAAAAATAAGTTTTTCGGATATGTTTGGCATCGTCAAAATTAGATTGTGAAGGAAAACGAATTTTTGGAATTTTTAATGCAGTGTCACTTGAAAAATGTCTCGAGCGTTGATTTTTGACACTTACTAATGCAATTCCATTGAAATGAGTGCCAAAAAAAGTGTGAATTTTTGGCACAAATCTGTGTGACACTTCATTTCAGTCTCATTTTAACTATGCTAAATGTGTTTCGCTCTAGGAAAAGTAGTTTCCAGATAATATATTGATATTTGCAGTATTTAAAAAAAAATTGGTGGTATCAAGATAAATTTGAATTTTTTGCTAGATTTTTTAAAAAGCCAGTTCCTTAAGGACATGGTACTTACATAATTTTTGCAAAATTTGCAGAAGCTTTCAAGGAAGTTACAATGCTAAAATCCCCCCCCCCCGGCGTGTAAGCAATGTTTTCATTACTAGAAAATACCATCTCAGAAATTTCTTCTATTTCTTTGAATTTTTATGCTATTTCGAATGATATTCATGAAGATCGATCAATTTTTTATGCGTTTTAAATATAATTTTTGTAATAGGTACTATTAAGTAGTATTTCTTACAACATTTTGAACAAATTTTTTTCATGACCTATTTTTGTTCAATTTTCGCAGAGATGTTACAACTTGTTCGACATTTTCTCAATTTTTTATAATTTTGATTTAATTTTGATTTAATTTTGAACAACTTTGAAATTTCTTGTACAATTTAAATAGTATCTATCAATTTTCCAGTTATATTGATAAAAATACGTATTTCAAATGAATTAAAACTTTCGGGAAAAATTAGAAATTGAGTCTTTCAAGGCCAAAATTTCAAGTGCTGAAGTTCATTTCTCGAATTTTGGCGAATTTTTGATGTGTCAGAATTAAGTAGGTACCTCATCGTCCTGCAAAATTTGAATATTTGATCTAAATCACCAAAAAAATCTGAGATTCAGTATACCCTATTTCCGACCTCCAGAATCGATTAAAAGTGGTTTCAAGACGTTTTGAACCCTCCAGAAGATTCTGGAATTTTCTAGCACAAAAGGAGAGCCCATAAAAATGGTCCATACGAACTTCAGCACCTATAATCAATTGCAGATTATCTACCCATTGGTGACCTATTTGATCAATGAAAGCTTAATTTTCCGAAATTCGTAATTTCAAGTTCACTGCCAACAATTTTTTGGAGGCTACAAAACGTCTTGAAACCACTTTTGATCGACTCAGGAGGTCGAAAATTTAGCTCTTTTCGTTGATTAGATCAAATATTCATATTTTGCTGGACAGTATTTTTTTAAATTTCAGAAATGAACTCCAGCACCTGAAATTTTGGATATGGCGTTCTTTTATATTATGTATACTTTCGATTTATTTTTGTTTCAACTCAAAATTTTACTTTGAGTAGGGATACTTCCTTCGTCAGGTGGTTTTCGAAGCCTTCCAGGCTTGGAATCCATTTACGAGGCCATTTCAACTTCATCCTCTAATCAGGGTTCTTAAGGACCGGGGGGGGGGGAGTCGAGGTAAAAAAATTTGCCGAAATTTCGGGTGTGGTTTCGGAATCTATGTGTATGGTCTCTTTAGTGCAATTTTGGAATTATTTTTCCCCAAAAAATCAAGAGGCTCCTGGGATTGAAGATGAGAAGGGCAAAATTGAAAGTTTTTCGAGTAAAAAATCAAAATTCATTGATTTTGACCCTCAGAATCTATTTCTGAGGTTATTTTGACCTCTAATCTAAACCTAACACTATCGAGCGATGTATCAAAATGCATGTTTTTTGACTTTCCAAGTCCATTTCTGATGTCATTTTATCAAAAAAAATTTCTAATAAACCAAACTAAAGAGAGCCGAAATGGAATGGGGCTCCAAAATTGAGAATTTTTCAAAACTACTGAGGAAGTAGGTACCTAATCAAAATGTTCATGTTCTCTGACCCCTTAGATCCATCAAACATTGAACTGAAATATTAAATTGTCATGAAAATCTGTGTACCTATCATTATCTGATTGCAAATATTATTCAATAAACATAGGAAACTCACTTGATATGAATTAAAAAGTTGTTGAATTCTCGTCGAAATTGTTGAAAATTTAAAAAAATTGCAACATATCGATCAAATGTATAAAATTTTGTGTATAGATTGCTCAAAATAACATTTCAAGTATTTAAAATAATATCTATCATAGGCGCACCCGAAATAGTGTAAGGGAGAGGCTCAGATTTTGAGAAAAAATAGGGCGGGGGGGTCAAAAATCAATGGAAAAATGAAATAACCTGTTATTTCAGTGAGGCTGGAATAGTTCAAGTATTTTCAGTGGGCAAATGATATATGTATACGTACAGATTTGAGCGAAGAAAAATTTTAAAATGACGAGATTTAATGATTTTTTTAGTCGAAATTACTATTTTTCTCTGATAAATTGGACGTTGATTAAGAAATTAGTAATTTTTGACCGAAAAATTAGTGAAAAATCACTAATTTTCAAGGAAAATTATTTTACTGATTAAAAAAGACAGAATTTTTGCTAGGTAATTCAACTGATTCAAATTCAAAGAGTGGTATGTTTATTTAATAAATAGTTATTAAAATACTGCCCGATACTCTTCTTTGACATTTTTATTATAAAAAAATCTCCCTGCCAAGTTCAAGGAAGGGGCTCGAGCCCCCTGATCCCCCCTTGGGTGCGCCCCTGATATCTACATATGTATGTACGTACATATCCGCGAGTATGCCTGAAATTTTAATGCTAATTAGTCCATAAAAAGCTCCACTTCTGCTCGGATTCATAAGCATCCATTTTTTTCTTTTCTTCGAAATGTGATACAAAAATTATTTAAATCTTATCAGATTTTTCAAAATGTTTCGATGATTCCCAATCTTAGTAGAGGGAATATATCGATTCATGCACAAGACTCAATCCTGATCAAGCCGAAAATTTGGTAATTGGAAAATTGATGTTCTTTTACAATTTTTTCCACCCGGCTACACCCCCCCCCCCCCCGGGTAAAAATATGCAATCCGATTTCAACTTCTCATTTGGTGTGAAAATCTTCAATAATCGGTACTTAAAAATGACGAGGGTAAGAATCAGGGATGAAACTTGAGCAAAAATCTTGGAGGAGGTGAAAATGAAAATATTTGCTGACTCGGATTTTTTTTCAAAAATGGAAATTTTCCCGACCAATCTTATTGAGAATGAAATATAAAAATTCGTGATTTTTTGAGCTAAGTGCTCTTTTGACTTCTAAAAAGAACTATATTCCCTAATGACCACCCCTCTTTCGAAAATCAAAAAAAATTCGAAAATTCCATTCCAGGTCGCCACCAAGTCCCCTAATAAAGGAGATGGGCTGATTTTTGCCATTTCAAAATATTCAATTATTTGGAATGGAAGGAAAAAGAGTTCATATTATCATTTTAAAAATGAGCCCGAGCGAGGCGAGGACGAAAATTTTTGAAGAAAAATGCATCCAGAAGCTGAAATTTCCTCATTAAAATTCGTCCCTTTTTCGTGCTACTTTTTTGGCTTCCAAAAAAAACAACATTCCTTAACGAGCTCCTCTCCTTCCAAAAAATCAAAAAATTTCTGAAAATTCCCTTCAAGATTGTCGCCAAGTCCCCGTTTAAAAGAGGACAATTTTTTTCACTTGAAAACATCCAATTGTCTGAACTGGAAGGGAAGAAAATTCATACCTACAATCATTTAAAAAATGAGTTGTGTGAAGTTACAAAGCCGGAGCGAAGCGAGGGAGAAAATTTTTCAAGAAACAGTTGTTTTCATTTTTTTGGATAAATAAAAATTTTACAAACGCGTTTGAATGGTTATTTTCAGAACTTTTTTCGGAATTGTCCAAATTTATTGGAGCTGCCCGCCAGATTTTTGAAGCTACCCAAACAGAGCCTAAAAACCCATTAGAATGCACACTGAGTTCAAAGATCCTTTTACTCAGCCTGGACTTGGTCCTGTGCTTAAATTTGTTTTACAGGACTTGAAAAAATTTCAAAAATTCCAAAAATCTGTATAATATACACAAAATTTATACATGAAAATCGAATACCCACAATGAAATTTAATGAAAATTTGAGACATATTTTTTTTTTAAATGACCACAATTCATTACTTACCTACAATTTAGAAAAATTGTGTTTAGGAAAAAAATTGCAGAATTAATTAGGTACCCTTCTATTAGAAAACGAAAAAAATGTCTATCATCTTCTGTTTTCCAATCAGCAATAGTTATTGAACTTGTTCTACTATTTAACTTTTGTAATAACGGCATTTCTGATCTTTTCATTCAATTTCATTGACTTCTACGAAAAAATTTACTAGAAAAATTGAAAAAAGAAGCTGAAAAAGTGAAAACTGAACTTTTTATTTCTCTACATCTCTTAAACTTTTTTAATTTTTCAAAAAAAAACACAATTATCCGAAATTGGTGCTCTGAAAACTGATTTAGCTAACTCTGTGCTATTCGTGTTAAAAAATTGAAAGTTTTCCGGAGATACTGTGGCCCTGTTTCGCAGTTTCAGATAATTATTCACTTGGGCAATATTTCAACACCGAAGGCGCCCAGATTATCTTGGGGCTACTGCATTAGAAAACATTATTTTCATCTTACATATACCTATAAAGTTTTCATCTAAATGTAAATTGAACCTAACAAATAAGCGACCGAGAATTTAAAAAGGAAAATGAATAGCCTAAGCATACTCTGTTTACTTTTATATCGATTTACGAGCAGATAAATTTCATAAAGTAATTCAATTTCATAGTACTTTGAAATGATATAAGTAAACACATCACCCTCTCATCATGTATTTGTTTTGTTTGAGCGTAGGCATAGATAATGCGAGTAATGTGATGAAAAAATAAAAGGCAGACTTGTGCTATATCGATGTCGACAGCACGGATTTTTCACTAAATTGAATGCTTTATCCTGCGCTCTAATATCAGCAAATCCTAATCGCGCAGAGAAATGTTTAAAATACGCAGAAATGATTCGAAAAACCCATACGAGGATGGGGAAAAAAACTAAATTGTGATGTTGGTGTTGTTTCGTCGACGACGTAACTTTTCACCTAGCTATTTTGTTTTATGAAGAATCGATCGCCAATAAATCGGAGAATTTCGCGAAATTATGGCTCGTAAAAATGGCGTTGTGTTTCGAAAATTGCCAATAACCGGGCGTATTTATTTCGATCTGATGGCTTTAAGTTTCTTGCGCGTTTATTCGGGCTGCGACGAATCATCAGCATTGTGATGGGGTATGGAAAAACAAAACGTAATGATAAAACGAGCATTAGTTTTATTTTTACCATTTCGCGGTAATAAATCAATCGCGTGGTCATTTTTGAGGATGTATAGAATTTTGGCAAAATTGGAATTTATTGTGGAGCAAAAAAGCCAGGCGACAGGGGGTTTGAATAATATTGATGAGTTGGAAAGAAAAAATACAGGAAGCAGGCTGCCGTCGAAATGGTGAATTTTTCAACATTGTTATGCGTACAAGTAGAACAGAATTTGACTAAGTTTAAGAGTTGGACAATCCTTAGGGATGTACTGTTACGTGGTACGCGTCTGATATCCATAGTTGCACAGAAGTCTCGAGTTCAGTAAACTTTATCTTATCACTTTATTCTCCCTTGGTATAATATTTGTAAATCATGCATAAAATTAATTTATAACTTCTGCAACGTGATAAATTCGGGACGCAACTTGGTGTACGTAGTCTGCTACGAAAACCTACTTCTTTCATTTTCACCTTAACAATTGATTTATTAAACCGGAACGATTAAAATATCGAAAGTCGAGTACGCTACGTCGCATCGCTATCGATAAAAGCGAGTAATTCGTAACAATGAAGTTGAGAGATCTGGAACCATACGACGAAAAATATCGAGTACCGGATTAAATTTCAATTGCTTCGTCTAAGAAGCTTAAGGGTAATAATAAGAGCAACTGGAATTTGTTTGGAAACCAAAACCTTCGAATTTTCCAAGTTCCCCAACGTGTTACCATTTTTAACAACTTTATTGATATTGATTTCGTAGCTTTTTGTTGGCACGATGAGCGAGAAAAAAAAGAATGGAGGCCAGAAAATTAAATATTAATCGTTTTTTCAGCGACGGTTCGCAACCTAAGTGAATAATCCATTTTTTGCCAGAGCAAGTGCAGCTTTAAATCAAAAGGTGATAAGTTTTATATAAACCGAGCTTTTTATAGCACGCTGACGAAAATTTTTTCAAAAGGGTTCTCGCGTAAATTGAAACCTATTTCGTGGCGAGGTTACATCACTTATCTAAATTTTGACTAAGTTTCAGGGTATGGAATTTTCTCGTGTAAACTGTCTCGAACTTTCGAAATGTTTATTTCAAAGTCGTAACTTTTTATGTAATTATCAAAATCTAACCTGAAGCTAAAGGTTTAAGATTTGAAACGAAGATGGCATTATTTTTAGTTTCCAGTTGACAACCGACCATTCGTTGTTTACAGATTAACATTTCAAACAGCCCTATTTCGTATCATTCGATAAATAACAGATGAGGGGAGTAGGGGAGTAAAGGGTACATGTGATGATAAAGTTGTTTGTTGAATTATTATTTGTATCTGTTTCTTCCGTTCAAATAAGTAATAACTTTTCTTTAATGTACATTTGAAAAAAATGTATCGTAGCAATTTTATTTGGATGGCGAGGCTCGTATATTTCCCAAGAAAGATGAACTTGGTGGAATATTAAATTATGCATATGATGTTTACATCTACGCTATGTTCTTTGACTTAAATTCGAAAAAATCGTGGAAAATTTCGCGAAATTTTCTCAGCAATTCGTAAACACACGTTGAAAATATTTCAATTTGTTACAATATCACGAAAATTTGATCGAAAAGTTGTGTAACCGGTGAATATTTACCTGCTTTCTTTTGAAAAAAATTCCAAGATTTTTTCGTACGTTTTCGTAATTGAATAATATAAATGTTTATGTATATATTTTTTAATTTTTCGAAGAAATTTTTATGACGGACCAATTTTGAAGAAATCACAAGAAACATATTTCTGAGTAGGTACCTATAATTAAGTAGGTGCCTACTGTAGTTTTTCGTAGTTTTTTGGAAAACGACAGAAACCGACGTAACGGTTTTAAAATCAAGGACAGTGGTCGTTTTCGTCGTTTTTGTTAGAAAACGACTAATTTAGAATATTTGAAAACGGTCGTTTTTTTGTCGTTTTTTGAGAAACGACGAATTCACAAAATTAAAAATATTCGTTTTTCATAATTTTCGAAAAAACGACGGGAAATAGGTACTTAATAATTTTTGAGTAATTAGGACTGTCGTTTTTCATATAGTTTTTTGAAAAACGACAGAAAACGAAGGATTTAAAATATATGAAAATAGACGTTTTTTGTAGTTTTTTGAAAAAGGACAGGAAACGGCGGATTTACAAAATTAAAAAAAGTCGATTTTCATAATTTTTGAAGAAACGACGGAAAATAACTATTTTCGAGTAATTAGGACTGTCGTTTTTCAACGTTTTTTGAAAAACGACGGATTTAAAATTTATGAAGAAATTGGTTTTTGAGAAACAACGAGAAACGATGAATTTAGAAAATTAAAAAGTATTCGATTTTCATCATTTTTGAAGAAACGACAGGAAATAATTATTTTTGAGTGATTAGAACCGTCGTTTTTCGTCGTTTTTCGTCGTTTTTCGTCGTTTTTTAAAGAACAACAGGAAACGACGATTTAAAATAATATGAAAACCGGTCGTTTTTTGTTGTTTTTTGAGAGACGACAAGAAACGATGGATTTATAAAATTAAAAAATATTCGATTTTCATCGTTTTTGAAGAAACGACAGGAAATAATTATTTTCGAGTAATTAGGACTGTCGCTTTTCCTCGTTTTTCGAAAAACGGCGGATTAAAATATATGAAAATGGACATTTTTTGTAGTTTTTTGAAAAACGACAGGAAACGACTGATTTACATAATTGAAAAATGGTCGTTTTTCATCCGGTTTTTTGAAGAAACGACCGGAAGAAACCATTTTCCAAAATTAATCTTAGCCTCAAATCTCGAAACGTGGGATGATTTGTGAAATTGATTTTCATCCAAAATATCATTCAAGCCTCAAAAGCTCGGAAACATCGTGAGATGATTCATGAGATTGATCTTCATCCTAAAAATCATCCAAGCCTAAAAGCTCGGCTAAAATGGTGAGATGATTTGCGAAAATTATTCCAGAAAAATCGCAGGATTATATGTGAAGTTGATTTTATCTCAAAAATTATACCAGCTCAACAGCTCAGAAAATTCATCTCAGCCTCAAAAGCTCAAAAAATAATTTCGGATTCAAAAATTTGGAAAAATTATTTCAATCTCGATGGCCCGAAAAAATTGTAGGATGATTTGTGAGATTGATTTTCATCCAAAAGTAACCCCACCTCGAAAGGCTAAAAAATTATGGAAAGATTTTTGGGATTGATTATCTTCTGAAAAGTCATCTCACTCTGGAGTCTGGACATTTTGGAGAAAGGCGTGCGATGATTTTTGTGAATCCCAAAAATCATCTCAGACTCAATACCGCGGAAAGATCGTCATCTCGAAAGCATAGAAAAATCAAGGGTTGATTTGTGAGATTGATTTTCATTCCAAAAATCATGACAGGGTCAAAAACTAGAAAAGTTGTGGGATGATTTCTGAAAATAATTTTCATCGCAAAAGTCATCCCAGCCTCAAAAGCTCGGTAAAATCGTGGGATGATTTGAAATTTTATTCTTAAATGATTTATGATTTGAATATTTTGAATCAGAAAAAAATTTGACTTTCCCTTTCGTTTTTAAGGGTGTGGGTAGGTTTGTGGGGGTGAAAAAATCGGGTTTTTAAAAAATGCTCAGAGTAATTCGCCATACACAGATGAATTTTAAAATCGACAATTACCTCAATTCAAGTTAACCTATCACCAATAAAAATTGGAAATTCCTGAAAATACGTTTTAAGTGGGGCTTTCGACAAAATGGCTTCCTAAAAAAAGTTGCGACTGTGGTAAAATTGAATTTTATTAAATACTGCTTTACTTTTGGCTCAAAATTCTACACAACTCTGAGCATTCATTTTTTAATTTTCAGTAAAGATAGATAAAGTTCGAATTTTCACTCAATTCAGTACATCAAAATTAGAGATCACCCAAAAATGAATTTTTCATGTTTTCTGAATCTATGGACTTATGATTTGCACACCGTACAAGAAAATATGGTAAAATTTGGAAAAAATTATGAAAAGGTGTTTTTCAGCCTTAAAAAGCTCAACTTTTTTGGAAATTGAAATTTTTTTCTTTTAAAAGCTCTTTCCCATAAAGTTAGTTTTTCATGTTTTTGTCCCATTTTCTTCAAAACTATCCGACCTATTTTCTTTGTTTTTTTTATTGGGCTCAGGAGAGTTTTCTTTATACTTTAGCAGAAGAATTTTTAAAACTGACAATTTTTTGTGTTTTTATGTTGAATTTATTTACATGTTACTGTGCTGATTTTGTATGAATTGATGAAATTTTTGGGATAAAGTTGGGATTTCCCCCAACCCTCCTGTTAAAACATGGTTGGGATGTTCCTGAATTGAACTGTAAAAATCTGAATGTCGCGTCGTAGGTCAAGTGCTTTCTGAAGAAATGGGACCTAAAGTGAGATCTCTGTTTTTCCATGTTTAATTGCTACCCTTTTCTCAATTTCCAAAAACATGTTTTTTTACATTCGTAAAACGTTGCTAAAAAATTATGTATGTGTTATATTTTTATCCTTCATGAACTGTGGACATTTTTTATCCCAGTATTTCAAGTTTCTCATTTTTGAGAAATGCAGATGATTGTAAACCAATTTCCCAATTTTTTCAAATTTCTTTGGATCAAATTTTTTTTTACTATTTTTCTACTAAGTACTTGAAAATAACTCCTCTCCTACGCTGTGCATTCAACTAAAATATTTTAAAACCTGCCCCTCCCCCCCCCCTTTAAGTAAGTAAATGCTTAATTTTGGCGAACAAATTTAGAAAACTTGAAAAAATTACTTGTAAAAGCTGAAAAGTTTGGGAAAATCATTTGTGAAAAATATTCTCTTAAGTTTTTTAATATTAGTTCTTAATTCTACTCTGAATTTTTATACCTCGTTCATTTTTGTACGCTAATAATTTTTAGGTGTGGGTGAAATGGAATATAATTCATTGAAAATGCAACTGATTTTTAGTGATTTTTCACTGATTTTTTAAATTATTTTCCTCATTGATTTTTGGTAATTGTTCACTGATTTTTAAAATGAATTTTTCATTGTTTTTCAATGATTTTTTCACTGATTTTTCAATAATGAAATTTTTTACTGCTTCCTTTATGTGCAACAACTCTGATTGCATTTCAGTGATTTTTAATGATTTTCACTGATTCATAAATGACTAAGTAAAAATGATGGAAAAGTTATTGAAACTGATTCGGAATGCCATACTTAGGTACAACATACAGGGTGTTTCATGAATCGTCTGCCAAACATTTTTTTTTTTGCTATAACCGGGTACCACTAAAAAAAAACTTGAGATGAACATGTTGCCTATCTTGAAAATTCAAGGGGCAAATGCTGCTTCTAAAAAAAAATCACATCAAAAAATTTTTTTGACCATGGGAATGGATAGTATTTTGAAAACTGAACAAATTTTCACTACATGACTTTTTGCCTGACTCAAAAATTGAAGGGGCTACAAAAATTTTTTTTCAAAAACAATTTTTAAAAAATCAACTAATCAAGGGAATGGATAGTACGTTGAAAACTGAAGAAATTTTGTTCTGTGCACTTTATGCCTAACGTCGAAAATGAAGGGACTACGGCTCGCGCAAAATACGTGGGCTTCAAAATTTTTTTGAATTTTCCCAATTTTGAATCACCCTTGGCCCCTTCATTTTTGATGTTAGGCAAAAAGTGTACAGAACAAAATTTTTTCTGTTTTCAACGTACTATCCATTCCCTTAATTAGTTTATCAGGAAAAAAAAATAAAAAACATTTTTTGTAGCCCCTTCAATTTTCAAGTTAGGCAACAAGTCATATAGTGAAAATTTGTTCAGTTTTTAAAGTACTATCCATTCCCATAGTTAAAAAAAAATGTTGACGTAATTTTTTTAGAAGTAGCATTTGCCCTTTAAATCCTCAAGTTAGGCGACATGTTCATCTCACGTTTTTTTTTAGTGATACCCGGTTATATCCAAAAAAATATGTTTGGCAGACGATTCATGGAACACCCTGTATTTCGTTGATTCTTCGCCTTACGATGACAAAAAATTTGGAATAGTGATCTCATCACCAACCTTAGTCAACTATTTTTCGGGTGACACTTTTTGAGCTAATTTTTTAAAATTCAGGACGTTCTCCAGCTTGAAATTTTATAATAAATGAAATCTTAGATTAAATGTTAAGAAGAAACTTGTTTCGAGTTCTAAAGATTTATGGAAGAGCGAGAAATAGGTGTCCAGGGGTTAAATTTATCAGCTTGAATGTCTAAAAATAAAACTACACAAGTTTTTCTTAAGAGAGAACATGATTAAATCATGGATAATTTGTAAAAATTAATTACTTTTTATTGAAATATTTTCCAACCCGAATCAAATTTTTTCGACCATAAACGTACATTTTGTTGCCTCCCCTCCCATTACACCTTAGCCTTGAAACAAATTCTATGTGTCCGGAATAAAGACTCTTTTTCTCCCAAAAAAAAGTACAACTTCTGAATCCTTGTCGTAACCGTCAATAAATATTCTTCCATTCCTTTTACCCCTTGATTCACGCCCTGAAACCGAAACCTTCACTATCGCCATCCACGATAAGGTTTATCCCATGTTTAATTTTATTAGAAAAGTTGCTCGTCGCTACAATTCAAAGATGATATCAAATGTAAAAATACTTACTGTCGCAATCTTTAATACATTATAGTCACATTTTTGATACTTTCTCTCGGGGGCGAACGTGTGAAAGTTTTATCTTGACGTTTTCGTCTCGGCGTACGAGAGGCTCGTATATGAAAATTTCCCATGTACGTAGATCGATCTCATGGGGTCAACTTGCCTTTTTAAAATTCGTTAACGAACCTTGCTGGAAATTTTTCGCCTTTTCGATGGAACCGTATATTCAATAATAAATTAGAAATGTATAAAAATTTATCTAATTTTTCCAGACACGGTGCGTTGCAACCTTTGTAAAAAAAAATTACATCGGGGATTTGCGTGTGAAATTTATTTCGGCCGCGGATTTATTCACGTGTAATTAGAACGGTTAATGTTTTTACCACATTTCTTGATTAATAAAAAGGTAAACAACGGATGCAATATTTGTTAGGGATTATTTTATCAACGAAAGAGGCTTTTGATGAAAAGCTACGTTACCGTGAACTAATTGTTGGTAAAACTTGAGGACATGGGTTGGTTTTTAAACTCTCGTGCTAAAAATTTCATTCTGGAATGAATTCGCCATAAATTACCCCTGTTTACTTTTTGTTTGGCAGGTTGGTTTGTGTGTAAATGGGTGTTTTATAGAGTGCCTTGCTATGTCTCGTGTTTCAATATCTGTGAGCTGGTTGCGTGTTCTTTGCCATCACAACCGATTAAAGTCGTCGATAAATTTTGAATGTTTATTTGTTTGCTTATCTTTTGGGTTTTAATTCGGAAATATTTTTCCATGTGCGATGAAAAATTGAAAACAATTTGATAACCTAAGGAAAAAGGCCCAGAGAAATTCATTTGTTAGAATACGGTAACTCGGCATGTTACGCTGATTGAATTTAATCCCTAGACAGTAGACGTACGTTGTGGTTGGCTTTTTACCCTTTTTTGGTTCAAATATGGCAATAATTTTTTCGTGTTTTATTATTTGCGAAAATGAAACGCATTTATTTTTGCAGTTTGATTTCATTTCGTTTGAAGGATCGTATTTTATCAATGTTACGAGAATTTTTCAAAGTACCGCATGAGCGACGTATGTTTGGCGAATGGCGATATTAATTGGAATTTTATTTGTTTCAGATTGTCGGAGTTATTTCGATATTTTTTATATTCATATCAGTTGTGTCATTTGCTCTAAAAACACATCCGGGTATGCGAGTTTCGGTATCGTCCAACAGAATCGAAAAAAATTGGTCCAATAATTTTTCCGTTTATGAAAATTTCGACTACGAAGAAACCGAACCGCTTCCGGCCTTTTTCTATGTCGAAGTCGCCTGCAATTCGTGGTTTACTTTTGAACTCGCTGTTCGTTCAATTGTAAGTGAAATTATTTCAAGTTGAATTATATTTGTAAGGTATTTTTATAGGTAAGGTATAAAAATAGTTACGTGAAGTACCTTCTGCGATTAATTGCTGCAGATGAAACGTTTATACTTATACCTCATTCTTCTGCATACCACGAGTTCCATTTATGGGCAAAAAACGAAGAGAATAGACACCTTTCTGTGCCACTGTCAATTATATCAATAACTACAAGCAATTACGTTTCATCAAACGACCTTTCGTTGTGGTGTGCGAGAATGACAATTCGTAAACGCCTCTAATGAGGAAATTTATATCGAATTGTCGAACGCACGTGTAAATGAAAGGTTCCCTGTCTGCTGATGCATTCCGATATTATAAATTATACCTCTACGCCAATGATTTTTACATTTTGGCGGATTGATTTGTGACGTACAAGTGTAGCTATTTGTCAAATGTCTGGAATTCGATGGAGATAATTTTTTATGGTGCCTTGAGCTGGTAAAGTGTGCGCTTTCACAGCCTTTAATTCGAGTATTTTAAAAATAATAATTTTATTTCCGGCTATATCACTTTGGAAAAGTAACCTCCGAATTATAGAGATGTCAACTTTAAGTGGTGTAGGCAAATGAGGGAATAAAAAAAATTTGGCTCCTGGAAATTTTATTGGATGACCCATAGGTACCCTAAACATTTGAAAAATACCACTCCAGACCTCTTGCTACATTTTGTATTGGGGAATGATCCTTTGCGTTTTTTCCAATTATTTCCCCAATGTTTGATTTTACTTCATCTTATACATCAAATTTTCTACAAGCTTCGTATGAAAAGTTTTTTTCCTCAACTATCGGATGAAGAGGTGTGTGGAGATTCGATAAGGGGCTTTTAAAGGTACCTAAATACAAAATGGGTCATTTATTGTGACCCCCCCCCCCTCCACATGGTATACATGATTTCGAGGAAATCCATTTTATGACCTCAATCCCACAATCCCTACCTAGGATCCACGTGTGCGAGGGGAAACAGGTAAAATATCGAGTGTGGTTTCAGAATTTAGATTTTTTGACTTCTCAAACAAATTTCCAACGTTTGTTTTATCGAAAAACAAAAAAAAACAAATGATGTTTAATTTTCAAAAATTCTTTCGTTCGAAATGACATTTTTATTGTTTTTTTCCATTTGATTATTTTATCCCCTTCAATTTTCCCAAAACTTAAGAAAAAACGATGAAAATTACATATTCAAAATTATCAAGTGAGTTGTCAAAATTCATGTTTTTCGACTCCCAGAATCAGTTTCTAAGTTATTTTGACTTCTAAGCCAAACTTTGTTCCCTGAGGTAGGAGAAGAAACCGAAATCAAAATGGTTTGATTGAAGAGTGAAAAAAAACTACTCAGAGACGGATTTCGGGGGCCCGAAAACATGGGTTTGGTTTTGACATTATATTTAATATTCTGGGAACATTTTTTTATTTTGACTTCCTTCCTTTCGCCTCCATATGTCTTGGTTTGAAATTGGGATCAAAATTATTTCAGAAATTGATTGACTCCAGAGCTCTTATCTCTTTTTATGTGCCAATAACGTCACTTTAAGGTCACAGTGTCTATACAAAAATTACCCGTCTTGTACTTTTTGTGACGATTTCCTGCATTTTTTTTCAAAAGGTAAAGAGAAGGTAGCAAGAAAGTTGTGCCTATACCTTGCCATGGTGTGGTAAAAATTTCACCATTAAAACCTCAAATTCACCCCTCCCCTTCCCCATCTTTCCCTTTCTCCTTCTCCCCTTCCTCCATCCCTCTCCACTTTTCCTTTTCTCCTCCCCTTCCCCCATCCCTCTCCACCTTCCCTTTTCTCCTCCCCTTCCTCCCACCTCCCTTTTTACCAAACCCTAAAATTTGATCATGTTCAAAAATTTTTGAAAAATTGAAAAAAATTGTTTGATTTTTTTAAAAAGTTGTTTTAGTGCCTACTACGGATGTTTACGGATGTTTTTATCTAAAAATACCATTAGCATCCATTTTTCATCATCACCCTTTTTTCAAACGTTCTTAATTTTTTTTTCAATTTTTAAAAATTTTTCGAAGAAAATTTAGGATCACATGAGAAGGAATAGATTGGAATTGGGGTTAAATTTTTACCACGTTATTTTGGGGTCTGAAGATAACATTTTAGCTACCACTCTTCAATTGTTGAAAAAAAGTGCAAAACAATCAGTCCTAATATTCATTTTCTTGCCCAATGGTTACAGGAAAATTTTTTCGTACGAAATTTGTACCTACATAACGGAAGGTGGGACAGAATGCACCAACCTAGGGCAAATGTTCTCCCACATCTATTCAAATTGGCCAAATTGTCTGATTATTGCAAAAAATTAAAGTTCAAACATTTACCTTTCATTTCGCTGAAAAAAAAATTCATTTTGATGCATACCTCAACCCTACAGAATTTTTTTAAAAAAATCACTTTGTTTGCATCCTGCCCCATCCATGGGGCAGGAAACAAAATGCCATAGGGCAAGATGCAAACAGTGAAGACATGATGAAAAATCGTGAATTTCTTTGTAAAATTTACTCAAGAACATTCGAGGTGGATACTACAGATTTAAATATAAGCGTAATTTTTGAAAAGATGTGTTCTAAAACCTTTGTATTCATAATTTATGTTGCCTTGATTGATTTTCTGATTTTTTTAGGCAAACTTTGATATTTTTGACTTTCTATCTAAAAATTAAAGCAAAAGTGTGATATTCTGGAAAAAATATCACAAGAATATCAATTGGACCATCTTTAGTACCATATGTGACTTTTTCGAAAAATTCGTATTTAAAAACAATGTTTGCATCCTGCCCCATTTTCAATTTGCATCTTGCCCCTCTAGCACTATTTTTCTTTAACGCAATGTACTGGGAAGAAAATATAGGGGAAAATGCCAACCAAATACATCATTCGGTAATTGGATGCAGATTTTCAAAAAAAATTACCTGATTTTTTTTCAAAACTTGAAAACATGATATTTCACAAAAATCAAATTTCAAGAATTTTACGAAAATCACGTAAAATCACATTATTGATACTAACTCATAGACAAGCAATCCGCCAGGTCTGTAATTTTTTTCTGTTTTTTGTCGAATGAATACCCATCCACCAATTGCCCAGAAAATGTATTTCAATCCATCACTGACGACAATAAGCCAATTTACAATTTGCCCCCTGGTGCATCCTGCCCCACCTTCCCTTAAATAGAAAATTATATTTTGTAAAATTCAAATCATAGGTGGATAATGAGAAACTCCATAATGGCATTCTGTTCTCCCATCCCCATAAAAAATAGCAAGAAGTCAGTGGGGAGGGGGTAGTATTCTTCAGGAGATATTTCGGGCCACCTTCGACAATTTTGAGTAATAAAATTCAAGTAGTCAAACATTTTTCGAAACTGTAAAAACCCTAGTAATTTGCCTAGACTATTTCGGAATATCGAAATTATTACATAACTCTTTTGGTAATAGATAAAACTCAAAATATTCTATGAATTGGGCCATGTGCATTTTTGGTCTGAGTTTGTAACTAAAGGAGATATCAAACTTGAAAAAATACCGTACAGGATCTTGTTGATTGCAGATTTTTCATTTTATAATTCGAATAAATCATTTCCCAATATTTTGATCGTGACTGATTTAGAATGCAACGTGTGTCGTCGCATTCCAAAAATGAAGCCAGCAAATTGACACCAAAACACCCTACAGCTATACACCTTTTTAAATTCATCACGCTCTATCAAATTATTCAAATTAAATTATTCGATATGATTTGAAAAATGATAATTCACGAATGAATGAATATTACACATCAACCCTAAAGTAACTCGAGTTATAAATGCGTCAACGTATGGTGGGTAGCATCACTTTCAACATATTCCGATGCATTTGTATACTTATACAAATCGAATGACACGACGTTGTTGGAAAGTACTTTTTAAGACTCTACAATGGATTCAAAACAGCGAAACTTCGTATGGGTAGAATTCCGCATTCGCAGCCGTTCATTTTTATTACACCGAACGTATTGTGTTTATCCCTTAGGAAATAAAATTGAAAAAAGCAATTGATTTTTTACGTCCTCTTGTTTAAAAATGCTGAAAATTTTAAGAAGTTGACGTCGTCGATTCTGTTTACGAATACAATAATCGCGATGGAATTGAATTTAACTGAAGTAATTCTTTCTTATTTTTTTTCTCCAATTGTCCATTTTCACGAGTAAAAAAAATGTGACAATAAAATATAAATTATTTGTTTTATTATTTAGAGGGATTCTGTTGTATTCTAGGGTGATTTTTTTTTTTTGGAAGTAGTTCGAAGGTCGATTTTATTTTGAAATTGACGACTGTATTGTCAAAATAGACATCTGCAGTTATAATTTTAAGAAAAAATAATGTTAAATTATTAGATAGTAGGTAATAGGTATAGATATGTAGGTACTCAAGTTTATTATTTTTTGTTTACAGGTTAGTCCTAATTTACTCCGATTCATAAAATCGCCAGTCAATATGATAGACTTTTTAGCGACGTTAAGTTTTTACACGGATATTATAACGCAGTGTACCATAATTAACTTGAAGAAGTCAGATATTTTAGAATTTTTTTCCATTGTCAGAGTACTTAGACTGTTTAAATTAACGAGACATTCGCCGGGACTGAGGATCCTTATACATACATTCAAAGCTTCCGCTAAAGAACTTACCTTATTGGTATTTTTCTTAGTGCTCGGTATAGTGGTGTTTGCCAGTTTGGTTTATTACGCTGAGAGATTACAGGTATGAATAATTGTACATATTAATATCTGCGGGGTGTTTTTGATCATTGAATGGTAGATTTTACAAGTAGTCAAGTAGGCAATTCATTCAGATTTCTAAGTACATACCTACTGGTAAAACGAAGTTTGGATTTTGAATTTAGGTACCTGAAGTGATTTAGGATTGATGGATATAGAAACCACCCTCGGGAGTCAAAAATTGTTTTTTGAGTTGAGGCTTCCCTTTGAATCCACTCTTTCTGAAAGGCCCAAAATCAGTGTCAACTCAAAAACCAATTTTTGACCCCCAAGGGTTGTTTTCATTTCCAGACTCACATAAGTATACCTGCACTCTGACGTGCTAAAAGTTGATGTTTTACAATTTCAAATTTATCTTGTAACCTTCCTCTGCCCACCCTTCTAGGGCGAATTTTGGTACATAATTTCAAATTTCTCTTGTATTCCTCATCAGGCAGAATTTTGGTTATTTAAATTTCTCTTCGGATGGAAACTTGATTAAAGTGTATCCTGTACGTAGAGACTGAATTTTGATTACCTATTTAAATTTGCTACAGTTTGTCTCAGGCTGAATTTTGGTAATTTTAAATTTCACTAATACTCTTCACCAAACTGACTTTTAATGATTTAAAAAAAAATGGTAAATTTTCTGTCAAGGTAACGGTTGCAAAAAATTCAGTGAATTTCTTCAGATCCTAAAGAATTCGGTAAGTTTTTAAAAAATGAACAGACCAATTTTCCATGAAAGTTGTAGGTATTTCTGTAGCTTCTTTTAGGCCTAATTTTTATAATTTCAAATTTTTCTTGTACCTCTTTTTCCTCCAGGCTGAATTTTAGAAGTTTCAAACTTTTTCTGCATCCCGTTCAGGATAATTCCCCCCCCCCCCGATTTTTCTACACCCTCCTGCTGGATGAATTTTGATCACTTTAAATTTCTCCTGTACTCCTCTTCAGGCTAAACTTTTTAAAAAGATTTCTCCTGCTGCTGGCGGAATTTCGATTATTTCATGGTTCTCCTGTACCCCCTCCTGTCCAGGCAAAATTTTTTCTTTCTGATTTCTTATGTATCCTCCTCCGGGTAAAATTTTGGCAATTTCAATTTTCTCTCGTACTCCATCCCTCTAGGCTAAATTTTGGATTTTCCACATTTTCCTGCGCACCCCTGCCAACTAAATTTTGGTAACTAACATTTCGTCCCTCTAATGCTAAAAGGACGTAACTCCAAAACTTTATTTTTTACAGGAGAGCTGAAAAACTTTTTTACTCAAGATTTTTGAATTTCGTGGAGGAGGTGTTAATTTTACTATGTTTTTTTAGTCTTTAGAATGAATTTTTAATTTTTGCCCCAAATACCGATTTTTAATTTTTAAAATGGAGTTACGACTTTTTATATTTAAATACAGAAAACTTATGAAGTTACGCCATATTAAAAATCGTATTTTGAAAAAAAAATTGGAAATTGATCACTGAAAAAAACGAATAGTAGAAATTACTATAAAAATAGTAGTTTTGGAACAGTCGGTAAAAATTGTACAAAAATTGTAATTTTTACTACAAAAGTGGTAATTTTTACTACAAAAATTACGTTTTTTTTCATTTAAAAAAAAAATCAAAGACGAGTAAAATTTGTAAATCACCAAAATTATTCAGAATAAAATTTCCTATCCGTTGAGTTATATCGCGACTATTTTCTCCCCGCCCCCTTTCCCCCACATCTTATACATAGGCCAATTAAAATTCTTTTTCAACACCTAATTTACAATTTCATTCATCATGAAAATCCAAGTGCAGCCATTTACTCGTCAAATTTGAAAAATGTTACGTTTACTATATTTTTCTCCCTCCCCCTTCCTTCATTTCTCTAAAGCTTTTCAATAGTTTGTGCTATTTTCAAAGTATCAAGGGGGTTCCCTACACATATAATACAGGGCGACACGAATTTTGTTTTGGGTTCTCATTGTCAAATTTGGGTTACTTTTATGTAACTAATAAAGGAAAAAATATATTTTTTTGACCAACGTTTGCTTTGGGGGGTGGGGGGCCAAAAAACTGATTTTTCGAGGTCAATAAGCCTGAGCATTACAAAAAAAAATTGAAATTTTTTTTTGACTAATCTTGTAGGAAATTTCACGGCGAATCCAATGCCGTAAACCGCAGACCTCCGTCTCTTTTTTAAAAAAAGTTACAGCTCATTCTTTCCAAAATTTTGAGAAAAAAACGCATTTTTTGTTGTTTTTTTCGCAAAGAAGTGAAATTTGAGAGAAAAGTAAGGATTTTAAGGCCATAATGACTATGGCGAGAGTTGTAGGAAATTTCACGGCAAATCGAATGCCGCAAACTGCGGACCTCTATTTCTTTTTGAAAAAAAGTTACAGCTCATTCTTTACAAAATTCTGTGAAAAAATCATATTTTTGTGCCTTTTTCGCAAAAAAGTGAAATTTGAGAGAAAACTAAGGGTTTTAAGGCCATTTTGACCATCGATGATGTACCACGACCCAATACCAATTTTAACCCCCCCCCCCAACAATTCTTCCCTGCTATTTCTTTAGGGTCTTGTTCTACTGTAAAAGTTGTTCACTACTTTTTTGTTTTACATTAATTTTTTGCAATTCTTTTCTGAAAAAAAAGTTTTCCTGTGTAAATTCATTACCTTGAGAGTTACGAGTCAGAAAACTGCTAAGGATGGTTAGATTTCTTCCAAGAGTCAGATGTGTCTATTACGTTTTCGAGTAGTGAATTCTCGAATTTATTAGGTACCAACTAGAGAAATTTTTTAAATGTGGTAATGTGTGTCTGTTGCTCAATTTTATTAAAACTTACAAACAGCAAAACTTATATTCGAAAATATCTTGAAAACTATGCCTCTCAGAGAAATCATCCAGGGCCTATTCGATAGGAAATTTAATTCTCTACAACTTTCACCGTGGTCATGTCATAATGGCCTTAAAACCCTTAGTTTCCTCTCAAATTTCACTTTTTCGCGAAAAAGGCCCAAAAATGTGATTTTTTCACAGAATTTTGTAAAGAATGAGCTGTAACTTTTTTTTTCAATGAGAGATAGAGGTCCGCGGTTTGCGGCATTCGATTCGCCGTGAAATTTCTACAACTCTCACCATGGTCATTATGGCCTTAAAACCCTTACTTTTCTCTCAAATTTCACTTCTTTGCGGGAAAAAAACAAAAAAATGCGATTTTTTCACAAAATTTTGGAAAGAATGAGCTGTAACTTTTTTAAAAAAAGAGACGGAGGTCTGCGGTTTGCGGCATTGGATTCGCCGTGAAATTTCCTACAAGATTAGTCCAAAAAAAATTTTTCAATTTTTTTTGTAATGCTCAGGCTTATTGACCTCGAAAAATCAGTTTTTTGGCCCCCCACCCCCCAAATGCAAACTTTGGAAGCCAGGATTGAGCAAGGTGATGTATTTTGATGTCTAGAAACAGAATTTCGGCATGAGAACCCAGACACAGAGCAAAAAATTTTTTTGTCGCCCTGTGTAATCTGTGCCTTGAATTAAATTTTTAAATTTTAATAGCTTCATTCCCACATTTTCCTCAAAAAACGAAATTTTCAAAATTTTAGTCACGCAAGTACATCAATTAAGGGACATGTTGATGTGCGTGGTGCCTACTTTTTCACATGGAATTCAGCATAGGTTAACATGCTAAAAAAAAAAATGGTAGGAATATTGCAATATTTTCGAAAAGGTAATACTTATAAATTGAGTCATATGTATAATGACTCAATCTTAACTTTCATTCCATGAACTTTGCGTCCAAAGGATCCTCGGTGGTCCAATCCAAGAGACCTTGGATATTACATACATTTTATCTATTTTTACCAAGTTTGAGGAATTCCTAAGCCCTTAAGGATGATTCTTTGGGTCCAAAGTTCATATTTAAAAATCAAAATTGTGTCATATTTTCAGCTTTTTGTTATCAGCTCAGTCTAGAATTCTGAGAAGTGTCTAGAATATCAACAGCAGTCTCGATTCTGAAATATTGAGAAATTTCCAGAATATTTAAATTTCAGCATTAATCTGTCTAGAGTCTAGAATTCTGAAGGCTTCTCTGATACCATTTACCCATTATTTTGGCACTCAAAAAAACACCGAAGTCCATAATAATTAAACTAATATTCAACCTATGGAGGTAATTTCAATATCCACACATCCAAGATGTATTGCCTACGCTACCAATGTAAGGATCTACTCTTATGCCAAGACACCCTGCAGATACACGCTGAAAAATAAATTTAAAAACCACGTATAAACTATACCGTCGTATTCGTGCGTGAAAAAATGAAGATCTGGTTTTGAAATTCGATTATTTAAATACGTGCTCGAACATTTAACGGCACATTAATGATACCCTGTTATGATTAATTTCGCCTTCCTCTAGCCATATTTCAGCCGCATTTACGCCAAGAATGAAAAAACACCTTGTTCGAAAGTACCCGTCGCGAAATTCGTTATTTTTTTACGATCCGCTCGGTTTAAAGTACTTAGAAATTCGAGCCAGTTAGCCGCTTATGTACTTACCTTTGAAGAGATGAAACTCCCTCGCAACGCTCGTCCCTGAAGATTACGACGAAATTCCAGTTGTAATTTTTTTCTCCTTTAAAACCGCAACTTGTAACTAGAAAATTAAATTTTTTATAAAATAAATACCCAGTGGGTGAAAGTGTTGCCGACCGATTCTTTTGTGGAAAAATCAAGCTATTCGAGTACCCATCCTATCGTATCACCGGTGAAAAAAAAGTTTCGGCGTCGTTTCGAGAAGAAAAAACCCTTATATCATGTTCGACTCTTTCATTACCAACTTAATATTTAAGATACTTTGAACTATACCTAGTGTACCTTATACCGTTAGACTGGCGAAATTCTTGTACGCTCGAGAAGGGAAGTTTTCAAATAAGAAATTCTTAAACGAAGCTCTTAAAATTTTCCAATTGTTGAAATTCTTAACGAAAAACTTTGAATAACGTCGAACGTTATTTCTGTTTTAAAAGTTGTTTTCTTTTTTATTAGGTTCCGTTATAAATTTTAGGTACTTTTTTGTTGGGTAACTTTTTTTTATAATTTTTCTTACGCCTCATTAAATGAAAAACTAACACTTATTCCGCTTATTTGAACATTAACAAATTTCACTTGTAGTTTTTTTTCGCTCGTTCGGTCTCTTTCCATCTATACAGACATATACAAGCACGAAGAAGCGGTTTTAATTAAATAACGTCCTGTACTGCGCGTCCTATTAATTCAAGAGCATCCCCTTAGGTGAAAATTCTTTCTCGTTAAATTAACATCGGCAAAACCTTGGTACCTGAAGGAAGTAAGAGAATGGCTTGTTTATTTTCAAATGGGGAAACTTCTCTCTATAGTTTTTTCAATTCGTAATGATGGTAAATGTGATATGCTTGTTCAGCTTTTTTTCCCCTATAAATTCAAAATTCACGTGTATTTTTTTTAGGTCATTTCGAGTGATATTTCTCTTTTTATCTAGCGCGTTGTCAATATTAATTTGGATTTGGAATACAGGAAATTTTTCATTTAAATGTTGAATTCGCGTTGAACGTATCGAAAGTGGGATTTTATTACGTTATGAGTACGTATGAAAGGATAAAAAAAAGACGTAGCTAGATTTTCATAAAATATTTCTATTTAACCTTTCCTTTTTGGGCGACTCGCGACGAATTTCCAGTTATATTATTAAAATATTCGAAGAATATCTAAAAAAGCGGTGACAATTCTTTTCACCGTGTACAGGTGTCTGTAAAATATTGAAAGTTGGATTTCAAAGCTGCCGGTTCATTTGCGATGAAATATTCAAATCTGAGATTCGTTCGACGAAATGGCACCGTGGTCTCTTTATAATCTAACTAGAGAAACTACATAAGTAGATTTTGTATACGATTGAGGGATGCTGTTGTCCAATTCTTGTATGGAAGTTGATGCTTTGTATTCAAATGTCCGAAAAAGTTTGTAATTTCCGGCTGCTTGTTGAATTACCCGTTTGAAATTGGATGAGGTTTATAGAAAAATTGTTTACTTTGGTGGTTAATTTTGTAAGGGAAGTGAAAAATGGTTGGTAATTTCGTTGGCAGGAAGAAATAGGCTAAATACCCCACGTTGGTTTTTTCTCGGTCGGGCTCGACTACCTTGGGGTCTGTTTTACCTTATTTTTGGTCGAGTTGATTAAAGAAATGAACTTTTTAACGAAATTGTCACTCGGTTAATGGATTCGTTTTAAATAGCTAGGTAAATGTCCAGTTATTGTACAAAAGATCCATTCATGCCGAGTAAATTACGGTGAGCTGGGTACACGGTTGCTGGGGAAATTAATTTCTATACTTCATTACTGACATAAGCAACGTGCGGCTGTATCCTACGACATTTGAATTTCCTTTGAAGATGGATTCAATTATACGATTACTCGTGGCGACGTATTTTTCGTAAATAAATTGGAATTCTGAAAGCTTTTTTTTGACCGACATGTTTACAAACGTTACGAGCGATATTATTTCTGTGTTTCGGAAATCTTTTTTAATTACACGAATTATAATACGTACCTAAGGTAAAAGGAGAGATCGTTTTGCAGTTTTTTTTTTCGGAAGTTGAAGAGAGGTAGCTGGGGAATTGTGTCTAGAATTCGAAGCAAAGTGGTAAAAATTTCATCTCCAAGTTCAGATTTACCCCTCCCCACCAGATCTTCAAATTTTACTATTAGTGCGGATTGAAAAAAAATATTATCTATAGGTAGGTAAGTATCTTGGATTTCGACCAAATTTACAGACGTGGTACATTTTGAGTCGAAAAACTTTCATAAAAAATTCAGTCTCCTACCTCAAAGAGGGTTGGAGCTAGGGGCTCCCAAAGTTTCCCTTTTTCGTGTTTTTTAGTTTGTTGCTCAAAATGCCCTCAAAAAAATTTCTAAAATTGAATTTTCCAATAGCAGGTCATCTATGCGTCTTGAGATTTTCTGTATCTCCTTATCTCATTGATACCCTGATTCGATACCACTCAAGATTTCTACCTTGCATTTTATGATTAATTATTAGGTATCTTCTTTTTTTTTTTTTTGCAAAATTGGGGGTGAGGCAGACTCCGAAAAAACGAAATAAAATTTTACTCTTCCTGTTTAATTTGTATGCCTCTTTATCGTGTTTCTATTTTTAACGGTTTCAAAAAATTGAAAAGTTATCTAAACTGGAACAAAATATTTTTTAAATAAATGATGTTCAAAATTATCGTAATTAAGTAACTTTCACCGAAACACTATATTATCCAGCATGTTCCACTTTTACCATTGGTTTTGATAACACTCCAAAATCCTCTTTTTTTGCGTTTCTTAAAGAAAAATAGAAAGAAATGAAAGAAATTATTTTCGAAAATTTTTCCATCTAAGTCGTCCCAATATTCTTATTTTTATTCTAAAACGATCGTCAACGACAATTTTTCTCCATATGGTTCTTTCTTTCCATTTTAAGACATGTTCGAGTTTTCATAATTAGCCTGTAAGTATTGTTCTGTTTTCAACAAAGAAAAAAAAATCAGCCAGGTTTTTGTAGTGTTCTCTAAAATTGTGGTAAAGGTGAAAAATAGAGAGAATTTTAGAATTTTTTTAAAGGAAATTCTGACACAAAATTGGAAAAACGGAAAATGGCCCAAGTTTGAGAGCTTTTAGTTTCAATCTCCTTTGAGTTGGGAAGGGGGCTGAAATTCTTCGTACCTACCCAGATGATTTTCGACTTCAAGTGTATCATCTCAGATGATTTGGTTGAAATCCAACATGTTTTTTTTTATCTACTATACTAACTGAATGAAAAAAGTGGAAAAATTGGAAAAAAATTAGTTTAAAAAAATGGTTTTAGTGTAGGTACGGGTGTAGGTATATTTAGTGGACGATAATACTTAATTTTGGATATAACTGGGTATCACTAAAAAAAACTTGAGATGAACATGTAGCCTATTTTAATAATTGAAGGGGCAAATGCTGTTTCTAAAAAATCACGAAAGTAAAAAAATTGTTTAACCATGGGAATGGATAGTGCTTCAAAAACTGAACACATTTTCATCTCGCGACTTTTTGCCTAACTTTAAAATTAAAGGGGCTACAAAAAATCGTTTTAAAAAATCTTAAAAAAATAAATCATCCACGTTGAAAACTAAACAAATTTTGTTCTGAAGACTTTTTTCCTAACATGAAAAATGAAGGAGCCAGTGGTGGCAACTATTGTATTGCCCAAAGGCTTGAGCAAGACATGAGCTGTGTTGGGCAAGACATGAAGAGTCCCCCTTAAGCTCGGACAGGAGATTTTTTATTACAAAAATGTGAAAAAAGTGAATTTTTTGCTCTTGAAACATGATTTTTCAAAAAATAATTCTTTTATTTTAAAAATTGATGAATTTTCTTACTGATCTTTCGGTCAAAAATCACTGATTTCTCAATCAATTCCCGGTTTATCAGAATAAAATTATAAATCAATAATTTTGACTGAAAAATTTGTGAAAAATAACAGAAATTTTGTAATTTTTTAATTTTATTTTCCACAAATCCGTTTATGAATTATCAAACCCTGACTATGCCAGCGCCACTGAAATAACAACTTACTGAATTTTTTTATTGAAATTTCACCCCCTCCCTATTTTTTCAGAATTCTGAGCCCCTCCCTTGAATAATTTCTGGTTGACCTCATTACATGCCCCCCCCAGCCCCTTATTAATTTTTTATGCAAGTAGATTTCGAAAAAAAAATTTGGGCAAGACATGAAAAAATTCCAAGTTGCCACCTCTGGAAGGAGTTACAGGTCATTCAATAGGTGAGCTTTAAAATTTTTTAAATTTTTCTCAATTTTGAATGACCCGTAGTTCTTTATTTTTAATGTTGGCAAAAGTCTTCAGAATAAAATTTGTTCAGCTTTCAACATACCATATCTACATTCCTTCGTTGATTTACTTTGTTAGAATTTTTTTAGAACAATTTTTTGTAGCCCCTTCAATTTTAAAATTAGGCAAAAAGTCATGAGATGAAAATTTGTTCAGTTTTCGAAGTAGTATCTATTCCCATAGTTGAAAAAAAATCTTACGGGAATTTGTTGGAAACAGAATTTGCCCCTTCAATTGTCAGAATAGGCGACATGTTCATCTCAAGTTTTTTTCTAATAGTATCCATTTATTATTTGAAAATGAAGTATCATCCTCCACTCACGCGACATCCTGTTGCTACCCAAAAATACCATTGGCACCAATTGAATGGTTGGATGGAAAAAGGGCCTAATTACAAAACCCTTGTTTTGAGAAAAGCACAATTTTTAAATTTCCTTATAGTATTTTCTATTAGAGATTTTGATCAAAAGTAATATTTTTTTAAATTTTTGTGATGACAAACATTCTTTTTGAGAAATATTCGTTCGAATTTCATTTTGGTAGCTTAATAGATGATTTTGTTATTGGTGAAAATGTGATAGCGATAGTTAGGCTCTTTTTCGTAGAACGACTTTAATACCTGTCTTAAATGTACAAAATCATAAAAATATCTCGTTAGACGTTAGAAATCGTTCAACGAAATAAAATAACATTATTTAAAAAACGAAAATCATACATTTGAGACCTTCGTGAACCATTTGGAGTCGTTTAATAAAATTAAATATTATAATTTAAAAACCAAAAATGATACATTCGAGACTTTATTAACGTGGTAGGTAACTTTGGCGCATAATTTAAGACAGTTGAAGGTAGGGACCAACTTTGCTGTATACATGGTATATCCATCATAGAATCCATTTCCGCGATTTACGAAAAAAGGGCCTAAGTGACTTTAAGCCTTTTTTTCATGGAACCATTCAATTTTTCATATTTATACCATTTTTCAGGGATCTTTAAAAAATATCACTCTTTTACTTTTTTTTTCAATATTCTGTAAAAAATCGTAAAAAAAATTCTGAAACATTATTTCTGCAATGATGTTGATATGAATATTTTAACCCCAAAAATATCCCTCCATTTTAGTTATTTTTTCATGAAAGTTTTTTTTTTTTAAATTGGAAAAAGCGTGAAAAATCGGCGCCGATTATTTTTTATGAGTACCTACGAGTAGATATAATTTTTTCTTGAAAAGTGGTGAAGTGAAAAGTATTTTCTTTTCTTGAAAATTTGAAATATCGATTTGAAGCTCTTAAAAGATGGTTGTAACTTCTTTTTCACTATTTACCTACGTAAATGTCTGAAAAAGCGAAAAACGAACAAATAGCAGGTACCTGTAAAAAAAAACAGCAAGAAACCTAGTTTCATAACCTGAAGTGCTAAACTTTAGTTTCTTAGGCTTATCTCTTTCAATTATATAATTTTTTAAATATTAAACTCCTATTCTTTTATATATATTTTTTTCAATATAATTTTTAAAAACTGATAAAAATAATGGGTACAATTATATAAAAAATACCTAACAACTAAATCAATTTTGGAATATTCAGACAAGTGAGTTGATAAGTACGTCCCTCAATTTTTTTAATTTAAAAAGTATCTAGGTACTTTTGTCTGACGAACTTCTTAGTTCACACAACTGGAACTGTGCTTTGATGATTTTACAGTTTTTCATGGTTTTTCATAGTTGAACTTTTCGCTTTTCTTTTCAAAAAATTCACCTTCTAAAAAAGTACACATCTCTATTTATAAAATAAAATATTCATACTATAACATCATTTTAGAAAAAAAAAACATGTCAGTAATTTTTTTTCGATTTTTTTATTAAATATTGAAAAACACGAAAAGGTGACATTTTTTAAGACCCCCCCCTCCGAAAACTGGTGCAAAAATTAAAAATGGATATCAATGTTATTTTTGAAAAAAAAAAAAACATTCATACCTGCTAGTAAGTACCAGTTTTGAAAAATATTATTTTGTTATTAATTTTTCAAAAATTTTTGAACAAAGTTAAATTTTAAAACCTTTGGAGGGATAAATGTAGAGTTAGGGAGGCGAAATTTTCACCATGTCGTTTTGAGGTCTAGGTACAACTTCCTAGCTACCATATTCTTCAGCTTCCGAAAAAAAAACTAGGTACATACAAACGATCACCTCTATTACATACCTTTTCGATTTAAAAAAAGAAAAAAAGAAAGTGAACGATTTCTATAATGAATTAAGAAGTTTTTCACCACAAATACGACGGTTCATGATTTAAAAAGTTAATTTTTTAATTATTCGTTTTAAGATTGCATTCTAATCAAGAGCTTTGTTTCAGACCAATCCGCACAATGATTTTAAGAGCATACCCGAAGGCCTTTGGTGGGCTATTGTCACCATGACAACTGTCGGATATGGAGATATGGCCCCTAAAACTTACGTCGGTATGTTTGTCGGAGCTTTATGTGCATTAGCCGGAGTATTAACGATTGCACTACCTGTTCCTGTGATCGTATCTAATTTTTCTATGTTCTACTCGCATACACAAGTGAGTCCATTTGTTCGGCTGGGTAACTATAGATATGGATGGTGTTTTTATACTTTTAAATGTAGGTAAGTACCTACCTATATGATGAAAAGAAAATGTATACGAAGAGAACTTGTACGACTGAACGTATACTTTCTTGGTTAGTTTCAAATGGGAACATGTACGATGTACGTGCATTAGGTACTTAGGTGTGTTTGTTGTGTTACATTAATTACATTGGTAGAGGTAGAGGTATTAACTTTCTAGCCTCGTGGCTGTTGCAAATTAGTGAGGTATGAACTTTGAAAAACTTTCAAAATATATTCGTACGATTAATTTGAATGTAGGTATGAATTTTTACCCATCTAGGGTGTCTTACGTTTTATGTGCTGAATCAATTAGGTACATGGAATACTTCAATTTGATATTATACCTTTGGGGATAACTTTATAAAAGTATCCAACTAATGTTCAACTATATTTGTAGTTGAACACCTTTCACTATAACTTCTATATTTAAATGAGAAGGCAATGTGAGCACCAATGATTACCAAAATTGAAGAAATGAAAGTTTTTGTGCACTCGATGGTAAAATTTTACCAAAAGTTCAAAGTCGTATCACGTGATATAGCTTGGGGTGGTGTTTATTAAAATACACAAAATAATTTAGTTAAATTACACGAGTTAATTTAAATGTTGGAAAAACAATTACTTACTATGAAGAGGAATTTTCCTCTTTTGAAGTTGAAATGTGCAGAAATTATGTTATACTGATTCTTGCACTAATTAAGAATTACTTTACGAGGGAACCTTTGAATAGAGAGTACCATTTTTGGAAAGAGCATATGTTTCAAAACACTCATAACTAAAATTTCAGCAATCTAAGTTAATCTTTAGATTTTTTACAAATTGTTGAAAAAGTAATTCGAAGATATTTTCCAGGCAAAAATGAGGGACTTATTTTGGAAAAAAAAAGTGCATTTTATTTTTCTAGTAAAATAAATAGAAATTAGGTTTTTACTTAATACAGGGTCCGATCGACGGGAGAGGGGCAGAAGAAGCAGCTTGCGCTCAATCATGACAAAATTTTTGGCTGGAAAATTTGGGCTTGAATTTGAGTCGAATAAAGTGATGACTTTTTTTGAAAATTTTTTGGTTTGAGTTGAAAAAAATGGGAAAAATCATGCCCTTAATCAAAAAATTAGAAAAAATTTCATTCCATTCGGAAATTTTTGAATTTTTGTTCCCTCGGGATTTATTACGTCATTAGGCCAAATCCGATTCGACTTTGAGGTAATCGTAATATCAACCTCGAAAAACAAAATTTCTTTTCATTTTTAAAAATTCAATTAAAAATTTTTAATTTTAAAAATTAATAGTTGAAATTAACTTGGAATCTTTTTTAGATTAAAAGATATTTAAATTTTAAAAAAAAGTAAAATAAAATTTGTATTATTTTTTTAAAATCATTTAGTTCGCCATTCTAGCCGTTCTGTCGTCCTTAGCAAGATTTTGATTTCCTTTAGGATTTTGAAAATTTCCCAGAAAATGTGAAAATAAATTCGAGTTGTATAAAATCAAATTTGCGTTTCATGTTGATTTTTATGTAGGTAGATTAACAAAAAAATTCATCTTTGTCGTGATTTCCAGGCATGCACTTTTCATCCAAGTTTTTTTTCTGATCAACTTTCAAATTTCCAATACCTACCTTCTTATTGAATTACAAAACTGGCCAAGGCCAATAAAGCATTTGTGATCTCTGCTAGGAAAATGCAAAAAAGTTGAATTTTCTTATCAAACTACCCAAAAGAAAGTGAAAATTCGATTTTTAGCTCTCCAAGTTGATTTCCGTGCTTTTTAAATACCTAAGTTTGAAAATCCTGGAGAGTCGGAATCGTGAAACAGGCTCCAAAACATTTAGAAATTTGTGAAATTCGGATTAGAAAAATCGAATTTTTAAAGAAAAAAAATGATTTCTCTCGTTCAGATGATAACTAATCGATCGATGTGGTCATTTTCAATATTTTTTACTTTTCTGAAATTCGGAAAGCTCGTAAAAACCAGAGATTTGAAGCCTCTGCTGGTTGAAATAGTCGAAAGATGGCGTCAATTCGATTTTTATGTGTCCAAATTTCTTTGAGAAATGTGAAAATACTGAAAAAATTGAAATTTCGCTGTGCTATCCAGAATGGTTGGAAATGAAAAAATTCAATTTTAAAAGATAGATATTACGTAGGGGTCTAATTTTCATCAATTTTACCGAAAAAGTACGTCTTTTAAAATAATTAATTATTTGCTTTTTCATTGAAAAATTACTTTTAAAAAAATTCATCAAGAATAAAAAAAACAGCATGCATATTGCATGGTAGTAGATTTCTTTTAAACTACCAATCACTTCGTTTCCTACTTTTTTTAGAGAAAGTTATTTTTGGTTCCATTTTTCATCAAAAGATCGCTGCATTTGTTCCAATTCGTTCAAATACCTAAGTTACTTTTTCAAAGAACAAAATAGTCAACTTTTTTACAGATTTTAGGAATTTTTTCAAAAAATAATTTAAAAATATGAAGTGTTGTAAAAATGCCTAACACTCGCATAAAAATCGTAAATTTTTCTTAAAAAATTGTCTATCTTCGGGAAGTGTTTCATTCTCTAATCACCACCATTTTTTTAAAAACATTTTCTGAGAGAAGAATTCTATTCAAGTACCTATTTACATATTATTTATTTATTTTGAGTAGGTAAGAAATTAAGAGTATGAAAACATGAACCTAGGTATATCAAGTACCATGAAAAGAAAAATTAATAGAGATTTTGTGAAATATGAAAAACCGCATTAGGGCATTTTAGAGATTTTTTGTGAAAAAATGTTTGAATTAGAAGAATTTTCTTTGTTTTTTGATTACCAGCACCAAGATTAGTTCACTGAACATAAAAATTCATTAGAATTTTGGTCACCTTTTCGATAAATTCTTTCTTCTCACTGGAAGAGATGGTATTGGAGGTTTCTTTTTTTTAATTTTGGCTGGTAATGTTGGGAAAATTTAATTTGGGTATTGGGCAGGGCTTTCCAGCCAGTCAATAGTTTAAAGCCGATAGCCGATAGATTATGGTAGCCAATGGGGTTTAGCCAATAGCCAATAGCCAGTCAATAAAAAAGATTTAGCTGGTAGCCAGCAGGGCTGCGAGAACAAGGAAAATCTGTTCTCGTTCTCAGTTCTTTCGTTCCCAAAATCAAAAAAAAATCATATGTTCGTTCGTTCGTTCGTTCTTCCTAAATGTTCTACTGGTTCTCCGTTCTCGTTCTTGTTCTTTTCAAAAAGCTTGTTCTTCTGTTCTTGTTCCCGTTCCCGTTCTTTTGATGTTTTTTCAATAATTTTGTAGGTAGAGTTGCGTAAAATCAACTTCAAACCAATAAAATTAAAAAAAAAAATTTTAAAGTAAAAAAAAAAACATGAAAAATTCGGAATTTTAACAAAAATTTACAAGAACGAGAATGATCCTGAAGATCAGAGAGAACAGTTCTCGTTCTTTTGTTCGCGAACCACAACTGAAATTTCTGTTCTTTCTTTTGTTCTCTGTTCTTTTAAATCTTTTTTTTTTAATGTTCGTTCTTTCGTTCGTTCTTTGAGAAAAAGCTCTGTTCTTCTGTTCTTTGTTCTTGTTCTTCGTTCGTTCTCGCAGCCCTGGTAGCCAGTCGATGACCAGCCAATGATTTTCCAATTTTCAGCCGTTCATAATTTCAATTTACTCGATGATTTTATCGAAAATTATTAAATTTTGTACTTATATTTCAAACATGAATATATTTATATCGTTTTTTTTTTGAATTTTTCATTTATAATGATATTTTATGAAGTTTTGATTTTACCGTGGTCATGTACACATCGTGACGAGTAATTTAAGGGGTCACATGCTTTTTCAGCCAATAGCCAGTCAAATAACAGCCAATGAATTTAGGTAGCCAATAGCCAGCTTTATTTCAGCTAATGAAAAAATTCAGCAAATAGCCGATAGCCAAAAGCCAATGAAGATTGGCTGGAAAGCCCTGGTATTGGGTTACTGAAATTTTAGTTAACGCAGGTTTTTAAAACAAAGTTTTCCCCTACTCTTGTTCAAGGTAAAAATCAGACACTTCTAGCGATTCTCTTGATAGATAAAAATAGATGAAAAATTGTTCAAATTTTTAAGATGTAAAAGAACCAATTTTTTGACCTGCTCAAATTCATTGAATGCTAATTTTAGATTGAACCTGAACCTGGTTGATTTGGTCGTAATGCTCAAGTTGGCGAAACGCTATTGAAATGAATTTGGTGTTGGTTGAAATTTAAGTGCCATAAAAATGATTTTTTGAATACTTATAGTAGAAAAATTGAGATTTTAACATAGGTATTAGGTTAGGTATTTGAACATTTTGTACTCTATCAAATAAAATCAATTCTCTTTTATTATTTGGTACGTATTATTTACTCGATTACATTTTTTTTCATAATTTATTCGGAATGAAAATTTCGATATTTTTGAAATGTTGTGTTGAAATTCCAAACCTTCTGTGCCTCCCTTTTCCAACTTATCCATTCTAGATTCCTTAAAAAACCTAAACTTATTTACTTAAACAAAACTGAACTAACGTACTCGCATTTTCATTTTAATTAATCATCTTTGTATTATCTAATTACAGGCACGATCAAAATTACCCAAAAAGAGAAGAAGAGTGTTACCTGTCGAGCAGGTTCGTCCCAAACGAGGAGAAATAGCCGGAGGCGTTATATGTCATAGAAGAGTTAACGCTATCAAATATCATCATCAGCACAATCAATTGAGCGGTGTAAATTCACCAAGTAAGCCCTTAAATTTCAAGATTTATACCTATACCGATACCTTTACCTATCGAATAACACATTTTCTCTGTTAATTACAACTGTATCGAATTTATCGTTCCATGTTCAGCTCAAGACTCTTACTGCCCTGCTGGAATGCAACCTTCTGCTAGAGCCATCGTCGGCGTCGTATCGCCTCCTTTGTCAAATAAAACGCCAACAGTTAGGAATATTATTTTACAGGTAATTGCTATTTCGTGTTAATATGACACATAGATACCTATTTCGCTTCATTCGACAAATTACTTACGAATTTTTCAGCCAAAGCTGTTACCTGAAGTGGTTATTCAAGAGCAAAAAGTTACTACGGGCGATATGGCCGGAGAATCAGTGAATCCATCCACTATTTGAAAATAGTATTTTCGTTGAATTTAGTTACCTTTATTGAATTATTGAAAGTTTGTTGTGATTTGTTATCAATATGTGATTAGGGATGCGAAAAGGGTTAATTGCGATCGATATCGTCAAGTTGTAGAACTGATTATTAAGCTGCTTGGTAAGCAAAATTTTCTCATTTTAAAACAATAATTATTGTTGTAAAGTAGGCATTTGCCAGCGATTCGTTTTTTGTCTATTAGGTTATGTTTTTTCCTTTTTTTTTCTTTTTTTACCAATTGTCAATTGTATATGTCTCACTTGGTTCGTTTTTTATTGAGTATACGTACCCATGCTTCATGATTGAGATTTGATGGGAAAAGTACCCTGACGAAAGTTCAGGATAGGTAAGAAAATTTTGTAGGTACTAGATTTATTTGCTGGACGAGTTATATTGGTTTGGTATGATTATTTGATACAAGTATCGAAATTGTAGTGATACCTTTTCCCCAAAGTACCGACATTTGGTGAATTGATAATTTGATACCTACTTCGCATCTCTAATGTATGTGTTTCATGTATTTATATGTACTTCGCTTGAAGAAATTTTCTCATTATGTTGAATGTTTTTTTTTGTGTGTAGTGACTTTATTTTTATTTTGACGCGAAATTTCAACTTTTTCTTTGATGATTTTTTTCCCTCATTTCGTAAATCGCATATTTGTTAATTGAAACTGTAATAAAATCGTTGAAAATGTGTTTATTTTAAAAATTCCAAGTTTCATAAACTTTCTTTTTACATCTGAGTTGAAAAGTATCAGATGGCGTTGAATAAATATATGAGACGCAGCCAGGGATACCCGACCATATGTCGGAAAAGTAAATTTCGAGAAAAACGCAAATTAAGAAAAAATGACCAAAAATATGGAAAATTTTTTTTTCATCAATTTGTATACTATGAACCCTCTACTTTCATATGAGAATGGGTTCAGGTCCCAAAAGTGTCATCTTCTTGGTTAAAAACCGAATTTTGCTGAAGGCCTCTGAGAAATTGAAACCATACCATATGTCGGAATTTTATAAAAATATGTTAAAATTTACAACTTTCATTATTATTGAAACGTAGTAGTGTTCAACAAATATCCGGATATCCAAATACCAAAATATACTATTTGGATTATCCGGATATCACACGGAAATTGCCGAACAGCTCCGAAAACATCCCGAAAACGGTTGAACTTTTCCTCGAGTTTCCGAATTCTTTCACGAACCCTCACAAAATTTAAAGGTCGATTATCGAAATCGAAAAATCGAAATTGAAGAATCGATTATCGAAATCGAAAAATCGAAATTGAAGAATCGATTATCGAGAATCGATAATCGAAATCGAAAATTTAATTTTTTCCCGTTGAAACTCTTCATTTTGATTATCCGGATATTTGTTGAACACTAATTTTCAAAGCATAATTTTCACCGTTTGGTTTGTAAAGTTGTTTGACTTACACTATGATTTCATTTCTCAATGCACGTAATTTCAGGTTTGTTTTAATGAACTACAGTGGTGTACGATTATTAAAAAAACAAATTTTGTACCAAAAATGTCATTATTTCTTGAAAAAAGATGATTCCCGACATATGGTATGGTTTCGATTTTCGATGCCGGCAACTTCTGGAAGGGGTCAATGACCTAAAGTGATGTAAGAGGACGTAAATAAACCATTTCCGATGAGAAAAGTCGTTTACAGAACATAATTTTTTTTTTTATTTATTGAAAACAGTTCCAAATTTTGTTTTGCGTTTTTCTCAAAACTTTGATTTTTGAAAATCATTTTTTGACAAACTTTGAAAAATCATAGAAAATTCATTTCTCAACCTTTTTTAATGCGGTTTGCGCTATTCGAAAGGTACAAGTCTGTACTACTTAAAGAGCCAAAAAAACGAAAAAAAATTTTTCCGACATATGGTCGGGTATCCCTGGCTGCGTCTCATATTAAAAACAATTCGAATTATCTCTTATGGAAGTATGTAGGAACATATTCAGTTCAAATCTAAAAAATAGGAAACATTTTGAATAAATAAAAATGGTATTTCCTAACCTAAAAAATAAAAAACGAGAAATTGGTAAAAATTTAAATAATTACCTTAAAAATTATTTTAAAATATTGCGAAATAAATAAAAAATTAAATTAAATAGTAGGTAAGTATGAAAAACATAGTTGAAATTTATAAAATTAGAATAAAACTCGAATTCCCGAAATCGGTCAAAATAAAAACAAAAAGTAAAAAAATAATCAATAAAAAGATCATAGGTATACAAAAAAATGACGAGATTTAAATAATAATAATAAATAATCAATTTAAAAAGTTTTGAAACGTTTTTTAAATACTTAGGTACTAAAAAATTATGATTTTACAGTACCTATTTTACGAGATAAAATAATCACGAACGAAATGAAAACACTAAACTTCCTTTTTTACATCTGAGTTCGAAAGTATCAGATGGTTTTAAATAAATATAAATTAAAAACAATTCAAAATAGCTTTTAAGAAAGTATGTAGGAACACATTCAGCTCAAATATAAAAAATAATGAACATTTTGAATAAATAAAAATGGTGTTTGCTCACCCAAAAAATAAAAAACGAGAAATTGGTCAAAATTTAAAATAACTTTAAAAAGGATTTAGAAATAGTGCGAAATAAATAAAATACCTTATAAAAATAAATAGTATGAAAAAAATAAAGTTGAGATTTATAAAATTACAATGAAAAATGAATCTCTGAAATCGGTTAAAATAAAAACAAAAAGTAAAAAATCATAAATAAAAATATCATTGGTATACGAAAAACGACGAGATTTAAAAAAAATAAATAATCAATTAAAAAATTTTCAAATCGTTTTTTAAAATACTCACTAAAAAATTCTCATTTCACAGTATTTTGTGAAATGAAATTATCACGAACGAAATAATTAATATTTCTTAAAACGTAGAATAAAATCAAAACTAATAACAATCAATCAATAAAACGAATTAGGTACCTAAACAAGTAAAAGAAATCAGTAATTTAGTTGGTTGGGTAATTATAATATCATTAAAAAATCGAATATTTCGAATGCAAAATGCAAACATACGTATAATGAATTAAAAAATAAAATCAATCGTCGGATTCACGAGTCGTAGGTTCCGGGTCTGACCCAGAAGTCGTAAAATCTAGCTCTGCCCAAAAAGTCGTGGGCTCTGGTTCTGGCCTGGAAGTTGTAGGTTGTGGCTCTGGTCTAGAAATCCATATCTGTTCTGGAGACCAATTTCTCGGTTCTTGGTCGACCTTTATCTTGCGTATAGCAACCAAATCTATCAAAAAGCATTCATAGGTAGAATTAATTTTTTTCAAAATCAAATAACTTTAATAAATAAATACTCTATACGTACCTAATATAATTCTTAACACTTTCGCGATAATTTTCCGTTTTTGTTCGTTGGTATGTTCTGCAGTCAAATTACACAATTCAATGAAGCACACCGGTTCTTGGGATTGATCAAACAAATTATCCAACTTTTCCTGTATACTTGTTACAGAAATACGTTCTCTGAAAAAAATATATACAAGATTAAAATTTGAGAAATGTATAAAAATATAGGTAAAATTAGAGTATTAAAAAATTTCACCTTCGTCTTCTCAGAAGTTCATCTTGGGTTATTGGTGGTGGTATGGTTTCCGTCACGACGTCAGTTTGAGGAAACATTGAAGTTTGTACCATTTGTTGTTGCTCGTTTACGGTTGGATCAGCTTGAGGCAATAATAGAGACTGTTCTATTTGTTGTGGTTCAATTTGGACAGGTATTTGGGCTATATCCACGGTACCCTGCGGTGAGGTTGTTCGCCTTCTTTTCGGTAGAATACCTTCATCTACTTCGATGCCTCTTTTCTGTTGGACTATTTCTTCAACATTGATGCCTGCTCCGACAACGTGAATCGTCGGTTGAATTGGTGGTATGGATGTACCAGGTATATCAATCGTTGGAATATTCAATACGTTATATTCTACTTGAGGTACATTCATTGAAACTCGATCAGGAATAGGAGCAACTTCTGCCGGTACTTGTAAAAATGACGCTCTGGGATCGACAGGTTGCTGATTTTGCAACAAATCTTCGTTTTGGACAGAAATTCGAGTTGGAGGTTGATTCGTGCCTTGTGATAGGCGAGCAGATGCTCGTTGTTCGGGTACAGGAATATTCGACAGGATATTCTCTGGTTGTGGTTGAGCGGGTATCTGGATATCTTCAATGGGTGGCTGTACTACTAAATCCGGCATTCTGTTGCCTTCGACCGTTTGTACGTTTTCAAATATGGGCGGACTAGTTTCACGTAAAATTTCTTGTATTGGTACTAGCATGGACGCTCGCTATAATACATGACAAATGTTACCTTTTGGGTGAAATTAAAATAGGTACCTATACATAAATATAAAATATTCATCAACACTTACCAAACTGGCTATTCTAGCTTCGAGTTCGTTTTCTGAAACGAAAAAAATACATGAAGTAATATTAAGCAAATTAAATCCGAAAAGAATAATTTTTAAATACCACGTAATGTTTATTTACCTTCAAAGTACGTATCGTCGTTTTCATCAAAAAGTTCATATATCCTACGAAAGAAAATATTTACAAAATAATTCCTTTTTAAAATTAAATAATTACGAGAACTTACATATTATCCTCTGTATTTGGAGCAGTTGGCAATTCATCGCGTGCGATCTAAAAATAATAAAAAATTCGTGGTTTTTTCAGTATCTTATTGAGATTGAGTATTTTCAAAATTGATGGAAATACTTACATTGAAACGACGGTTCGAACTAAAGTCATCCTGATTCACCTCTAAATCATCGAATGGAATTATTTTATTAAATGGGTGACGGAACTCGTCGTATTCATTTTCAAGACGCAATAAGTGCGGCACAAAATTCTATACAAGCAAAATTTGTTACTTAAATAAAATCATTTTCACGATTTAATAGTTATAAAATACCTAATCAGTAATCACTCTTACCGGAGGTTTAATTATCTTCTGTAATTTCCTCGATATAACGAGATTAGTGTAAAAAGTATATTTTTTTCTTTTGCGTGGAGATTTTTTTGGCTATAAAATTAATACGATGAGAAATTAATCGTTTGCACCTTTCCCAATTAAAAAAAAAAAAAACATTATCATTTTACCGGCTCAGGGTTTTCTCGTTCTAATTCTGCCAATGTACGAGGTGGTGGCGATTGTGATCGTTCCGGAGCTCTCTGAAAATGGAGTTGGAAATTAATTATTTTATATGTATTACGCAACTTCAAATTTCGAATATTTTTAAATTTTAATTCAAGTACTTGTTCTAAATTGAAAGGAACATCAGGCAGAGGTATTTCCACAACGGATCCTGGTGGACCAATTCCTCTCAGAAAAGCCGATTCGAACTCATGCTGGATCACTTCATCTTGCATTAAATTGTCCGCGATCGTCCGTGGAATTCGTCCTGGAAAAAATTCAACTTTGAGACAAAAAATCACCATTACAACACATTCTATCGGATGAAAGTCGCGATAGGTAGGTATACTGTAATATTGCTCATGTTGCACAGAGCCATCTTCATTCAACCGTTGCAATCACATATTTCTATTTTAGCGTTAGTACTACGATAGGTATCCTATAGAGGATATTTTATACTTTCGAAATTGATTGTTCAAAACAATACGATAGAAATCTATCGTTATTCATGTTCCTAAACTTTCAAGAAATTCATTACAGTCTAATTACGAAAAAAAATTAGGCATTTAAAAAATACAAAACATTTTAAAAATTAAAATAAATAAAATGAACCTTCAGTCTGTGTATTCGGTCTTTCTGCTGGCTCAACCACATTTTCAGGCATACGACGATCTGGTTGCGTCACCGGCAGTATAGGGGTAACATTAGATACACGGGAGCTATATTCACGTATCGCTGGTATTGCAGGTGGAACAAGGCTGCCGCCCAACAGTTCCAACAGTTCGTTCATCTTTTCGTTCAACTGATCATGGTTAAGAGCACGTAAGTCCTGCAATACATAACAGAAAACAGTAAAAACACTGATTAGTTAATGTTTTACAAAAAAAAACAACATCATTTAAATACTAAAAAACCAACCTGTGGTTTAAATCCAGACTCCCTAAAAGAAAAAATTAAAATAATTTTTACATCTGTCAAATTACTCTCCCTATATTTTTCTACAAAAGAAAACTTCTCAACATACCTTAAATACTGCAAATTGTTTTCGAGTTGATGAAGGAACTGGTCGTCAAGTTTGGATCCCCCAGCCTAAATATTATAGTTGATTTTTAGAATTATTAAGACCGCAAAATACATATTTCCAGTACATAGGTAATGATATAACTCATACTCACTATAGGTGATGGAAGATTCCTAGATCGCGGCCATCTTCTTCGTAGTTCTTCAACATCCCTTTGCAGACGATATTGCGAACTTTCTGCATCAGCGCCACGTTGAATTTCTTCCTCAGGAATCAGCACATCTTCGATACCACGTTGTATTTGACGAATAGGTCGGATATCATCGCCGTAAATCGGAATGTCTTCGATGGGTCGTACTCCTCTGGCAATTCTACCGGTATCATTGAGAAGAGCGTCGAAAGCGGCGTCATTTTCAGTTCTACCCGAAATAGGCGAAGTTCGAGATCTTCTTATGCTGTAAAATATAATTACGCTGTAGATATTTAAACTATCGCTAAATTAAACCTATAATGGATATTCTTTGTCACCGTAAATTCGGCAGCGGCGGTCGAAGATTGTCTATGGCTCGCTGTTCGTTATTTCCAAGATGTTGCAAAACAACAACCTTTACTTTTTTGTTCGATTTTGGATACATGAATATTTTCACCGCCAATACTTTAAAAAGCTCTACATAGATGCATAAACAAATTTCTCAAATGATTAATCAAATCAACAACAACGAATAACAAAGCAAGTAAGGAAGATTATTCAACTTACCCCAAACTAATCGTTCCTTTTTTTTGTGCAACACAAAAATGGTTTTCAAAACATTTCCCACTATTTCATATCGTAAACGCAAATGCCGCAGTTTTGCTTTACCCGACTTGTTCCGCATTGCTCTTAGATAGAACGTGTTCCACAAGGCTTCATCATTCGACAAATTCTTCAATAAATTGCTTGAAATGAAAATAATGACGGTTAATTAATCGTTAAATTACCTAATTGTACTGCCAAAGTAAGGTACAAGATTGTTTTCTAATTAGGTACATCGTATTTTTTCACAATTGAGTAAAAATACAAATATCTGCGGAGATTTTTTCATCAAGTTTATTCAATATAAGATCAATACGTCTCAACTTACCAGTATTCTATTATTTTTTTCGATAAACCTGTTCCAATTAGCGATCTATAATCCTTCTCCTCTTGATCATGATACAATTTTTCGAGTATTTTATACTTTGGCATATTTAAAATCTCTTTAATATCGCTGCTCATCGGCGGTAAATGTAATCGATTGACACTACCGTCACCGTTGGCCGCCATCTCCCCCATAGCCTAAAAAGTATTTCGAATTTAACGTTAAAAACTATGATTCAAATTCAACTTACTCAGTTGTTAATTCGAAACTATTATTAGTGTATTTAATCATAAGCCATATTGGAATACTCTGGAAATCGTATTTTCTCATCACACCTAAGTAATATCTGAGTAGTATACACGTACCCTACTACGTATACTAAGTAAATATCACTGTAAAATGAAGTAATAAACTACCTACGTCTTGGAAAACTGTATATCAATTCGCAAAAGTTAAAACAAGCTAATTTATACGAAAATTAAACGCAAAATAGCCATAAAACACAATGAAGAATGAATTATGCTGCGAATAAATGACGGTTAAAATGCTAGAAAAAGACACCGACAAGCACACACATATAAGACAAACATCAGACGAAATGGAAACGTAAAGTACGCGGAGGGGTGTTATTCTCCTGAAGTTGCGTTCTGCTCATCTGCTGCAGCAGCGGCAGCGGCTACATTGCTACCGTTTTTGTGGTATAATGAAGACAAGAAAGAGTAAAATTGGCGCAATTTGGAAACAATACTAGTGAAGAGGGGAAAAGAGAAACGGTGGATTTATTTGTTGATAGTTGACATTTCAGAATATTTTGAAATTATCGAAATTCGTGTTTAGATTTTAGAATTTTTAGCCTAACCTAAAGAAAAAGTTAAAATTTCAAGTTGTAAGTATACCTAAGTATAATATAAGAATAATGAGAGATGATCGAATATTCGAATTAATGAGTCAAAAATATTGAATTTGCCTTTTCGAGTTCTGTTGCTGTGGGTGTAGATCAAAGTTTATCAATCTAGGTAATCTTCAATTTGATTCAACTGCAGAATTACGATTAATTGCTGATCCGGATAAGTGAATTGTAATGTAAGTACGTTTTCTGTACTCTGTATGAGTTATGACCAAGTATTTATTACTTAGGTATCATATGTACTTACCTAATTGTCTAATCATACGAGTGTGTGCTTCATTATCATTGACATCTCTATTGTTTTAGTCGAGCGAAAGTTGAGATACCTAATCATTACCACCCAATAAAGTAAAACGGTCAGATATTCAATTGTATAAAGAGGAACAAGAAAACCTGTCCCACTTTCCGCTGCAGTTGACTGGAGAAAATACTCGTTCAAAATCAAAACAAAGAACCATTTCAACATACTGATTAGTAGCATCTTGGCTTGTAAGTACCCCAGTAGTCAATGCAATCACAATCTATAAGCCACGAAAGCTAGTTGATTTAGGCAATAGGCAAGTACGTGATGAAGAAAAATGAACAATCATTTATTTTTAGCTGAATTTAATCGTAGACAGCAGCGAGTACCAGCAGCCGAGCATCCATACACGAACGGCATTGGAAAACAACTCTGCAGGTATTTACAATTGTACGTACATATTATGTAACACATAGGTCTAGGTATTATACACCTGCATAATGCATCCGCGGTTGGTACGTACTTCAACGAATTTCAGTACAGTTTGAATAGTAAATATATAAATAAAATAATTGACCATGTGTCATCTGTACTTCTGTAGTCACCGGAAAACCAGAAGTTCGAATCCTACGTTGCATTTTCTCTCCTCTTCTGCGACGTCGTCTCATTAATCATTACCATCATTATTATTATCTATGCAGATAGATAAGTATGACTTCTGTGATTCCTTACTTATTTATGATTCATTTTCAGATTAGAACCAAATCATTCGCGAACTGAACGATTGTTTTGCTGATAAGGGAAACAACACACAAACAGCAGATTTTAAGTGATAAACGATGGAAACTTTGGAAAATTCATTCATGTAAGATTAGTGTTATGATCTAATTTTCAAATTATTAGTGCGTGGTGAAATATGGGTTAAATGTTAATCTACGTGTTTGTGAAATCCGAGCTCAATTAGCGGTGTCTTTTGTAGATCGTTTTAAAATTCCGGTGATCCGATCGCCGGTGAGTAATAACAAATTGAAATGATTTCAGTGTATTTTTGCTGTTCTATTGATTTTATTCAGATTTATGTAAGATTATTAACCATCAGAATTGTACTGTGATTTCAGCTGTGATGAATTCAGTTTGCATTGGTTCGTATGCCTAACTCGAAATGAATATCGAAATCTGCTCGATCACTGCTGAATCTCCGTGTAAGTATCTGTCATTCCCATTGAGTACCTTATTTCAACAGCTATTAAGATTACGTGCTAATTTCACTATCATTCGTTAGTAAACACATATACCATAGATTTATTATTTTCATTAAGAAATATGGTAACAAAATAAATAAAAAAATATAAATACAAAATACAAAAAATGAAACAACTGTAGATTCATAATATTTGATAACGATTACGATGATAATCAATTCATCGCCATCTCGTTATCAAATTAATAAAAAATACTAAAAAAAATAATCACATAAATTACATTTTAAATGATAAAATTTTTTAAAAAACGAAGAAAAACCGAGTCTTTTGAACATGATAACACTTAATAAATTATTTGTTTTCTTTTATTTGAATAAATAATGAATATGAAAGTTATTTATAACGAGGAAACATTTGTACTTTAGGTAATGTTCTTCTGCTGTACGTTCTTTTTCTCAAATTTTCAACTGGCATGACACTTTTCTTCTTGGCGTGAACTTTTTCGCTGTGTTCTTGACAAATGCAGCTATTTACAATTCTAATAATATTGTTAATTATCGTGCCATCTTTGCAGTACAATTTTATCTTTTGTTTTTTAACATCGCCGTCTTTGCAAGCTAATGCTACGACCTGAAACATGAAAATAATCAATTAATATTCGAATAGATTTTAATACTTACAAAGGTAATGAAAAATATTAATAAACGTATGAATAAATCCTTAAACAATGTCAGATGATTGATGAATATTATATTCCTAATCGAATTCCAACAGTGGTAGTCTGCAGTAAAATCATTTCATGTCAATTTAATCGCTGTTTGAATTAAATTTTGGAATTTTGTTTAAAAAATTTTACGATCTGCAATCCTAATGGTTTTAAAATATCGTTGTTGCAGGTCCAGTCCCCCTAAGAGCTTTGAAAGGGGCATGATTGTTTTTTTCCACTTCAATTTTCCATAAAAATATTTTACTTCAATGTCCTACCTATATTTCAGAACTACCTAGTGATTCTTGGAGTAATTTGACATACACAGTTAGAGAGGAAATCGAAAGGAGATTTAGTCTAATGAATCGTTCGTGAACATTTTTCAGAGTTCAAAGCTGAGCTTTTTAGCAAAAAGCAAAATATTCTGTAATGTAATAAAATTCAAATATGTAATTTTAAAATCTGCAAATCCGGCGAATAGGTTCCGATAGTAGCATTCGAACGTGGTGAATGTTTTTAGCTCGTCGCTGAGTTCAACCAGGGACTTCCTTTTTTTATACAAACCCACTGAAGCCTCTTTAACCTCATATATACTTATCGAAAACTGCTACAAGAATTATGAGGAAGGGAAAATCTAGATTTTTGCCTTAAAATCCATAACAAATGAAATGTCACCTGTAATTTTGAATTTTGCCCAAATTTCAGGTCATCGTGACCTCCCTTCACCCTCGAGGGCACCATAAATATTTCATTACGAAAATTAGCATGCACAAAATGCTATTATTGAAACCTATTTACAGGATTTTTTTGCAAATTTTAAAATTATATTCTCAAACTTTCATTATTGCCGAAGTATAAATCGAACTTTTGGCTAAAAATCCTTATTTTGAATTTTGGGAAATTTTTTATGAATTATTCCAAGTCTTCTAAATTCTTTTTCTAACTACGTAAGCGAAATTGCTCCAAGTATCACCAGTTCTACGTTACAACGTATGTACAAGACGTGGAAATTGCTGAGCGTTTTTATGAAAAATCACGAAAGATACCCCGTTCGTAGTTGGGAGGGGGGAGGTGGTGGAACCAGAGCAACGATGGTTTTCTATCTTTTGAGAATTGAGATGGAAGAATACAGTTGAAATTTTAGGAGGGTCCAAGGTCAAAAATAGATCGAATTCGACTTGAAATGACTCAATATAGTAAACTGAGACGAGGACCAATCGATTAATTTTTGTAGATTAAATGATGCTCAGTTTCAAAAATATATTACCACGTAATTACACGAGTGAATAAGATTTACTCATTGTTTGTTTTTCGTTTTCCTAACGAAAAAATATTATATCGTCAAGGCTTAAAAATTGTTTTGTATCTACTTTTTACATTAATTAAATTCAATGCCCGAAGAAAGTTGAACGAGAAAAATTTTAAATTATGTTTTTAATCTCTAGTTTAGAAGTTAATTATTACTTTGACTTTTAAACACTAATAATAAAAGTTATGGAGTGAATCTGTCATTTCTAAGGAGTATCAACTTTTTTTTTCCAACTTTCATTATTTTTTTTCTTATTTATTAAAGAGTTTAAAATTTCAAAATATACCTATACTCATTTTTAATGGGAAGAACTTTTCATCATTCTTTATTGTTAAAAATTTTCAAAATTATCGGTAAAAACTAAGCAGGAAAAAGGCAGATATTACAAAAATTATGAAAAACTTTAAATGAGAATGTATTGTAGTGAAACTTTTTTGTTAAATCTATGAGAAAACGGAAGTTTTAAACTTCAATTACCTTGAATAGTATTAAAAGCTCGATTAATTTAAATTTCTAATCCTTATTTTTTCACGAAATTATGTGTTAATTAGATAAATTTCTGATCAATTTTTTCTCATTTTTTTATCAGTAAGTACTAAATTCTTTCGAGAATTAAAAAAAAATACAGTTTCCACGAAAAAAAGGTATTTGTATGTGTGAAAGATTCTCTTCGTTTGTTTTTCAATTTTACCGATGTTTCGTAAACATATTTACCTACCTTTTTGTATTTAAACTTTTCATTTCTTTACCGTTGAAATAGAACGAAAACTTTTTTCTATCTAAAAATAGCTATCTTCGTTCATCTCGAAATAATGAATTTCATAGTGAAATATCAAGAAAATTAATAAACGGAAAAAACACGCTAAAAATTATCTTCGCATTCATTGGTATTTGATTTATTCAATTGTGGTTATGACAGGCTTTTAATCAAATAAGCTTTCTGTTGTAGGCTAATTTAAAATCTTGTAGTTTTAGAATTTAAAATAGCCTTTTTTTTCGGGGCACGTAATACAGATATATTTTATTAGCTCAACACAAAATAGTCGTAAATTATTTTACTCTTTTCTATGTTTTTTTAGTTCGCTGTGTAGTCTGCTACATGTAAGCCCTTTCTGATTTGGTTACCACTTGTTAACTATTCTTTATGCTTTGAGTTACTTTTTATAACCTTACTTTCAATGGTAGAAATTTTTTGAAACTGCTCCCTTTAGAATTTTCCACATCCTTTTACCAAGTCTCGAAACAGTAATTACTTTTTATTTTTTAATAAGCGTCTTTTATTTTTTACCACATTCATTCGGTAATAGTTGCCTTCCTTTTTTACATTTTTTTCCTTTCAGCTTTTTTCGCCGTGTGGTTTTTTTACAGTCTACGTATGAGGATAATTTATTTATTTTTTTTTTAATATTGAGAATTTTAATTTGCATTTTAAAACCATCCGAAGTTACCTAGATAGATCTTTTTACGAAAACTTACTGGTTTTTGTGTTGCATCCGCAGGATTCTGATACGGGCCCAGATACGAAGAACCCGAATGATATTGTTGATTCAGTTTATTATAATCGTATTTTATGCAACGATCGGCGCATACCGTTTCTACAATTGGTTTCTTCGATCTGCATTCGCCATCGTAAACGTACCGGCTCGATCTGAGGCTACATTTCATGCTTCCTGTAAGTATACCAGATAATCTTGGTTAAAACCGAGCAAATAGAATACTATTTAACCAAGGTATTTGATTACCTATTTCAATTAATTATTCGGCCGAGATAACGAAAATATTCTCGGTATGCATTTTGTTTTATTACGCGACCAATTTCAACGTTCAGCTGGTAATCGTCGCTGTAGGTAGCGATAAGAAGCGTTGAAAACGAAAGTGGTTACTAACCGAGTGAAATGTTGCCTTATAAATCATTTACTCTCGGCGCAAGAATGGGAAAAAAGCTTTTTATTGCAACGTTGTCATTGAAATTTTAACTGACCGTGTTTTAAAAATATAATCAATAACGATAAATAAAAGTTCATCCGTTTTCCAACGTTAATATTTTCACCATTGACGTTCAATTTTTTTTCATTATTTTCAGCAAAAAAAAAAAGAAATAAAAATCAAAAAGGGATAAGAAATGGAAGCGAATAAAATATGTACCTTTGGAATTTATGTCTGATTAAGAAGATAGAAGGTAAACTTCGCTAGGGTATCGTACGGAATATTTTCCAGTAAAATATAACCTCATTATTTGCAAAATAGCGACCAAATCCATACATTTGGCCGTCAATTTGGCTTCGTCCGAGCATTTTCACGTTGTGAAAATATATTCGTACCCAGAAATGATTTTGATCTAGGAATTCAAAATAAATTTCAAATTTTATAAGGGTACGTTAAACTGATCGGAGCTCTAAAAAAAATCGAAATAGGAGAATATTTTTTGAAAAGGTTTTATGTTATTAAAAATTATGCTTATAAATCTACATAATTTTGAAAATTCTGAAATTAAATTTGTGTACCCAAAACGATGATTCATTCAACGAACGCGAATCTTCATTCATTCGATCACTACTACAAGTAAATTTTCGGTCAACGAACGTAACTATACACATTAATGGTGTCGAAGCATCGAAACGTAGGTAGGTAGGTCAGTATACAACCAAGTATAAATAAAGTTTTCAAGAGAGATCTTTACATACCAAATTATTAACAACTCGTAGTATATAATTTATTCATACTAGATTATGTTATATCGACACCGTCTGAAACAATACCAACCGGTGGAAATAAAAATTGTAAACATTTTGCACGTACTGTACCTACCTACGATTACGATTGCAAATTTCTCTCATTCGTGGTATGGGCGGATTCAAAATAAATAGATTAAGTGAAATAACTACGTACTTAGAAGAATTAACGGAATCATAATTGAATAGTTATTTTCAATAAAACCATACCCACGTAAGACTTTATGACCACAGATCCATTTAATACGATATTTAAATACCAGAACCAAAAAAATAATATAATTATTATACTGTTATTTTTAAAATTGCAATATATATTGCAATTCGCCACTGTCTCATTATTAAGTATCTATTTTTGTATTTTTTTTTTTCAGGTGTTCGTTTCCGTTTCAGTGAATTTGACGTATGAGCATCAATGTATCTGCCTATGTACCCGTAGTTCTGCGTGCTTGCAAATTAGCGCTCTGTTGCATTTAAAGGTTAATTCAATACATGCTACGCTAAATATGAACCGCATCAAATAGAGTAAACGGTAAGTCCGCCCAGGAATTTCAATTAATTTCAAATGCATTATTTAAGAAGTAGATAGAAAATAGTGAACTGAATGTAAATTCTGGTTCGAAATTCGATTGTAAATGCGGTATAAGGTATTCCAAAAAATAATAGGTACGTTTAGAGGGTTAATGGTGAAAATAACTATTGGAAATTGAGAACTTTTCGGGAATTTATCGCGAATGGTTTTGAAACTGATATCTTCCGGTGATATGTCCGGGAGCTTATAATGCTAGGGTGGATTCGCGAGTGTGTGAAGTGGAAATTGAGACTGTTTGTATCGAGCCAATCGTGAATTATAGTCCGAAATTTTATTTTATTAAATTGGTAAAATTTTTATCGTAATTATTATTTTTTTTCAAAAGTACATTTCAGTTTTAAAATCCATTTCGATGCTTATAATTTTTTTTCAGAACTGATTTCTAATTGTATTAGTTATATTCGATCACCATTTTCTGTAAATTTTTCAAGTTTTTGCTAAGATTACTGACTGAGGGTAAGGATGAGAGTAATAAGTCACCTCAGAAGTTTTGCAGTTTTGAAAATTAAACTGGGGGTTTGTGGCGGTATTCGTTATGAAAATAATTGGGAAAGTTTGCAAAATGATCACATTTTAAATCCGAGGTGAGAAATTTTTTGAATTTTGAGTTGCTTATGTAGTAAAAAAAAGAAATGGCTATAACATTTAAGATGTTTACCCCTCCCTCTACCATTGATTTTTTAGTGATTTGCTGGTTTGATCTTCGGAATGTTTTCCAGGATTGTTTTTTAAATTCCTGAAGTATTTAATGTCATGGTGAAAGCTAAAATTCTCTTATAAAATTTGGAATTTTACTCGTAATGAATTTATAAACAATAAAATAGAAAAAATTGTCCTAAGCATCTTGTAAAAAAAATTATAGGACCCTTTCTATTTCGCGATTCCGAAAAATTGAAGGTGGTACGTTGAAGAAAAAATTCCAATTTCAAGTTTCCAAAAAATATTGATGTTCAATAACACATAATTTTCAAAAAAAAATTAATAGATAATGATGGAATATTAATCTCAATTTAATTTATTTTTTTTGAATATTTCAATATTTTGCTATGCTTGGACTACAAACTTTTATATCATTTTGAAGTAATGCAAAAAAAAAATAGAATAAGAAGTAAAATTTGTATTTTTAATTAAAAGGAACGGAAAAAACATCTAGATTTTTCATCTTCAATAAAATTATAAATATAGTAGTGCCTATTGTTTCAAATTTTCCAAAAAATCAAAAACAATTCTCGCCTTCATCTCGAATCAATTATTCGTCCCAATTATTGTAAAATCTCCGCCCTCTCTAGTTTTTACTTCATTTCCAAAAATAATTTCTCTTCTTAAGGAGGAAGGGAGAGGAGGGGGTGGGGGGGTCAACCGATATTAAAAAGTTTTGAATTTGTGCACTTTTGAATTCTTGAATCAACATTCGTCCAATCATTGAAAAATTCCATTCTCTCTAGTCTCTACTTCATTCTCCAAAATGATTTCCCTTCCTAAAGAAGGGACGAGGAGGAGAGATTAATTAACAGTTACAAGTTTTGAATTTGTGCACTTTCGCAGGGGTAAACATTTTTCAAAAGTCAACAAAATTTGGTTGGTTCGTGAGGAAAGAGATTGAAATGTTTGAATTTGTGCATTTTTGAAACCTTGAATTAATCAGTCGTCTAATTGTAAATGTCAACTTTTTCCACCTTATTTCCCAAAATAATTTCTTTTTCAATGATCCGAAAACTTTTGTCAGTTTTCAAAGGGAAGAGGATAGTGGCGTCGCGTCGAAAGGTTGGGTACAAGGGGGTGCACCCCCAAAATTCTGACGGAGGTGCAAAGTATCATTTTCACACCCCCTCCCCCAAATTACATCAGACAGGGATTTTACAATTTAAAAAATGTATTTTTTGGGAATTAAACACCCAACTTTTTCAAAGCTTCACCCTCGCTTCGCTCGGACATAACAAAATCACAATTATTTGAACTATTTGAGACAACAAGGCAAAAAAAGGCTCTTTTTTGCCCCCTCCCCCGAAAATCCTTCTGGTATTCCAAGTCTTTGTACTCACTTTGCACCCACCCAAAAAAAAAGCTTCCGACGTCTCTGGAAGAGGATCAATTCAATTGATATAAAAAAGCTGTCGAAATGGTATAATTCCGAAACAATTTTCAAATAATATCTCGAAAATGTAAATGTATCTGGCCTGTTTCTTTTTTATTTCATTTCTACTAAATTAGGATTTTTTATTTTTTGAAAAATACCTGATCCAAGTCCTTATGCATTACATTACGAATCATAAAAAAATTTAATAAGAAGCTCCATAAAAAAGTTCATCTCATAGAATTACAAATGTAACCAACTTAAAAAAGGTACATACATAATTATTAAAATTTTGAACATTTCTGTAGATTTTTAATTATTCTGTCCAGCTCTATAAATTTATAAAAAAGTTGTTTTTTTTTTAAATTTTATAATGCATGAAAATTTTTTAGTAAACTTATCAATGTTTATTACTTTTTACTACCTACATAAAACATTTTGCTCGGTAATTTTGAAAAATTTCAATTTTTTTTTCCAAAACGTAAGTACTTTTTCATGATTTTTTATCAGCTTCTCCGGTATCGGCGATTTAATCTTGAACCATATCCAGTGTACGATGATGGGTCGAGAAAAAATACTTCGAGAATTGTTCAAATTCACTTGAGGGGGTGGGGGAGAGGGGTGAAGCAAGCTCCTAACGCAGAGTTATTTTTGAATAATCGTTGTTTTTCATCGGTAAGTTTTACAGGGGAAAGTGCGGAACAGATCTACATCTTCTTGAGTCATGTTGAGTACAGGCAGAGGTGACCAGAGTCCGTTCTGAAAAGGACTCGGACTCGGACTCGTGGACTCCGAGTCCAATTTCAAGGATTTAGAAACGAGTCCTTTCAAGAATCCGAGTCCAGTCAACTAGAGTCCATTAAATTTTATAATGCCCAAAAATTGGAAAAATATTTCGGAAATTCGCACGATCTGATGTTCTTTTGAGTCCGTAGAAAGCCTTTTTTCTATACGTCCCCCGATTTTGATGCCAAAGAGAGGAGCATTCACGGATTCAAATTTTTTGGACTCGAAACTGACTCGAAAACGGACTCGGCGAGTCCATTAATTGGACTCGCGAAAGACTCTAGAGTCCATCGGTTATGGACTCGTAAATTTGGACTCGCGAGTCCAATTTACTTGGACTCTGGTCACCTCTGAATACAGGGCTGTATGTAGGAGGAAGGTTGAAGGCTTCTCTGTCCCTTATACAGAAAAAATTGGCTCAACTACGTCGTCGTATCGAAGTTAAAAATACTTTTTTTTCCTCGATTCGATACCACTTGTAGGGCTGCAAATACTCGTTGAAAAGTTGCAGATCGTTAAAAGTCGAGATTTTTGGTTCTCTAATTTCATATTTCTTTGTCGAACTATCTATGTAAGAAATTTGGGTCGAATTTGGGAAGTGAAAATTATTTAATACGTAGGTATTCAAAATGGTTTGATGGATTTTTTCTCAATTTTGCCTCCCTAAAAATGATACCAGGGTGTCTAACAAATCTTTCCGGTCCTTCCGAAGTCCTTATATTGAGTAAAAAGTCCTTCCCATTTCAAATTTTGAGACTCACCCGCCAAAAGCTTAAATAAATCACTAATATTTGAAATGTCGCTAGTGGCAATTTTGTGTGAGATGATGAAAAATGATATGGGTGCCTGAAAAAAGTTCAGCTTTTGAATGCTCTTTTCTCCAAAAAATTTCGTCCTCGGTTCGCTCGGGCTCAGTAAATTTACACAATTTCATTTTAAAAATGATGGTATGAAACTTCTTCCTTTCCCAGCCTAGGCAATTAATATTTTTAAGTGAAAAAATTGTCATTCTCACTTATCAAAGGAGGTAACGATCTCGATTGCAATTTTCAAAAATGTTTTGATTTTTTGGAAGGAAATCAGGAACGGGTCCATAGATATTGTTTTTTTTTTTTGAAAGTCTAAAGTCTAAACAAAACACGGAAAAAAGCACAAATTTTACCTAATGAAGAAATTTTTAAATTCTGGATGCCCTTTTTTCAAAAATTGTCGCCTTCGCTTCGCTTAGGCTCATTGAATTTACTTTTTTTTCGAAATCATGGTGAAAAACTCTTCTCTTCCATCTTAAACAATGAAATATTTTGAAACAGAAAAAATTTGTCCTTATAAAATGAGTTTGAATTTTTTGGTGGGTGGGGGGGGGGGGTGTACATCAATATTAATTTTGAAAAGGTCATGCTGAAAGTCCTTCTTTTGGGGTTTGAGATTTTGTTAGACACCCTGGATACCGATTCGAGTACTCGATAATTCCAACAGATTTAGAAACTCAATTTCATATTTTGAGCTCTCTATCATTTTTCTTCGCCATTTCAATGGAAAAAAGGACTTATGCAAAAAAAATAGATTTTTTTTGAAAATGACTCTACTTTAAGAGTCTACAAATTCACTCTTTCTGAGCTAGAGAGTCAAAATTTTATATGGCGAGTTTTCAGCTCAAAATAAACAATCCTCGAGAATTTGATCAAAATCCAAGATACGCATTCCAACGTACAAAATGTTTGAAAATTTCGAAACAATTTTTTTTCGAGATTTACATATTTTATACATCGATTCATTATATGAGTATAATTTGTTTTTACAACCAGTTATCATGATTTCCTAAAACTAACTGCGAGGTGTGAAAGAAGATTCCGAATGAAAATTGAAGACTGTATATTTTAGAAATCGAGCGTTTTGTCCGCGTTTTTTCGAAACCGGTTTACTTACTGATTTGCAACCGGTTGCTATTAATTCATCAAAAAATTACAGATATTAAAAATCATCTTGAAAACAGTTGCAGATTATTGAAAATTATCAATTTTTTTCAATACCACAATGCAGAGGAGCTATGGCCTGATGAAAAAATATGGTAAAATTCCATTCGAACTTCTCAACAGACACTTTCTCGCATATACCGGCTACTAAAATAAATCATGTATCATCTACTTATCCCACATGAACTAAACTCACCTCCAAAAGGAAGACGATTATTAAACAAGGGATACTCCGTAGCTCCTTTCTTGGGCATGTGATACCCCATTAAGCTACCTTCCTGCATCGAACTGTAAACGGACTCCTTCAAAGGTACAAATTTGGTCTCCTGCGCGCTGATATCGGTAACGCCGGGGTAATACCTGGTGGCATAAGTATCGTACGATTTGCTAATCGATGGCGACGACAAGTTGTACCCAGGTGTGGTTTCATATCGATAGGGTAGATGTCCGCGATACGTTGTCGGAGCTGCATCCATGTGAGCGTAATTAGGCGTATGAAAATTCAAAGGATGTAATTTGGAATTTCTCGTGTCGATGGGTTTATCTTGGTAAATGTTGGTCTTCGTGCTGGTTCGCAGATAATCATACACGCCTGTTGAGCTACCGCTTCTCAGATAATCGTATAACGTCGTGCTATGCTCAATTTCGTCTTTTTCTTGAGCTTGAGTTTGCCTTTGGGATCGATTCTCCAAGTATTTGAAAATCGTCTGTTGAACGCGATCCAGATCCAGCTCATTTTTACTCTTCTCTACCACTACGTATGGCACATACGGAATATTCAACTCGTCCGGAGATGTATTAGCGGTGCAAAATTCTAATATTTCGAAAAACAACAGGGAATAAGATAGAAAAATTAAACGTTTGTGTTTGGACATGTTTTCGTTTCGATTTCACCTCCAATTATGTAATATTTTCATAATAAGTATCGAGAAATATTGTTACAGGGTTCGCGAACAAGTTACCCGCAACGGTAAATCAATCCGGAGATACTCCAGAGGTAAATTGATTTATTACGTCGAGAAAAAACTCCTTCGAATACGCCACTTCGAGGTGTATTCTTTTGAAGGGGCAACGCGAAAGAAAAAACTGACAAAATCTACGTGACAAAACTAGACGAAGCAACGTAGGAAAAAAAAACAACCACGAGAAACAAGGGAACAAAAATTCACGTCACATTTGTACACAGAAAACGAGCGCGAGGTAACGAATAAGCACGTGAAAAATTACGGCGACGTATCTCGTCAAACAAAGTGAAATGCAACGCGCAGCACGTGAATCGACGAAAATGTAACGTATCGCACGAACTTCGACCACCGCACAGACCTCGCAGAGATGAAAAAAACACGGAATTTAATTCAATATCTTTAAGAAAATCATGGCGATGTTAATTCACGCAGCAGCTACACGTATAACGCTGCTGACCACATATTTCATAATACGAGATTTACATTTCCACCTTGCTGCGGAGAAATTAAGCGGCAGTATTTTCACCAAACACGTATTACTTTCACTGGACCGATTCGTACGTGTAAAACCAGAATGGCGGAAAATAAATTCGTTTAACGTTGCAGTAGCTCGGATTTTGGCGCCGATTCCGACTCGCAATTAAAAACCGTAGAAAAACAAAGTCGAAAGCTCGCGGATGTTTTATATTGGAATTGGAAAAAGACTCGAGACGTTGAGGCCGATTTTACGAACGTTTGCACAGAGACGCGTACGAGTAGGCTACGACGACGGTGTTGATATTGACTTTGAAGAGAAATGAAGATTCATCACGTACTTGTGATTTTATTATCAATAACGAGTAATGTCAAGGTGCCTTCTCCGCTAATAAGAAGACCGAACGGGTTAGCATCTTTGTTTGCCTCGCAACAAGCTGGAGTGATGGAAGAAAAGACGGATGTTGATGGGTTCCCAATATGCGAGACGTAGGCAGTCGCATGTTTTTGTATAAAAATCCTATATAAGCAATTGTATACGTACAATGCTTCGGTTGGAAATCTTCGAACATGTTTGTCCTTAAAAGTAACACGCTTTTAGGACGATGCCGCGCCCGGTATTCCGGCTATACCTACAAAGAAAGAGTACGATGAAAGTTACCATATGTACCATCTCCCAAAAAAAATTTATAATTGTTACTCGTGTACGATATTTTCTCGTCGTACTAATATGTACTTTTTCGACACATCGATTCGATATTTTTACACTTTGATTTGGAACTAGTGATAAAGTTATGGTCGTCAAAAGGTTAGTAGGACTCGTAACGTTGGTCTGATGAGTATTATTACCTATGGTCCAGGTCTTAACCTAATCCGTGGGCTAGGGCTTTGTTAGTTTGCCATACAATAAATAATTTGATTAATTATATATTGTATTATGGTATTCGATAAATACGTTACGAGCATGAGTACCTATGTGGGTGCCTATATGATTTTTTTCACCTGGATTTGCCTCTGTCTGCCTTTGTGAAGCGTGCGTTGATGTCCGAATGATGGACGAATATGGACGAGCATGTGTAAGAGTCGTGACTGAGTATTGAATACGAATTATATTCGTGATCTGATGAATGAATGAACGTTTATCGAGGCGAATTTGTCCAGAAGACGAGACCAAGTTGGAGTTATCAGATCGAAAGTTCATTAAGTTGGAAGTACAAAAAATTAAAAAGTTCGTGTATTAGTTCAGAAGAAATTATGGGGCGGGCAGAGGGAGAAGGGTATATGAAAAAAATCAATTTTTTCTCAATTATTGATCAGATATAAACCGTCGTTCGAAATTACATAGAATTAAGAATGAATTTTCTCATTTAGGAAGTGAAACTTGGATTAGTTTTAAGAAGTTATAGCTTTTTCTGAAACGTTTTTTAATTTTTTCTCGCCTTACGAGGGAGTTACCTCAAGTCAAAGTAAGATTTTGACCCGAAACAAAAATAAATCGAAAGTACATCATAAAAGAACCCCATTTCTAAAATTTCAGATGCCGAAGTTCATTTCTCGAATTTTGACTAATTTTCGAAATTTAAAAATTTCTTCATCGCCCTGCCAAGTATGAGAATTTGATCTAATCAACGAAAAAAACTGAAATTTGGTGTATATCCTATTTTTAACCTCTCAAATCGATTGGAAGTGATTTCGAGACGTTTGGGAGTCTATAGAAAATTTTGAAATTTTATAGCACTAGAGAAAAGCTCATAAAAATGGAGCATATGAACTTTAGCCCCTATAATTGCAAATTACCCATATTAGTGATCTATTTGATCAATTAACCCGCAATTTTCCGAAATTCGTAATTTAGAGTTCAAATCCATATTTTTTAGCAGAAAAGTTGACTTGAAAAAATTCAAAAATACGCCGACTGCGTACGCATGGAGGCAAAAAGCTGAATGTTGGTAGATCTAGATATCCTATTTTTGATCTCGATCACCAATACGGGTAATCCGCGATTAATGAGTGTTAAAGTTCATTTGGACTATTTTTATGGGATTTCTCCAAAGCTGGAATAGTCCAAAAATTTTTTGGAGGCTCTGCCCTGTAGAGAGTTGATGAGAAAATAATTTTTATTCGGAATTGATGTCAGTTTTAGTTTTTTTATTTCAGTTTCAATTTAAGTTTCAATTTTCATATTTCAGTTTCAGTTTCCGATCATTGAGTTTTACTCCAGGCACACGTCATCTGATCCCAAAATAACTAGAGCAATGGATAGGACTGCATTATTTGAATTTCTTTTTTTTTTTTTTTTGTAATTTTCCTGTATTCGAGAAAGATGTTTCAAAATTCAATTCTTGCTTCATTTTTGTTTTGTTTTATCACATGCTCAAAACTAGAAAGACAATTTTGATTTTTTTGCAAGATTATTCGAAAAAATTTCCACCTTGTTTCGTTCGAGCAATAATCTCAGGGATAAATCACAGTTGGCTTGTTCAGCTTGAAAAAATCAAAAATTTTAACCTTAAATGAATTTCTTTGAATTTTTGGCTCAAAGTTCAATTTTTCCCCTTTTCAAAAATTGTAAGTGGACATTTTCCAAAAAAGTCATTTTAAGAAAATTTCCCACTAAACTCTAGTTTTTTGTTACTTAAAAATGAGATGGAGGAATAGGAGTTTCCTTCATCTGTCCATTCTTGAATAGTTTTTCTCTTTAAGTTTTACGTATTGGGAAACGGGGAAGGTTTTGTTAAAAAAAAATTCCTTTTATTTTTTTTTCCATTCAAATTTAATATTTTTTCATTTTCTAATATCGATTCTGCATTGCTGTCATTTAGAAATTCCTCTCTCCCCTTCTTGAAAAAATTTTGGTTCAGCCAACCTCTAAAATTCTTCAATTTTGATAAATTAGGTATTAATATTAATTCAAATTTTTCTTTGCCCTTGCTGGGGAAATTCTGGGTAGGAGCGAGGACCTTTCGAAGTTTGATTCAAAGGTCATTATCATTAGAACTTGAGTAATGTTTTTATCTGCGAATTGGTTCATTTCATTTCACATTTTGGAGCAAATGAGGTTTTCGCTCGAAAAATAAAAAACACAAAAAATCTTCAAAAATAAAAACCGAAGAAAAATTATGAGAAAAAAGGTATTTTTGGTTTTTGCTTAGGTATTGTTTTTTTTCACAGAAATTGAATGGACTACCTTCGTTTGTAATTTTTCTTCAGTTTTTTATAAAATTATGACTGAGGATGAAATAATTTGAACGGACAATTATTTTTTATTTTTGTTTATGTTTGCATCGTTTGCAGGCCTGAAACTGAACACGAGAGGCAGCTTGCACCCCCCCCCCCGCTCGCGGAAAATTGCATGTTTTAGTGGGAAATTTTCCAAACTGATCGACCTACTTTTGAGAAACTATTGGCTTGAGAAAAAATGGGAAAATCCTACCTTGCATACTTATGTACGGAATAATAAATAAATAAATAAATGATCGGAAAAAATTCCATTTCATTCGAAAATTTTGGATTTTTTGACCCCCCCCCCCCCCCCCTCCCAGCTAATTTTGCAGTTTGTTTCTGATCGTTCATTTTTTTGTTAATTAGGTAAACAATTTTAAATTGGATAAGCCTAAAAATCAGTTAAAATTGGAGATGGTAGATGGGGGGGGGGGGGTTTGTAAATTTTTTTTATCAATGGAATTTAAAAAATTGACGAAGAAGTAAGAATTTTAAACAGCTAATCAATCGTTTTGATTTCTTTTTTTTTGAATGCATATGTAGGTATGTAGGTACGACCAAAAAATATGAAGCATATTTAGAGAAAATTTAAGGGTAATGATTCCCCCTCTCCCCCCTCTCACACATATCGCTCCCTTCCAATTAATAAAGTTTTTGTTTAACTATGAATTTTTTCCAATTTTTTTCAACTCTTTTGAAAAAAAATTTGCTGTTGAAAAAATGTTGGAAAAAAGGAGCTCGATATTGGGACGCAATTTAAGGTGAAACAATATTAAGATGATGTAAATTTCAGAATACATTCCCTCTCCTTCAGTTCTTCTGCTTCCTAATTGGAAGGATTTTATTTTTGAAATGTCATAATATGATTTAGTGATCGATGATTTTTTGCAAACCTTCCTCCCTCCTCCATGCAGTTGTGTGGGTAACTGTATCGTCCTCGTTTTTTGATATCTAGATAATTTTTACCCGCACATTATGCAAACTTTTTCGACCTATAAAAATTCTCGTGGTAATGAAATTGTGAATTTTCGAGATTTTTTATTCTCGCTTCGTTCATGTCGAAACACAACACTGATTTAAAAAATTGGAGATTTTTTTTAAAACTCAACTTTTTTAATGATCTGTTTTCTAGGAGAGAATGAGGGACAGTGATGCCTTTCTAAATAATTTTTCTTGGCACTTTCTTAGCCAAAATAACGTTAATTTTTCAACGTATTTAATTGGCAGATTTGTGGTTTTCAGTTGGGACATTCTCAACCTCTTCCTCCTCTCCCCTCCCTCCCAGAATTTCTCATTGCATTCTTTGCTCCGGTTTAAGAACGCATTTTCATCTTTCATTAAACACACGAGGAGTAAATACGACGTACGTAGAATACATAAAAAAGACAGGTAGGCAGGTAATGGCAGACTCGGCGGCGGCGGGCTGACGAGCTAATAGACTCGACGACAGTGCGGCATTGATAATTTACTTTCTACGTCGAGTATTTAAGCAGGTATAAATATGAAAGATTAAAATAAGAGGGGATTAGGATTTGGCGAAATAAGTCTCATCTTTCTTCGTCAACAGACGCCGGCGCGTCTAATGAAAATAACTGCGAAAATTTACCAAATTAAGTAGATTTTTGGCTCACTGTGTGAAAAATTTAAACTGGAAATTCGGCGGATTTTCCGACGCTCCGGATCGGAATACGTTCGAAGAATATTTTATACGCGTTCGTCTTTCGTCGTTTAAAAGAAAACACTTTCGATGTTTATAAGGTCGTACTCAGATTTCAATTCGCAGAAGCGACACGATAAATCACTCAGTTCGTCGCGGCTTTATTGCCTCGTTAAAATTTATAACGTAAATTCATTATCTACAAGCTCTTGTAAATACTTCAATTAACGAAAAAACACTTTACTTTGCGGTGTGAATGAATCATTGGCCAGTAGACCGTTGTCGTATCGTGTATTCTTCTGACTCTTGATGACTCGACGACGACGTCGGGAGAAAGAAGCTTCTTCGGTGCGATAATTCGAAACCAGTTTACCGAGAAGAGAATCTCGTTCAGAATTTACCGGTATACGTGATATGTGGGTCACTATAGACACAGTTATATACCAATACCAATGTACTTCTACGTATGCAAGAGCGTAAAGGTAAATTTAACAAATATCGCACAATCACGTGCTTCCCTTTTAACAAAAGCGTTAACATTAGGTACCTATTGCAATGTTTATAAAATACGAGTAATTATCGCAGGTACTAGCACCGAGCCGACGATTTAAATTAATGTTTTTCAGACACGAATCATTCGACCGACCGCCACACCATCGAGGCGTATTCACTAGTGTTGAGCGAAATCGATTATTTGAAAAATTGAAAATAACCTATCCTTTGATTAATCGATGAAAAAATGATCGATTGATCGATTATAATCGCAGCAGAAAATTCGAACGATTTTTACAATATTTTAGCCCAGCGCTGCCAACCAAATTTTCGAAAATCCTTAAAACGACTAAAATCTTCTTGGTCAAAATTCCTTAATCTTTTTTTTCATAAATGAGGTCACTTATAAAGTTACCTGTCCCCTAATTCTGAAAATAAATGAAATAACAACTTGAAAATTGAACCATTTTTATTTCAAATTATATTGAATATCCCTTTTTTATACGTTTTTTAAGATAGCTTTTTACAAATTTTTACGAAGAAAGCAAGCAAAAGTTGTAATGCTTGAATTTTAAATCATACCTTAAAAATCAAGGTAACCTTAATGGTTTTAAAGGAAACTTTTCGAGGTTTCTGATTAGTTGAAAATTCGATAAGGAACCTTTAAGGTTATCTTGACTTTTAAGGTATGATTTAACATCCAAGCCTTAGTGCCATCTTGGATTGGGTGGCTAGTCAGGTCTTAATCGTACAAAAAAAGGCTTCCCCGCGAAATTCCTGTTAAAATCTATTTTATGATTGATTCTTGTTCTGGGCACTGAAACAAAGAAATTAAGCCCGTATCGTATGCCCTTTTTTCTCCTCCCCTTTTCCCCAGGGTTCACGACCCAACATTTCAAACGCATGTATTGCCTTATCTATGGGTCGTAATGAAAAAATTTTCAAACAAAAGTTGTTCCTCAGCACCTAATGTACATTTTCATTTCTTATCAAAATCCATTTCTGTCCCCAAATTTGAAAATAACCCAGTTTTCAGGAAACTTCAAAATCACGTTTTCTTCATTTTAAGCGAAGAGTTTCAGAGATATGGCAAAATTTGGAACCACAAAAAGTATTCCGAATTGTATTTCCTTTTCAGTGACCTTTATCACGACCCTTTTCACCAACTTTTCCCGACAGGGTGGATCCCCCCTCCCCTTATCACAAAAATTGAACCCGCGAAAAAAAATTGAACAATTTTTGTTTTTCGATATCTAATGCATAATTTAATTCATTATCGGAATTCATTTTCGAGCAAATTTTGTTCGTGCTAACTTTTGTAAAAATGAGGAAGGGGGAGAGGTCCACTCTGCCGGGAAAAGTTGGTGAAATAGTCGTGATAGAGCTCATTGTAAAGGAAAGGAAATTCTGAATACTTTTTGTGATTACAAATTTTGTCGTATCTCCGAAACTTTTCGTTTAAAATGAAGAAAACGTGATTTTGCGGGTTTCTCAGAAACATGTTTTGTTTTTAAATTTGGGGGGCAGGAGTTGCTCCAAAATGGATTTTGATAAGAAATGAAAATATACATTAGGTGCTGCGAAACAACTTTTGTTTGAAATTTTTTTCATTATGACCCATAGATAAGGCGATACACACGTTTGAAATGTTGGGAGGTGGACTCTGGGGAAAGGGGGAGAGGGGGAAAAGGGCATACGGGCTTAATTTCTTTGTTTCAGTGTACAGAACAAGAATCGATCATAAAATCAATTTTAACAGGAATAGCGCGCGGATGTACGATTGAGACCTGACTAGGCGCATAATTTGAATTTTAGAAATTTTTAGAGAATTTTTCAGTTTTTTCAATTTTGAAGAAAATTTAGAAAAATAAGGGTTTTGGCCTCAACACTGCGTGTTTCGGTTAATTTTTTAAAATTCCTTCAAAATTCCTCAACAAAGTGCTTAAAATTGAGAAAGATGCCTTGAAGTTGAGAAATTTTGAGATTTGTGAAAAATTGTATGGAATTTATTTGTTAAGGAATTTTACATTTTGAGAAATTTTGAAGGAATTTCCAAAAAAATATGAAAAATTAGCAAAAAGCTCGCATTTTTTAGGTCAAAGCCCCTCTCTAGCCCTCCAATTTTGAGAAATGCATGAAAAAAATGGAAATAGCATGTGTCATATCGATTTCTACTAATTCGAGGGTGCTGAACTAACTTACTTTATCGATCCCCCCCCCGTGCACCACACTGACTCCCAAATTACTAAAAAATTCAAAAAAAAGTAAGTATAGCCGGATAAGGGGTGTTTTTGGCCCTAGGTCCAATTTTTAATCTAATACTCCCAGATTGTGTACCTTGATGAAAAAAAATTCTGGAAAAATTTTTGGCCCCTCAACTCCCTCTCTTTCGGAGCTATGGCCATTTTATTGCGTTATTTTCAAGAATTTTTAATTCCAACGGAAGTGAATGAAATTTTCTGTTATTTGGCACAAAGTTACATCTAGTGGCGGTCTATTTACGATAATTTTTTTCATCAATTTTGGTGCACTCCTTCATGAGGTTTTGGCCATTTCAAATTTTCAACTATAAAAAAGACCTTAACAGCGAAGTTCGACTAATTTTTTAAAATATCTTAAAAACGTGTTTTTGACGTAGATTTATCTCACGTATTCAGTTTTGGCGATTGAGGTGGCGCACGGGCCAAAAATGGTAAAAACCCGTAAAAAATGTTGTTATTTTAGCATATTTTTCAAATTTTGAGCATTTTATACGGAAATAAATGACCAAATGAAAAAACGAATCCTGTATTCGTGTTCAGCAGGTCAATACCCCGATAAACACCCTTTTCACGATCATTTTACTTTAAATCTCGAAAATGTTGTTTTTAAAAAATAAGGGGACATTAAAGGGTCGAATTCCAAAAATAAGCAAATATTCGAATTCAGCGCCCTCAAAAACCCAACAAACGACACGCCACACGTTATTTTTCATTTTTTTGAATTTTGACTTCATCAGGGACTGATAGGAGGCTCAGAGGGGCCGGATGAAAAAACTGAGCCCATATTCGAACTCAGCGCCTTCAAATTAGTAGAAATCAATGTATAACTTCACTTTTTCCATTTTTTTGAATTTTGACCAAAATTTAAGACCCCTGTGCCCCCTAAAGGTGTTAAGATCTCATCTTGAAAAGTAATTAGTTGAAAAATACATAAAAAGTTCTCTTTATAGTAATTTTTCCGATTTTTAAATAGGACCCTCATCTTTTGTACTAATCATGAAATTGAGCTTTCATCACAAAAGTTCAACTTTGAACTTTTCAAAATGTGATCATCAATTTTGAGTCTCCTTTCAATTTTCCACAAAACCGCATAAACAGATTCATCTTGGAGCTAAGTCAAAACCTGGTCGAGTTGACATGAAATGAGCCTACTGTGTCCTATTTTTTCAAATTTTTGTCCAATTTTAGCCCTTAAAATAGAAATGTAAAAGAACAATTTATTATTCGATGTCGCTGAAAAAATAACCGCTCTTCGATTACTTTTTACGTCGATTAATCGATTATTTCGCCCAACACTAGTATTCACCAGACGAAAAATAAAAATCATACCAACTAATCACAGCGATAAAACATTTATTGAGAAGAGCACTTTTAGGCTTGATTACTAACAACAGATACAATTTTTATTATTATAAAAGTATAAATTGTCTGGAAATAACACAACTCTAAGAATTAGAATTTTTTTAGGTAACTAACACAGAAATGCTTCGAAAAACATCTTCGATAAGTTTAGAAGAAATTAAAAGCATTTTATGATGTTTTAGGCGAGTATTCAAAGCCGATAAAAAAATCTCAATTCGAAAATACATTGGTACGAGTATGATTGATTACAATACGCGAATTTTTAAACTAATTTCTTTCGCGATGATTGATAACGTAATTGGAAGTACTTTATTATTACTGGTAACAATTTATCAATCGCATGTAAACTAAAATCGATAATTCGAACACGATTTTGTTATTGTATCGACTTTCTCAAGCGAGACGAATAAAATACGATTTATAGCTTACGAGTATGCGTAGTAAATAATCAGGTACGCGTGAGGATTTGTTTGGTCAAATTAGAGGTATTCGTGGGTTTTATTCGGATGCGCGTAAATTTTAATCAAAGGTACGATTTTTTTATTCGAGTAATTGAAAAAAATGGGAGATTCGAATTTACATTACATCAGTGTCGAAGATTTTCGTCACTGGTTTCTTCTTATTGCGGTTGCGTTGCCAAGGAGGAAATAGAGTGATTTCTTCTCCCTTTCCTTCCTCAATGTTAAATCGAATGATGAAAAGATTGGAAATTAATGGCAAAGGTCATGCTGAGTTTTTTATTGAAAAAAATACGGGTTGATTTTTCTTCCAGTGATTTAGAGCTGCTCGAGTATTTTTTAAAGCACTAAATCGTTTTTTTCCACTTTTAATCATCTCGTTGACTTACCTACTATAAACAGAGTTTTTTACATTTTGAACATCACACGATGTATTTGTTTTTAACAGTTTTGTATTTTTCTTTTCTTATTATTTTCTAATTTTTCCTGTACCTATAACTTGTGAAGGGATATTTTTAGTAATTTTTTTAAAATAAATTTATTGACAGAGGATAAAGTTATCTTTCAGATGACATCATTACTTTTTAATTTCGTACATTTTTCATAAATCGTTTCAATTTGAGGACACTAATGGAATGCAAAAGTAACTGTATAATTTAAAATCAAATTCTGTCCTACTTCGATTAATTTATCAAAGTTTACAAAATTACTTCCGTTTCTCCATTTCAAATTGAAAAAAGAAAGTATTGATTTGCATTCGAAAACACATAACCATTTCCTAAACATTTCAAATTATGTGATCCTCACTATTTTGAAAACTGTGATACAAGTAGGTAGGTACTGGAAGTTTTTTGAAATAATATCTTGAATTTTCAAAAAAAAATAAACTAAAATTTTTACACCATTTGGAGTGTTTGGGGTTTTCAAAATTATGATCCAATCAATTGCAGTGTTGCCTTCAATGAACAAAATAGACATTTTATTAGCCTGATTTGAATGGTTTTCTTTAGAACTGAGATTAGTAAAAATTGAATTATTTCAATCAAAAAAGATCTTGCCTGGTATCTGAGGTGTTCAGTTTGCCTCCCCTTCCCCTCCGGGAAAAGCAGATTTTGCCACGATTGGTTGGTAATAGTAATTGAAATCATTGCAAACTGTTGCTTGAAAAAATGGACTCTTATTCTCCTTTCCATGGCGTCGGAAGCTTGGGGGAGGGGGGGTATAGAGTGAGTACAAAGACTTAAAATACCAGAAAGATTTTTGGGAGGAGGGGGCAAAAAGGAGCCTTTTTTCGCACTGTTTGCCTCAAATAGTTCATAAAATTATGAGTTTGCTCATGCCCAAGCGAAGCGAAGGCGAAGCTTTGAAAAAATTGGGTGTTCAATGTTCAAAAAAGACATTTTATCATGATTTAATTCTTGAAAATCCATATCTGGTGTAATTGGAGGGTGATTGCAAATGATACTTTGCACTCCCACTAAAATTTTGGGGGTGAAAATGACATTTTGCGCCCTCACCAGAATTTTGGGGGTGCAATGTACCCATTGTACCCCTCTTTCCCCTATTCCCTTTTCATTATGAGAGACAGAATCAGTGAAACTGGTTGCGGATCCTGATGCAAAAATTTAAAAGTCTTTTTCCTCATAAAAAATTCAAAATCAAAATTTGACGTATCACACAGTCGCAATTTTCTAGAAAAACATGAATTTTTGTTCGCTTTAAACATTATTTTCAATATCAAATGTAAAATAACAAATACATGAATTGAAATTAATTTTATTGCTATCAAGCTTCACAATTCCCCAAATTCGCTTAAAATGTCAAAATTTTTGCAAAACTTGAGTTATTGTAACTGATTTTTTCAAAAATTTCTCAATTTTTTTCGAAAATTGTTCAGCTTTTTCAAAAACTTGTCGATTCTTTGAAGGCAATCTGAGTTGATGGTCTCTTTGGCGTTGATTAGGGTACATTTGAAATTCTATACCATGAAAATCAGGACGAGATCTTACGAGGGGAAGGAAAACATTTGCTCTTTAATAATGCAAAAATGAAAAAATTGCATTGAAAACTTTTAAAATTTAATGACCTTTTTGGAGAAATTTTCGTTTGAGTTGGAAAAAAATGAAAAAATCATAATCTTTAGGTCGGAAAAATCAAAAATTTCGTCTCAATCTGAAATTTTTGATTTTTAACCCCTCTCCGTTCTCTGGCTACTTTGGTTCGTTTTTAATGATAGGTACCTAATGACTGTATTTTGTTCTTGTTATTTTTTATTTTTTTCTAATACCTAACTGTAGTGGAATTTTACAGCTTATTTAATTTTCGATTTGTGTGATCTAATCATTTCACTTTTGATACGAAATTTTCTGAACAGATATCTGATAATTAAAAATCCCATATTGCTTCTGACTTGAAAAATATGGTTAGAAGGGCGAAGGAAATTTGTATGTGATTTTTACTGGAATTCGGGAAATTTTTAATTTGATAACCATTTTTAGCGAAGGAAAAATTCCAAAAAATTTTGAGTTATGAAATCGAAGTTTAAATTTGTGATTTTCATTTCTAACGACCATTAAGCCTGGGGTAGGATAAAATTCTCCTCCTCTTCCTCCTTGATTAAAAGTTCTTTATTGTTTTAAAAATACGTATGGTAACCAGTTTCGGTTTTTTAAACGTGATTTTTCATAAATTTTCACACCTTAAGTTGCATAAATTATCTGATATTTGGAAAAAATCGAGTATTTTTTTTATGATTTCATCAAAAATTTCATGTTTCTTCTCTAAAAATTTTCTCATTCCCATCTTTATTGTATGTACCTATATTTTAATATTTTCTCAGCCATCTAGTTTCACTTCGTTATATCAAAGAATTTGTCAAATGTGCCCAAACAATTACATCAATGCATCCATTATTTTTCGAACTTCGTACTTTAAAAAAAAAATCGATCTTATTTTCATTTCATAATCATCACGACCGTCATATTTTCGTAAATTGTCGAATTTTTTATCGTATTTTTTAGTCATATTTTTACTGATTTATCTAATTAATTACATCTATACATGCCCTCGAAGTAAATTTCTTATTTTAATACAAACATACGAATATTTACAATGAAATGACCTTTAAACTTGACAAAAGAAAAAAGGAAAAGAAAACAAAAAGAAAATAGTAATTGAAAATCGTTGAAAAATTAACGTCTTTTTCAAAGACGACGTAGTATAAAGTTATAGTTGTACAGTTACTCGTATATACTTTGAAAAACAAAACAGAAAAAAAGTAAAAATGGGACCTATGTAACGGAATAATTACATGTTTCTGATGTGGTTATATCGATTAAAATAAAATTACTTTACAAATTGGGCTCAGGTAATTTGTAAAGTATTTTTATTTATTCTCGCGCGGATTTTTTTTTCGCAACAGAGTTTTAAGTGATTAAGATGAAAAAAAAAAGAAACTAAAATCAAAACAAAAACACAAAAATATTTTGTACAAAAGAATATAAAATTTTTTTTACACAATTAACATGATTAGTAACCTGCACATTATTTTAAAATAATTAACTATATAAAATAAAAATCTATCAAAACATTTAAAAACATATATATTGATATACAATATGGTATTGTCTCGTGTTTTGAAACTCCTAATGATGCGTAATCGTATGTTTTAACACATCACAGTCTTCTGTTCTCGGTATATAATCGTCGTGTAAAATTTCTAAAGATTATTTTTCGTTGCTATAATTAATTAGGTAATTTTAAACTAAAAAATTATTTTCGTTTGTGGAATAAAAATTTTATTTTTGAATCGCGGTCGTATGAATAAAAAAATGTTCTACATTGTTGACCTTTTACGTAGGTGTGTAGAAATTAATAGGTGCGCGGATTCGAATCGAAGAATATTCGACTGATATTTCAAGTCATATGAAAATCACCTTTTAGAATCCGAGTAAAAGTTTTCTTAAATTGATGATTGGCTAACGCGTAACAAAATGGGTTTATTGGGCTGTTAGCATAGCATAAGAAATACGAAAACATGAACAAATGTTCGTTGGTACAAGGAGGATTTTTGCAAAACCCTTCGACCAATGCTAACACATGATAAGGGGTCCAGCAAGCGACGAACGCGCCTAAAATAAACGATATCGTACGAAACGCTTTTCTGGCACGGTTTTCAGATTTCGATTTCTGTCTACCAAACGCTGGCCCCGGTTTTCTCTTCTTACCTTTGAAACGGCTCCCGATGGATCTCATGAATTCCCTGGTTGAACCTTTTTTCGAGGTTTTCGATTCGGATTTCTCATCACGTTGGAATTGTTCTTGAGCCAGGGTCGTGGTTATGCCCGAGGTGGACATTGCCGATACGACGGTGACCGGTGTGCCGACGGTTTGCGAAGGTTCTTCGGTTTCTTCGACGGTGATGACCATGGTAGAAGCTTTCTCGGTATCTAGGTCGACGGTAACGGCGGTATCGACTTTGGATACGATCGGCGTATTGGTGGCTTTTGAATTGCTGTTCATCATTTGCTGGGCTGCTGCTCGCAGCAGGGCTGCTTGAAGCAGAGATGTTGTGCTGGTGGCCACGTGAACCGGAGACGGAGGTCCGGTCGATGACGTGTTGGGAAAACTCATCGAAGATGGTGGACTTTCGATGTTCGGGGACGGTATAATTATAGAGCTTTCGTCCATATACTTCAAATCAGCTGTATCCAAGCCAATGAGCATATCGTAGGTGACAGTGCTGTTCCCTATGAATAAGCTCTTCGGCCTACCTATACTGGAAGAGGAACTCTCCGATACCGACGTACTGGTCCGGAATTGCGACGGAGGCGTGATTATTCTGTGGAATTTTTTCAAACTGCTTTGATTGCTCCATTTTCCGGAACCAGAAATCTCACTTTTTTCTTCCGGGCTGCCCGGACTGGCCAATGGAGTAAGTGTTTTGGAAGATAATTGATCTGGAGTTGATCCGGCCAACGTTTCGATTGGCGAATTAGCCGGCTCGGGGCTTTTCGAATCGGCGATCATGCCATTGATGATACCATTAGCACTGCTTCTTTTCAAAGTCACCGTCTCCTCGAGTTTCTCAAACGGCGTCGGTTTATTATTCTCCTCGATTTTCTCGTACGAGGCCGCCTTGATGACCTTGGCCGGAGACGGAATTTTGTTCTGGAATTTAGGCACCGCTAATTCCGTCTGCAGTTCGTACGATCGTTGTAGAATCCCCGGACCGGTATGCGGACTCACCAAAGCTGATTGTACCAGTAAGCCGGCTACCGATTTACGTCTCAGGATCCACGTACTAGGAGCCATATTGTTATTAGACGAACTTTCATCATCCGACTCGAAAGTTGGACTACTGCTACGTTCCTTTTCCACAATCACGACTTCGGTTTTCTTATCGTGATTGTTGGTGGCAGTATTGGACGACGTTGTACATTTCGACGAGATATTCTGCCCCGACGTCGATTCGCCTCCGCTGCTTTGCTGACCCACCGTCAACCCGCCTTCGGTCAAGCCGTGGCAAACCTTTGTATTATTCTCACTAGTGATTACTTTGGAATCCAAGCCAGCAGCTCGGCCAGCCATTCCTTGCATTGCTCCGGCACTAAGGGCGACCATAGATCGCATTTTTCTCTGCTTCGCCTCGCTTTTCTTCTGCATTTCATAAGCTACCCGGTAGATACCGCCGTATAGTACGAACAGTACCACCAGTGTTACCCAATAGTAGCCGATTATCAGGGCTGTGTTGAATACGGGATTTTTTAGGAATTGAACGGCGCATTGGCCTGGCAGTAGATCGCGATAGCCGACGAAATGCTCCCAACCGAATATGCTGATGAAGAATAACAACGCCGGAATTATCCACGTTATCGTCACCATCCATATTACTTTGTTTTTCGTCCTCCAACCGCGATATTTGGCCGCGAATTTCACCGAACAGTACCGATCGATCGTTATTAATAATACGGTGTATTGCGATACTAAACATACCGTGTAGTCCACCGAAAGCCACAGATCACATAATAATGGGCCCAGTTCCCAGTATCCGGTTATCACGTATACAGAATAAAATGGCATCGAAACCGTACCTGATGAACAGAAAAGGAAGGAAAAAAAATTATTTAGGTGCTGAAAGCTAATGTTCAATTGATCGTACAGAGAACAATATAGGTACCTATTTTAATCTAAATGGTTATGATGAGAAAATTACGAGGTCATCGGTTAACCCAGAAATCATTGTGGATGGTTTGGAAATTATCGAGAATGTTGCAAAATGGCATTCAATTTTCAGATTGGGAATTTTCAGAGGAAAAGGGGAAGAAAATTTTGTGGTATTGGGAAGTTCTACCCTTCTGAACTCAGCGTCATAGCCCAGATGAACCCGAGGAAAGGGAAAAGGGATTCATGTCAACAGTAGATTAGCCAGAAATTTCTCGAGGGGGGGGTCCGAAATTTCATAATTTTTTTGAGGAATTCCAAGTCCCCCCCTCCCCCATAAAATTTATTTTACTATGAAAACACAAAATTCAAACTTTATAAAGTTTTCATGCGATTTGCATAGCACGTTTAAGGAAAAAAACTGATGCAAATGTAATTTTGGAACAAACAACTTACATAGGTACTAATTATTTTGGCATTAAAAAATCAATAAAAATACCAACAAATTCAAGAATTGGCGTTCGAAGCTTTTTTTGGGAGGGTGCAAAGTGGGTATGGAGACTTGGAATATCAAAAGAAAACTATTTTTTATATAGTTGATTCAAATAGTTTATATAATTGTGATTTCTTTCATTCCCGAACGAAGCGAGGGCGAAACTTTGAGAAACAGAGTGTCTAACAACTCCTGTTCGTCCTGTTTGTACTGTTTTGGGCTGAGTGGTCCTGTTTGTCCTGTTTTTGTACTGTTTTGGGGCGTTTTCAGTGAAAAGTCCTGTTTTGTAACAATTTTGAAATTCCACCCGCCAAAATAGAAAAAAAATTTCAATAAATGATCGTAATTGAAAAAAATTTTTAAAAAATTAAAAAATAGCTAATAAAATAAATTTTTTGCTCATTTCTAACAATTATTAAAAAAATTCGTTTCAATTTTTTTTTGCCAGAATAGGATTTTTTTTTTTGGGGGGGGGGGGGGGTACAAAATCGATCAGAACCGATTTTTTAAAGGTCCTGTTGAAGGTCCTGTTTGTCCTGTTTTGGGGTTTTGAAATTTTGTTAGACACCCTGACAGAGTGTCTAACAACTCCTGTTCATCCTGTTTGTACTGTTTTGGGCTGAGTGGTCCTGTTTGTCCTGTTTTTGTACTGTTTTGGGGCTTTTTCAGTGAAAAGTCCTGTTTTGTAACAATTTTGAAATTCCACCCGTCAAAATATAAAAAAAATTTCAATAAATGATCGTAATTGAAAAAAAATTTTTAAAAATTAAAAAATAGCTAATTTTTTTGGAAATTTTTTTTTAGTATTACTATCTAATGTTCGTTCTTGTTTTTTATATACAGGATAAAATTTGTTTTTATTCTATCTTCCTTGTCCTTGAATTTTTAGCATAAATTTTTTGCTCATTTCTAACAATTATTGAAAAAATTCGTTTCAATTTTTTTTGCCAGAATAGGATTGGGGGGGGGGGGGGGGGGTACAAAATCGATCAGAACCGATTTTTTAAAGGTCCTGTTGAAGGTCCTGTTTGTCCTGTTTTGGGGGTTTGAAATTTTGTTAGACACCCTGTAAAAATTTGAAATATAATATTTCTTCATTCAATTAAAAATCGGAACATTTTAAAGAAAAGGCTGTCAAAAATTTTGAATTTTGAATTTAAAAAAAATTTAATTCTTCAAGTATCCAAGTTTTGGAGTTGTAAGTACCAGGATAGAACTTGATTTGGAATTATTGAAGGGGTTAAAATTTGAAAATTCTTGACTGATGAGATTTTTTCTGATGTTTCCTATTAAAATGTGATTTTCCTTAATTTTTCCCTCTATACGAGTATAAGTACCCATAATTTTCTTCACGTTTTGTAAAAAGTAATCACTTTGAAAAATTTTCTTGCTTGAGTATAACTTTTCCGACAAAAAATCAATTTTTTTTGGGGGGGGGGGGGGCCTGCCACTCCCGCTCTCTTATTCGTGTCCAGTCTTAATCCATTGGTAATTGGTGATTTTTTCGAAAATATTCGGAAAATTTATAAGGTATCTGTTCCATTTTATAATTTTGGAAATATAAAATTTTTATTCGACTGCTTTTAATACCTAAGATTTAAATCACTACCAATTCAAAATGTGTTAATTTTAATTTTATAGTAAAACATTGCCATTTTTCGTACCCGTGGTCTCCTCTCTTCCTCCCCTCTCAACGATAATTTTTCATTTTTTAAAAATCAAAAAGTCTCATTTTGCTTTAGCTTGAGAATTTGGGATTTCTTCTATTTCGAACATATAAGTAGCACGAATATTACTCATCATTTATTTTATAAAAATATAATAAGTATTTTCTCTATTCTCATTTGAAAATTTTGAATTAGTGAAAAAGTAGAATTGCTGCACAAAAAAAATTAGTGAAATTAATGATTTTTAAGGAACATCGTTGATTTTGCATTGTCCTGCAATTTTACCAGTTCATCAATAATTTTTCACTCATTTAGAATAAAGGATTGGGGAAGGGGGTGGGTTGCATCTTTTTCGAAAAAAAGTAATTTTCTAAAAATATTCTTCTATTTAATTTTTTTTTCAAAAATCACGTTTTTTCTCATTTTGTTTACTCAAACTTCATCAATTATTTGAAAGTACTCAAAAACTGACCTGTGCTCAAAATTCTCAAAAATTGTTCAAAAAAAATTTTGGTCAACATTTACAAGTTTTTGGTGAAATTCTACCCAATTTTCATAGATCACACGTCAGTTTTTGGAAAATACTCGAAAATTGACTTGATTTTGCGGCTCAAAAACGCTCAAAATCGCTCAAAAATGCTCAGATTACATTTCCATTAATATCTTTGTGCTGCTCGTGAAATTTTAACCCATTTTGATAGGTCACAATCCGTGTTTCCGATTTTTTTTGGATAAGTTAGTTCTGGTGAAAGGGGGCGAAAATGATGCGTTTTTTCAACTTTGAAAATTCACCACAACCATTTGTGCAAACCGTTTCCCATAATCTTCGGCTTAATGGATGTGGAATGAATCCATGTACATATGTGTTGAGGTTGCTTTTTTTTGGCCCGCAGACCATATCACGCCTACGGAGCAATTATTGAGCCAAAAATGGCCGAATTTCATGAAAAATTGCACATTAGGGGCGCTGACACCCCACTGTGCAAGTAGCCCAAGGAAGTTGATATATGTGAAGTGAGGGGAATGTCCACTACCACACTGTAAACATTTTTTTTGGCCCGGGTCAAATTTGAAAAATAAGAAAAAACGGGGTTTTTAGGCTCGAGCTCCCCGTTGTGCAAGTGAAAAAATCCAAAATACACTTTTCCGGCACTGTGGGACCAATGCACATAAAAAGCCAATTGATTTTTTTGGCCCGCAAAAAAGCACGCTCAATGAACACTTTTTGCCACATAGACTGTAGACTATGAGTGATGTAGAGCGAATAGGTTTGGAAATGTTCCAAAACTTCTGGGTTGTATGTAGGTAAATGTTATACTTATTGTTTCTTATAACATTAGAATTTTATTTCAAATTTTGAAGGCCCCACCCTCTGGGGTGGCTCATTTTCTTCTGAAAATATGATTTCCAAAATTTCAACCTCTGGCATCAATAACGGGCCATGTGTTAAGCTACCTTTTTGAAATGGGATTCAACATGGGACATAGTTACTGAAAGCAAAAAAAAATTGTGAAAAATAATGTTTATTTCATAGATTTTTAGGTATGAATTTTGGAACCGAGAAATCATCCGGGAGGAGGTTCAGGGGAGGTTCAGTGGAGCCTCAGATAATATATTTTAGCTATTTTTATCCAATTTGAAGGTCCTCTGAACCATCTAGGATAATTCTCGGCCCAAAATTCATAAATCAAGTTATATATTTTCAGATTTTGAAATAATATTTGGAAATTTTGCATTATTTCTCCCATTTTTTTTTTATGCTTTTAGCATGTTATCTCAAAAAAAAAGGGCGATTCAGCGCACGACCCCTAATCGATGTAGAGGGATAAAATTTTGGAAATCTCATTTTTAGAGCAAAATGAACTACCTTAAGGAGTCTGGGAGTGAGATCTCCAAAATTCAAAAATTCGATTCATGACTTTACCTAGTAGATATATGTGGCATATGAAATCAATCTAGTTAAAGTCATCTCTGTGAGAAATTTTACACACCATCTTCATCCCTTACCCTCATCAATCCTAAAATCAACTTATCCCAATACCCATATTTTTTTCAACGTAAAATTCGCCTAAAAATATACATGTTACAGACAATGCTGTCAATCTAGTCAATGATATCATTGTCTAGGCAAAGTTGTCAATGGCTAAACAGGTAAGACAATGACATCAATGACTAGGCATTGAATCAATGACTGCCTTATCTTAGGCAATGAAGACTATCACTTTTTAAAACCACGTTACATACCTAATACCTTTTTATTTGTGTTATTAATCACTGTTTTTAAACAGAGATGTACTCGTAAATCTCTTCCATTAATTTTTTTTTGTTATTTTAGAAATGAATTCGTAGTTTTTATGAAGTATTGGCTGCCAAATTATTTTTGCTAAAAATGGAATTTCGATGATTTGGATCCAAATTTATTCAAAGTTCAAGTTTTTTCAATATCTAACTTAAAAAAATTTCCAGCTGTAAATATCTTTTAATTTAAATTTTCTCAAAATTTCTCAACTTTGATTCTTTCAATTTTATATTTTGATTACGCATTTTTTAAAATTTCTTCTAAGTAATCCCTAACTAATTGACTTGAAAAAAATAAAACATAACGTCAATTTTTCTTAATTCTTAGAGAACATTTTGAAATTATTGAGTTGGAACAAAATTTTGAAAAATACGAAGTTGAAAAAAAAATTGAAGATCATGATAGTTAGGAAAAATTTCTAGTAGTAGAATTATTTCCAGTTTAAAATTTTTTTTAATTTAAATTTTCTCAAAATTTTTCCATAAGATTATTTTGTATGTGCTATCACACATTACAGTGCTAGTATAGGCAGATTAGGTACACTTTATAACACACATATACGTAACAATGTAACAACCCACTTCTATTTCATTGCCTATCATCATTGCCTAAATCGTCATAGACAGTGACTTCATAGACTAGTCAAAGTTGTCATAGTCTAGCCAATCTCACCAGGTAAACAACATTGGCTAAAATGCCTAGCCATTGACAACTTTGCCTAGACAATGATATCATTGACTAGATTGACAGCATTGTCTGTAACATACAGATCGCTGCATAATTTTTGAATTTTTCACGATTTTTTCGCATTCGCGTTCAACCTTACGAGAAATTTTTCTAAAAGCAAAATGAATAACTCGATTTATACCCGACAAGCGTAAAAAAATCACGATACATGGCGTATATTCTCGCCATGTCCGAGTTTTATTATCCTTATCGGGATTTTCTCGAAAATTTTCATTCTTACCCCGAGACGTAAGATGTATGATAAATGTTTAGATTAGATTTTTACCGAATTTTGTATTGGAAAGGTACTAGACAGGATTTATCTTTCACGAGAGCTTATATGTCGAAAGAATAAAAAGCCGAATCGAAACACTCTGACTTCGCTACTTCTTTAACGCGCCGTTGGTAACATACAAATTCTTACGTACTTGGCTGCATCATACGTTGGTTGGTACCTCTAAGTATGTAGGCATGTTTCTTTTTTCACCCCGATTCCTTTTTTTTTTTTACTCTAAATTGCGCGTAAATTGAAAAACGTCAATTTTATACAATCGAAATTTATACGAATTTTCCTTCTACGTACATACGTCTGTCGAGTATTGAGCTATTATGACGCGACAAAAGGTTAGCAGTTGAAATACACTATACGTATAAACGTACCTACACCAAAAAAATGTTATACGTACGTATCAAGTATTAATAATTCAAAAAAAAAGGAGAAAAAATCAACCAAGATGACATAGAAGGAAAAAATATATACCTACAACGAATATTCGACGAAAACGTATTTTCACGCTGGTTTTTACCCAAGCAAAACCAAGTCTACACAAAATATAAATTCTTTTTTTCGTTTCAAACAATACGTGGCTTTGGTCGAATTCGCGAGAATTCTTATAAATGAACAGTATCCAAAAAGTACGTCTTTTTTGAGGTATTTTTGTTGGTTGATTATTAATTAAAAACACGTCGATTTTTTTAAAAATCGATTTAAAATTTTTTTCCCATTTGGCTAGACCAGAGGTTAATGAATTCCTAAAAAAAAAATACTCGAATAAAAATTGAATTGAAACTTTTGATTTACATTTTCAATGAAATAAATAGAAACTCGATAGGTACAGATTGTTTTTTTAAATTCCGATTTTATCATTCTACCCGACGATCGCGTCGAACAAAGGCCAAATGGCCCAATCGACACCCATTTCGACCTCGAATACCCAAAAAACTACGAAAAAATTCTAAAGAGTTTAAAATATTAAAATCCAGAGGGGTGAAAAATTAAAGAAATTAATTTTTTATGCCAAAAGCTCGCATTAGATATACCGATAAAAATTGTATAATTTCGAAGGCAAAACTCCTGAGAATTATACCAGGTGGGTAAAATATTTGACACATTTTCCGGCTGCGAGTCTGTTACTTTTTCATTTTGAAAATCAGCCCGCAGCGAAATTCTTTATCGTGTGAAAGCTCCTATAAAGTATTAGGTATTGAAAACGGCAACCAAAAGCAAAAGGTAGCCTGGTAATTGATATTTGTAGCCTTGCGAACTTTCCGTTTCCAAACCCATACGTCGTTTAATTTCGTAAAAGATTAGATTAAAAAAAATAAAATAACAACGTACCTATTAAGTATAGGGTTAATTATACCATTAAAAAGTGACTTGGTTCGGATCACAAATTTAATCTGTAATGGGCCGATTTAAATGCTGATATAAAAAATAGAAGAAAAAAATGGAAAGTGTCGAGTTACTCGTTCGACGTTTTTGTAAAATTTATAACATCAATGCCAGCTTGTTAATTAATTGGAAAGTTAGCTATTTCGGTGATTCGTATCGTTAAATCGGCACAGATGGTATCAAAATGTAATTCGAATCATAATGAAGAAGAAAATCAAGATATAATTAATACCTACCGGAAAGAAAGAATTAATATTAAGCCGTCAAACAAATATAATTTGTCGAAGAAAAAACATAATTTTTATCGCTTTTCAAATGTGTGTTAATTTTTCGCGTGATTTTTTTCCTTCCAGGTAAAATAAATTACGCGATTAAATAAGTCAATGTACGTGATGAAATTTCCCCTCCTTTGGATTAGACACTCGTGTTGTGATGTTACAAATTGCTTAAGTTCATTTTCAAGTTTTTTTCTCCGCTGTTTGGCTGCTGGGTGCTTTATTAAGGCTTGTCTTTTTTTCCCTTTCTCGAGAGTTTCAAAATAAAATTAACCGTTTACTTTTCGAAAAACAGCGAAGGTTAATTATAAAGATGATTTTGGTCTCATTAGGATTTAGCTTTTAAGCATATTATACTCGGTACGTATTTTAACGGCGTTAATTTGAAAAACGCCATGTTCCAGATGTCGGTGAAAGGAGAAAAATTTGACGAACGTAATTTTTTTTTCGAGAAAAATTCGCGATAATTTATTTAATCAGAGCTTCTTTCTTATTTTCCGCCCCGAAAAACTTCATTATCAATAGAAGTTAATTTGGCTTTTTATATCGACGAATAAATTCAAATTAACTTATCATCGGAGAAAGCAGCTATCGCGGATTGATCTAAGCTGGTAATTCGATTCCATTATTCTTATTTCGATAAGACCACGTGTATGTTGGTATAATATAAAATGTAATTTATTCCGACATTTTGGAGATATGTAGATAGGTATTATACTATAATGTAAATGGTAAGAGGTGAGAAATACCTATTAAAAGATCCGTTGCCGCTAACGAAGCTATAAAATAGTTGCTAGGTTGTCTGATTGTTCTATCGACCATGAACGCAAGGAGCACAAGAATATTTCCGGACACTGTCAGTATGATACAAGATATCAACACTATTGTGATTAAAATACTCTGCCATAATTTAAACGGAGGAAGAACTGGAGTTAGTTTGCTTTCCGTAGAAGATATGTTACTCATCATGGATGCTGAAGCGTTAACGTACAGATAGTCTGAAATATTCGATTCTGGAATTTCCAAATAGTTGTTGTCAAAATCAGCCACCAGTTCGCCTTTGCTCCATAATGCTTCGTAGCTGCAAAAAAATTAACATTCGGGGTGAAAAAAAAAACTGCAATCGATGCGAAAACTACGTACAAAAGGGTGTGGATTCGTTGATGTTTTTGTGGTTTTTATTGTCGCACGTTATGTGTATAAATTAGAGAAATTAATTTTAAAAAATTAAATTGGCGAATTACATTAGTTGATCATTTTGTTTGATTAACTCTGCAGTCGCTAATTGCATCTTTTTTTCATTTTTTAATTCCAGTTCTCTGTATAAATAAAAGTAACGGACGTTTTGGCGTAAAAATAGATTTTTTTAATGAAATTAATATGCAATTGTAACCTATTTCGACTCGAGTTTTACAAATTTATGAAACTTGATAAAGACTGGTAGCTTCCGAAAAGTTATCAACCGAATTCTTTGATTTTTAATATGCAAATACTCGTAAACAAGTGTTTCGTGACAAATTAATTTCAACGATCAACGATTCGTTTACCTTTGAACAGGATCCAAAACTGGTTTCAATATAGCGGCTGTCAAATTATAAATGGTTTTACATTGTTCACTAAGCAGTCTTTGGTAGGCGAATTTACACTGTGTATCTTTTTCTTTGCCCAGTTTCCTGAAACATAAAAATATGAAAAATAGGAACATCAATTGAGGTTTCAAGTTAAGACGTACGTATAAAACGATACCTATGTTATTTATGCGTAGTGATTGAGATTTATATTGGAGGAGGGAGAAATATAGGCTGAGAATAGGTGAAAATTGTACAATTTTTTGTAAAATTTTGAGAAAATTTAAAATCTTTTTCATTTGAACTTGGAATAAATTTATTGACACTTTTTTTGAATTTTTGTATTTTCTCGTTTAAAAACCCATCAATTTTCAGTTAAAAATTGACGCAATTTTTTTTCAGGGTAAAAACCTCAGCCATCATGGGTATGTTCAAATAGGTATACTTTCGAGACGAGACAATGTTTCTTATTTGCGTGTAGAGACAAAACTTCATAACTTTTTATTAAAATTTCAATGCACTTATATATATTTTTCCATTTCTAAATTTTTTTTCAACATTTTAAAATAATTTTTTTTGATTTTTTTCCAATTTTTTAAAATCTTATTTTTTTTTAAAACATACCCTACTTTTTCTGAATAAAATGTATCTTGTAAATTTTTACATTATGTTACAATTTTAAAACAATTTACATAGACCTTTAAGTATTAACATAGACCGCGCTTGGTGATAAAAAGCGTGCTCCGATATACGTAGAATTCTATAAGTATTCTGGTTCCAAACAAACAGAAATTACTGTGCATATTGGTTGATAATTCCATGTGTTTGGAACCAGAATACTTATAGAATCCACGTATGTTCGGGCCACTGATAATACAAATTAGCATTGGACAGCGCGGTCTATGTTACTATAAGGTCTATGTAAATTGTCATAGACCTTATAGTAACATAGACCGCGCTGTCCAATGCTAATTTGTATTATCAGTGGCCCGAACATACGTGGATTCTATAAGTATTCTGGTTCCAAACACATGGAATTATCAACCAATATGCACAGTAATTTCTGTTTGTTTGGAACCAGAATACTTATAGAATTCTACGTATATCGGAGCACGCTTTTTATCACCAAGCGCGGTCTATGTTAATACTTAAAGGTCTATGACAATTTAGAGCAACAGTGTTGCCAATATTGCAAATTTGAAACACATTTTTTTGAAAAATAAACTTTATAAATTTTTATTAAAATGTCAGTGCAGTTTGAAAAAATCATTTTCAATATTTTTACATTATATTCTGCCAACAATACAAATTTTAAATACCAAATTCACAACTTTTTAAAAATTGTATTTGGCAATACTGAAAAAAGTTACGCAAAATGTTACACTCTTCACTAAAAAATCTTTAAATATTTTGTAGTTTAAATTCAAGATGTAACTGAACCGTGGTCATGAAAAATGAAAGACTATAAAGAAGTTGTAATTATTGGGGGGGGGGGGTGGTCATGAAAGTGTTTCAAAATCAAATTCATATACTCATTTCAAAAAATTATTGTGACCCGTGCAGGGACAGGGTACCTAAAGTCGGAAACTGAATTTTGTGTTAAAACTCGGAACGTTAAAAAAATCGATGTGCGCTGCGAAATGCGGTCCATGAAATGAGCCACCTATTTGGAAACTCGCCAGTCTAAACGTAAAAAACTTCAAAAATCTCAAAATAGGTTTTTTATTTTGGCTGTTTCTTTGAACAAAGGTCTAAAACCGCGAAAACCCGTGCAGAAATGTTGTTGTTTTAGCAGAATTTTAAAATTTTGAGAGTTTTACATGGAAAAATGGCCAAATAATGAACTAACGTTGAATTCGTGTTTAGCGGGTCAAAATACCCCGATAAACACCATTTTCGCGATCGTTTTGCTTGAAGTCTCAAAATTCACCTTTTTCACTGATTTTTCCATAACAAAATGACAAAAATAGCGAATTTCGAGTTTTCAAGTAAAACGATCGCGAAAAGAGTGTTTATCGGGGTATTTTGACTCGCTAAACACGAACCCGACGTTAGTTTCGTCGTTTAGTCATTTCTTTCCATACAAAATTACAAAGCGCTCAAAATTTTAAAAATTTGCTATAAAAAACAACATTTTTGTACAGTTTTTTGCGATTTTCTGTCCTTGGTGCATCGAAATTGCAAAAACTGAATACGTGACGTGAATCTACGTTAAAAAACACGTTTTTGGAATATTTTCAAAAAGTGGTCGCTCTTCGTTTATGGTGTTTTTTACCATTGAAAACTTCAAATAGCCGAAAAAACATGAAGGAGTGCATGAAAATTGTTGAAAAAATTATCATAAATACACCTCTACGAGGTGTAACTTTGTGCCAAAGAACAGAAAATTTCCTTCACTTCCACTGAAATTTAAAATTCTTGAAAATAATGCAATAAAATGACCATATCTCTAAAAGGGAGGGGGTTGAGGGGTCAAAAAATTTTCCAATTTTTTTTTACATCAAGGAACACCATCTGAGGGGGTTAAATCAAAAATCGGAGCGGGGGCCAAATTCACCTAAAACCCGGCTATACCCTTTACTACGATTTTTAGGAATGTCTGTTCTACGTTTATTGATATTATTGCCACCACATGGTATTACATTGTATTCTTCCAACATTGAATTTTTTTCTATTATTTCAAGTTCTTTTCATAATTTAAAAAGTAATATTTTTTGGTGATAGTAAGAATGGGTATCATTTATGTGCTGAAGAGATAGAAATTGAAAAAAAAATCGCGGAAAAAGTCACGAATCCACTTAATTTTTTTTAGAAACTTGATATATGTACTTATCATAAAAATGATTGAAAGTACCTACTCCCAAATTCGTCAAAATGGTACCCATTATCTAAAATATGAGAATTTCAATTTGTTCAATAATTATGTAAAAATTGAAAATTGCATGTAAATCGTCTAAAATACTCAGCATGAAAATTGTTGAAAATTGAAGCCTATCAAAAATTTTTGAAATGTTCTAAAAATTGTCTAAAATGACGTAAAAAACTCGTTACCTATAAGTAATGAAACCGAAATATCCAAATGATGTAGAAATCGTTCAAATTATATTCTAAAAATTCTTCGTAAAATTAGGCACATAATAGGTTTGAGCAAATTTTCAATTTTTAGTAATTTGTTTGGGATTTTAGTGGATCATTTTGCTTTTTAAACAATTTTTGGCCACATTATTCGAGATCTTTGTAGTACCTCATCCAGTTTTATAGACATTGAACCAATTCATACATCATTTCAAGGGATTTTCTGAACAATTTAAAAACTTGAGAAATTATTTTAAAATACTTTTCAGCAACGTATTGATATATAATCGTTACTTTTCTACTTCTTGAACAAAATATGTAACTAACTATACAATACATTTCTGTCAGTTTTCATTTTATTATTAAAAAACAGTCTTCCGATCTAAAAATACAATAGACTTATCGTGATGGAGCAAGAAGAAGGGGTAATTTATTGTTCAAATTACATGTTAAACGTTTGATAACCTAACCTTCATGTTCATTTCATGATTTGATTTTTTTTTTATTAAAAACCTCTTAAAAAATCAAACCTTGATAATTTTTTTTTCTAATTTTGAGTTTTTCGATGCTAAATTACAGTAGGGTATTTATCCAGTACTTTTGATCAATATTTAATTTTTTTGTTATGATGCAGAAGGAATGCTGGGGAGGGATCCGTATTTTTAGTTCAATAAAAATTCGACAATTATTCGGATTTTTAAATTAAAAATCAAAATAAGTAGTATATCAAGCGATGATTTTGAAACCAATTCAAAAGAAAAAAAGAGCGGGGGTCCGAGGAGAAAAATAGGAAATTTTAGTGCGAGCAGAAAAATCAGAAAAAAATTCATTTCTATAGGATATTTGCGATTTTTTTGTCATTTCAACAAGCCAATTTCGATTTACCTCTGAAACAATGATTCTATCTTTATATCCAGTCGAAGGGAGATTTCATTTTTTGTTTTGAAACAAATTCTATAGGTACCTTATTCTTTGTAATCTTGATACAAGTGTACTTTGTTTGGTTTTTCTATATTTGTGACCCCGGACTATAAAATGGGGTTATTGTCCGAAATTTAAAAAAAAATTCAATAGGAATTGGAAAAAGCACAAAATTTTTAATAAAAAAATTGAATTTTTTTTAAATTTTGGACACTAACTCCGTTTTTTTGTCCAGGGTCACATTTGTGAAAAAAGAAAAAAAAGAAAAAAGAAAATCAAAAATATACCTAGCCCATAACTCATATTCGTCGCAATAGCATGAATCCTGATTTTGCGAAAATTCGACCAAAAGAAAATATAAAACCGCATCTTCACGATTACTAGTATGAAAACCTCGTCTTTATGAGATTTCCAACTTGCAAGTAACTTGCATACAATTTTTCAACGGATACTTTTTCTCCATATAGGTCATTAACATGGCATAAAGTTTTAATTATAGGGTAATCGTGGGGTCAATAAAAGAAGAAAAAAAAAGGAGAGAAGGTATTCTATCAAAGAAATTTTCTTTAGGTAAAAGCCCTCTTGAATGTGGCAAATAATAAACGCAGCGAGCAATGAAAGGGATAGTCTGCGCGTAACTGCATTCTTGTTGAACAAGTTTTTCATCGGTTTCTATAGGTTTTTAATTGAATATGAATATATTATAAAGTAAAAGTTAGAATTTTCAAAAGTACGTGTTCAATTTTTTTCATTACAAGCGCTAGATAAACGAGAGTGATACTCAAAAGATCAGAATTTTTTTGTTTGCGATTCAGAGTGAAAAAAGTTTACTTTTTTCTGACAGTTATTCATTAACAAGGAATCTTTCGGGGAAAAAAGGCTTTGCTATGAATTCGAAATCACGGACAAGTTTAAATGTTGAAACTAAAGAGTAAACGGTATAAAAATGAAATATTCGAGGTTTGCCCTTTTTTAATGAAGTGAATGGAACAAAACCCTTTAAATGAGTGATATGGTTCGTCGAAGAAATAATGGATTGTTTCGCAAATGCCACGAAAACGAATTTTCACAATCGGATTTTGGCAAAAACGTTTTCCCATTTTTGACATTTTTAGATTAATTTAAATTCTTTTCGCGAAACGCCATACCACCAAGCTTCGCGCCATTCGCTAATTTTATTCCTCTTCTTATACACAGCGTACCTGCGTGTTTCATCCTAAACGTATTTTTATTTAATGATTTAATAATATATTTATCCTCCGTTATCGAATTTTTATCCTATTGCGTTTTCATTACCGATATAGTAAATTCTTCACGGTGCTCATTGACTCGAAACGTTACGTTAGGTATATAGCGGCAAATCCACAGACAAAAAATAACGAATGGTGAATTTTTTTCTTCTTTATTTTCTATACAGAAACTATTACACGCTAGAAAGGCTACGACTGAAAATTTACACTTAATTGATTCGCGAGTATAGTAAATTTTGCAGTAAGTTGTTTTCATTTATTGTAACAATTAGATACGTAGCAGTGAATCGAAAATTTTTCTTCCATGTTTGCGGTTTCTTTTTTTTATTCTTAGTGTGCTCATCGATGCAGTCGGTTTTTTTTTCCTATACGGAATTCATACGAGACATTTTCTTCCTACTGTGGACGTGTCGAGTAGAGCATTTCCTTATTGTACGAAGTGCGGATTTTTTGGCACCTATTTTGTTCAAGGAAGTGTGATTTTTTTTTAAACAAGAGCCCGACAGTAAGAGGAATAAAATTGATTTGTATCGAATTAATTAGACACTATGTAAATTATAAAATGAGTAAAATCGAATCGCTTGTAAGTTATTTCATTTATGTATTGCAAGGGTGGCAATTTTCGTGTAGCACGTGGTGCCAGTGCAAACACTCTGAAAGCAGTTGGCATCACCTTGACAGAAGCTTGGCACCCCAAGAAAAATTTCCCCTCCGATGGACATTGGGGATTTGTCCTCCTTCCAAAGGACCGAAAATTGCTTGTGAAATATTGAAAATATGGTCATTCTTTTCTTTTCAAACGTAATTTTTCTAAAAAAAATTTGTCCTCGCTTCGCTCGGGCGCAGTACTTTTCTCTTCTTTTCCATGAAATATTTTTGTATTTTTGAAAAATTCTTTCAAAAAACACATCATTCTTTCATTTCTTATTGTACAAACCTCGCTTTTGCCATTTTTTGAGACATTTTGATCCCTTTTAGAAAAAATTGAAGGAGTCAGGGTGTCCACTTTCTGGAAAACCTGGAAAAGTCAGGGAATTTTGGAAGTCTGGAGAAGTCACAGAATTTTGAAATTTTTGCTGGAATTTTGAAATTTTTGCTGGAATTTTGTAAAAATCCAGAAGAAAGATAGATCATCTGAAAAATGTTTTTCTGCTTATTTTATCATAAAATTTTTCGCCTTCGCTCCGCTCAGGCCTAATTCTTGAATTCCTTAATAAATGCGACTTCTTTTATTTAGCAGTTATTAACCATATTGAAAAAATTGATATTTGAATGCATGTGTTCTTCCATTAAATTATGAATTTTTCAAAAAATAATTTAATACTTGATACTTTTGGTTTTGGATCATACAATTTTTTCCATTTTTTGGTTTCAAAAATGTTTTTTTTTAGAAAATTTTGTATTTAATTATTTTGATATGCCTGAAAAAAAAATGGTTTTTCAAAATACAATTAAATAGAAAATCATCCAGCATGATTATTAAAATTGGAAAATTTTTCGTCCTCGTTTCGCTTAGGCAATAAATATTCAATTCCTGCCTTTTTACTGAAAAATATCATTAAAAATTCTTTCAAAATTCTTGGAAAAATGTTTTAAATTAAAGTAATAGATTTTCAAAAAATTGTACGGTTCATCGTTACGATTTACAATTTTTAAACTTTATGTGAATCTTGATTTAAAATAATTTTTTCAAATAATATATTGTTTTCGATTTTTTATCGCTCAAACCATTGATAAAATCCGAAAAATTGGCGTGAATAATTTTATCTTCTCTAATCTTTTCTCATTTCAAAAAAAGGTCACACTTACTAAAATAGAAATTCAGTGGATGCAAAAGTAATAATTACTTTGTAGGTTTACGATTCTGTGAGACACACCTTAAAAATAATTGATTTAAAATCTGTTTTTCATTTTTTTGAACCAGCGTACAGAACAGATGTCCTGGTTTATTATTAAATATCCGAATTTGAGATCTCTCCTCCCTTCATGTTTCATAAATTGGAAAAAATGGAGAAATTGGTCTGGAAAACCTGGAAATGTCAGGGAAACCTTGAGAAGTAAAATCGTAAAAATTTATGTTCTCTTTTTTTTGGGGGGGGGGGCGTAAAAATCACGTATGATCTCTTTTTTTTTGCGATGTCAAACCTTGAAAATTCTGGCAACACTCTGAAAAATCCAAGTTCCCACCGTTGATCTAATAGGAAAAAATTTTCAATCAAACTTTCATTACACTTGCGAATATTTCCATCGAAAATAAATCATCATCGAAATACATATTAAAACACCAATAAATAATTCGACGTTTAATTTCACTGTGTCATGAGAAATATTAAGCGTGATGAAAATCCTTACCTTTATTGTTAATACCAGCTCAAGATGGGGCTATGTTAAAAGGGTCAGTTCGAATGACAGTTTTAATTTCCTGTCGAGTTGAGGCAGTTTTTATGAACAGTGCGAATATTTTCGAACTCGTGGCGAATAAAAAGACCATACAAAAAATCATATCAATATTGATCTTGGAAAAAAAGAAAATTGTACGTGATTTTCGTATTTGGTTGATGTTTAATTTACCGAAGGTTTGTTCTGTCGAGGCAAATTATTTCAATACCATCTTTTCTAAATTATTCAAAAACTTGTTAGATTTCTATAAAATCTCCCGAATTAATTTTCCTAGTATTTATCAATACAATAAGATTGTATGAATAAAAGTACCTTTTGTTAATTTACCATGGCAACTAGCTTTTGAAAACGTTCATTTCTCTCTATATTTCTCATTGAAGAGCAGCGATCGGCCGTCTTTTGCTTTTTTTGGAAAATTAGAGGGGAAAGTGGAGTGAAAAAAGTTATGCTATGACGTCAAAAACGTGGAAATTTTTTAGGTCTCTTATTTGAGCCACCGTCGCTGAAATGATGTTCGAAATTTTAAGATTAAAAAAACAAATTTTCATTGATTTTTTTTTAATTTTTTCAACTCTTTTTGTATCTATGATTAGCATTAGTTGAAAAAGTATGCGAAAACAATTTTCGAAATTTTTCCCGAAGTGTTTACTTACTTGATTTTTATGTGGCCAAATTCTTGATGTTTATTTGGAGATTTTAATTGACATTTTTCTTAATGATTTCAATAATATTGAGGGTTTGATTTCAACTCTAGATACATCAGGAATGACACGAACACCTTGCCGTAAAGGGATTCTCAAAATTTTTGGTAAAATAACAATAAATTAAAAGGTGATGGTGATATCATTCTAAGTGAATTTGAGAACGCCAATCGAAGTTCTCTATTGGCTTATTGAGAAGAGAAAAATCAAAAATTTTGACTCAAATGGATTTTTTTCACCTTTTCAACTCAAAAAACGCGTTTTCTCATTTTATATGTCTCCAAAAGTTTTTCCAGAGAAAGGACGGCAGATTCGAAGATTTTTCGTTTTAAATCTGATTGTTTCGACTAAAGATGCAATTTTTCCGTCATTGAAGGACAAGGTTTCTTCTGAGCCCCTTCAAGATTGGTCCTATCTATAGGTGAAAGTACAATGTCGGCGGTCGAAAAGTTTTTATAATTTTAGAAATACGTAGACAGTTTAAATGGTGAAAAATTGGTAAGATCTGTCTAAATTGCAATTCAAATTTTTTTTAAAAAAAGGGAAAAAATCAAGAAGTTTCGTTTATTGATGAAAAATACCTCTTTTTTGATTTTTCCTAAAATTGTTGCCCTTACTTCGCTCTAGCTATAAAACTACATTTTCTATTTTCTATTTTTTTTTGCACAAGCGTGAAGAATTCTCTATTTTTCTTACCTGAAAAATTTTACAGATTGAATTTAAATAAATCATAGAGGGGGAATCATTTTTTTATGAAAATAAAATAAAATTCCGAAATATTTTCAATAAAAATAACAATTTTGACCATATACTACAAAAATCACATGTGTAGGTGATCAGTGAACTGAACATCTCTGAAAAATTGCGATTTTTCGGTACTGTTTAACGATAATGAAGAACAAAAAAAAATCAAAAATTCAAAAAATTGTAATTCAAGTGAAAAATCTAAGTATTTATCATATTTTCTAACATCATGTCATTTCCCCTTCAATTTCCAAAAAAAAAACCATCCAACTGAATGAAAATGGGGTTTAGGTCAGTGCCTTCCATCCGACGATGCAGCAACCCAAATTACACAGATGTAGGTCGATTTTTCAACTTCATTTATGAATATTAAATTGACTTTTAATTCCCCCATTCAGGCTATTAGGTTTACCTTCCAATTTTAATGATGGGAAGATGGTAAAAATTCCATACGTACGATTTTCAAAATCAAACTTCAAAAAATGATGATATTGTTCTCTGACGATCATCGTTTTAATAAGTTAATTTTCACGCGAATATCTTCGCCTTAATTTTCAGCCCAACTGGAAAAACTTCCTTGTAGTAAAAACTCACCTTATTTACATTATTACTGGTACCATTACGACGAGTATCATTTTAATAATTGGCATTTTTAAGCGAATATTTTCGCTTTCTCTTTCTGACAATTGAGCTTTTACTAAATTGCGAAATTTCTGGTAGAAACGACAGGAGGGTGCAAAATAAAAGAAGTGTGTAATTTAGCGTGAATGTGAAATTAAAATTACGAGAAAGTGGGAAAAAAATTTAAACATAAAGGTTCTTTTTAGTCTTTTACGCAGATGTAGATTCTAGATGTACCTACTACAAAAGCATATTTTCTCTCGTACAATATCTTTTACCAGTTAATAAATTTTTTGCTAATTTAAAAAAAGCGGTAATTTTACCGGAGGCGAATTTGAAGTACGAAGTTAATTCTGTTTCTCTTTTTTTGGAGGGAAATTTTATCGCGACAGTAAAACGTTAAACGTGAATGATGATTTTTTTGGCTCGAGTTGATGCCTAAATTATTATAAGCCATGTTTGCATAACACGGCGCAGTTTCGTTATCTAAAAATGTGCATCGAATTAAATGCATCAAAGCTATTTCTCGTGCTTTTGTAGGCTTCTACTTTACGAAAATATACTCCGAGTCGTCTATTAGCGAAGTTAGATGGCAAATTTACCATAAACACTGCGTTATACAAAGGTCAATTGTTGTTGTATTTAAGAGTCAAAGCTTCGCAGCTTTTATTATGGTGTAATAGCTTAAACAAGGTTTTAGCTTTTCGATATAGGTACTACACAAGTTTGTCAGGTAAACTGCAACGATTTTGTTAGAATGAGAACCTTTTATATAGAAAAGGGTTGCTTAATTGAGAGATAAACCTGCGATGAATATGGAAGGCTGGTAAAAGCTGTGTAATAGAATATACTTTATTTTGATACATATTTCTTGTCTGCTTTACTCCTAGGTAGTAGGTACTAAGTACGTGAAACTTATTTTGATGTAATATTGCCCTTCTGTATGGGAAGCTAATACGTAATGTTATGCTTTGATAAACAAGATTCCCTTAGCTGATTTATATACATACGGATGAGCTATTATGATGAGGTGTGATTCTCATGATTTAGGAAGATTTTATGTTTTTTGGTCCCCATTTCTTTTTGATTAAAATATAGTGAGGTGTTTTTAAAATATTAATTGCCAAGGCGGATTGAGAATTTTTTTGGAAAATTGGAGGGGAATTGATTGATATCCTATGTTAAAAGCATCAGTGTGAAAAGTAACTCTAAAAATTCCCTTTTTTTTGATTCAAAATTGGAAAAAATCTTGTAATTTTTTAGATTTTGAAAAAATTTTTGTTTTCCAAATAGGTACCTATAGTAAGCGATTTTTTCATTTTCAAATTTTTTTTGCCAAGAAATAACGTTTTTGAAATCATGAGGAATAATATCTAAAACGCGCTCAAAATTTTTAATGGTAAAATAACAATGTTCCCTTCACGTTATCGAATTCAAATCACAGACGAGAGATCAGAAAATTTTTATAAAAATGAAATTTAATTCCGAATTATCTTCAATAAATAACGATCTTTCTTATTCTTTTTGTACGAACAAGTAGAATTATCTATTTTTCTTATCTGAAATTCGGAAAAATTTGAAAACGTGATAGCAAAAAGTCACCAAGTTTAGTGAAGTGAATAAAACACATTTATGTATTTTTTTCAAGAGCTTACATTTCAACGCCCCCTCCACCCTTATCAAAATTACGCAAAACAATTCAATGTACTTACTTATGTTCGTCTAAAAATTTTTATTTATGAGTAGGAAGTAATTCGCTGAAGTTTTGGGTTTGAAATAATTTTTTTTAGACATTCCAGCCGACATGATTTTTAAAGCGAATCTTCAATATCACTTCGGATTGTCTCAATTCAAACAAAATAATGCTAATCAAATCACAAATATGAAAATTTTAATTTTATTGAATAAAGCGAGAAAATAATCAGTGAGCATTGAACACTGACTCATTCGATCAGGATTGTATTGAACAAGGAGCGAAAGGGGCAGCTTGTCTCCCATTATTGGCAGTTTTTATCAAAAAATTCTCTTTACAAAGTGATAATTTTTTGAAAAATTTTTATTTTGAGTCAAAAAAACAGGGAATAGGAGTCGACTCCGGAGTCGGAGTCAAACTGACTCCAAATTGACTCTGACTTCGGAGTCGAGCCGGAGTCTGGGAGTCAAGGTCAAAGATTGACTCCGGAGTCAAGTTGGAGCCAGGAGTCAAGGTCTGAAATGGATTCCGGAGTCAAGGTGGAGTCAGGAGTCAGGGTGGGAGTTTGACTCCGGAGTTAAGGTGGAGTCAAGAGTCAACTTTCTTCATTGACTCCGGGAGTTAGCTGGAGTAATAAGTCAACTTTTTGGCTGATTTCTATTTTCTGCTCTAAAATCGGAGTCAAACTGACTCCAAATTGACTCCGACTCCGGCTTGATTCCGGAGTCAAGCCGGAGTCAGGGAGTCAAGGCAAAGATTGACTCCGGAGTCAAGGTGGAATTAGGAATCAGGGTGTGAGTTTGACTCCGGAGTCAAGATGGAGTCAGGAGTCGAGGCTTGAAAGTGACTCCGGAGTCAAGCAGGAGTCAGGAGTCAGCTTTCTCCCCTGACTGCGGAGTAAAGCCGGAGTTGAGAGTCAACTTTTTGGCTCACTCCTATTCCCTGCAAAAAATGGAAAAATCATTCTTTGAGTAAAAAAAATACAAAAAAATTTCGTTTTGGTCGCAAATTATCATCTTTGGTGTGTCCCTACCCTTGATTTAATGAAAATTTTAATGTTATTTTTTTCTTGGGCACGGACACCTTAAAATATCAACTTTGAGTAAAAATTATTTCGGAGTCTTACTCTTCACACCGGTGAAAAAAATTGAAAATTGAAAAAAATTAACCCACTCCATCTCGTACATATATTGTCCGTCCAACATAGCATGACACAAATTGTGTCAGTTTCATATTTCGAAAACCAAAAATAAAATTGCTGTAGTTAAATGGGAAAAAATCAAAATTTTGTTTGCTTTTTGATTAGGAAACTGACACAATTTGTGTCATGCTATATTGGACGAACAATATTGTATGAAAATAGGTAACACCACGAAAACGAAATCAAAAAATAGGTATAGCCGGATAAGATAGTTGAAATTGGCCCCAGCTCCGATTTTCATTCCAACCCCTTCAGATGGTGTCGCTTATTCTCACAATTCAAATTTTTCACTGATTTTTCACAACAGAAAAAATTGAATTTCAAAACTTTACGTAAAACGATCGCGGAAAGGAAATTTATCGGGGTATTTTGACTCGTTGAACACGAATCCAACGTTAGTTTCTCCATTTTGATCATGCTCAAAGTTTAAAAAATCTGCTAAAATAACATTTTTGTACGTTTCTTTGCGATTTTCGGCCCTTAGTTCAAAGAAATGGTCAAAACCAAATACACGAAAAAACGTAATCTTTGATAATTTTTCTCAGGTCGGTCGCCCTTCGTTTAATTATATGGTGTTTTTTACGTTCGAAAACTTCAAATGGCGATGGAGTGCACCAAAATTGAAAGTAAAATTACCGTAGGTTAATAGACTGCTATGAGATATAACTTTATGTCAATGAACAGAAAATTCCCTTCATTTTTTATTGAAATTGAAAATTCTTGAAAATAATCCAATAAAATGACCATAATTACGAAACGGAAGGGTGGGGGGTTAAATTTTTTACAGAATTTTTTCACATTAAGGAACACTATTTGAGGGGGTTTGAATGCAAATCGGAGCTAGGACCGATTTCACCTTTCTTATCCGGCTATTCCCTTTTTAATGAATTTTTGCCCAACTTCGATATTGAAGGTGCTATAAAACAAATTTAATTTTTTTTTTTTTTTAAATAAACCTAATTTAAATAAACTGTACTTAGGTAAAGTTGTAGAATTTTTTTGGTAATATCAAGTGGTCTTCAGCCCATTCAATTTTGATGTTGAACAGAAAATGATCGAAATAGGATTTTTTCAGTTTTCTTTGTTTCTTTAGGAGTTTTCTATTGAGTTTTTTTTGTAATTCTTTAAATTTTTCTCAGTAATATTTGTTTTATCGGTTCGAGAATCGAGATTTTATTTTATTTTTTCAATTCTTCAAAATTCTAAAAATTTCTAAAAACAGAGGAAATTGAAAGACATTTTTTTCATTGTTGATGGTACCTAAACATGGTAAAAGATGAAATAAATTTCAAAAAAATTCATCTCAATACAGTATACAAATTGAATTTTTTTGATTTGGTTGAAATCGTACCCACTGACCATTAAATTGCGGGGGGGGGGTTGCTAAATCAATAATCGAACTCATCTATCCGAGTACGTATGATTTTTGTTTACGAATTTGCAACACCATTACCGTGCGATACGCTCATTTATACGAACTTTTCGACTCTTTTTATTTTATTTTCCAGCGTGATATTTTTTTAGATATTTTTTTTGCGAGTCGAGGATTATATAGAAAAGAATTGTCTGAAAATGTATAAAAGGATTTTGATGTAATTTTGGGAAACGATGTCGATAGAAGTACAGTAGCAGAGAAGTTATACGAGTGTAAGGTCATCGATTTTGGGCTTTTGAAAATAAGATATTGCCTTATATATTATACTGCAAATTAATGCCAGTACTTTAGCAGCAAGATGACGGATTTTACGATGTTTTACGATAAGGATTTAATTTAGCACGAGGGTGTGTTTTTCGTCGATTTAGAACGGTGCCTGGGTTCTGCTATCGAAGAATGCGTATTTTCGCTTCGAAATATTTGAGAATTGAGCAGGTGTTCCATTTATGGATTGAATAAGTGCAGTTTTGAGTATAGATTTATAAAACATATTATGCGTGAGGTTCAAATAGGATTTTACGACAAAAGCAGAATGATGTTTCGCTTTTAATTCTGCGGGCTATTTTTAAACAGTATTACACCCGAAGTTTCCTTATGTTTTTTTTTTCAAATTGCATAATCCATATACCTCGCGTGTATAAAAATAACCGCTATATTGTTTATTTTTATTGCAAAATAAACACTATGTACTTACCAATGTATAAAAATTCCTTGTTCGGTGTCATAATTAGGAAGCGTTGATTCGGTTTCGTAATTTTCATAATAATATTCAGTGGTAGGATTTAACGTTTGATTATTTGCCTGTCCATAATAAACTTCTTGAAGCATATTTTTATATGCTATGGACACTATTCAGATCTTCATGTTAATCCTGAAAAATAAACAAATTTACGTTTGTAATTCTCGCTACAATAAAATTCATCCGATAGCATTAATTCTACGTAAAATACAGGGTGTTTCATAATTGACCTCGCTCCTTCCAACCTGTGATTGGACAACTCACCCTGAGCCCAAGTATGTATGTTTGCCTAACCTTTGAACTGCAGGGGCTGAATTATGGTCTTCGATTTTTTTTTTTAAATTCTGCTTGGCACTTTTTACCGACCGCCACTCGACAACCAAGATAGGTAAAAAGTTACGCTTTGCGGCAACGGATAGACCACTTTTTCTAGAATTTTTCTATGTTGTTGACAATTTTTGTAGGTGAACTAGGGTGGGTGTACAGGGCGTTTAACAGTCCGGATAAGTCAAGATTTTTTCAAAAAAAGTCATGCGGTACTGAAAAGTCAAGCTTTTTAACCCATTTACCCTGATTTACTCAAAAGGTCAAGCTTTTTTTCAAAAATCAAAAAAAAATTCCATTTACCCTTAATAAATATTTTTTTTAAAAGTGAAAAAAATACAAATTTTTCAGTTAATATTCGTTTTGGGGCTCTATTTTTTTTTTGTTTGAAAATCGCCAATTTTTCTAATCTTAGTCCTCGCTTCGCTCGGGTATGTAAGATCTAAAATTTATACTTATAAGAGATAAGGGTTGAAGATTTCGCCTCCCTTTCAATACTAAAACATTGATTAAAACCATTAAAACTGTGAAGAAATTTTAGCTCCTAAATGCATTTTTCTTCAAAAATTTTCGTTTTCGCTTCGCTCGGGCTTAATAAATTTACACAATTTTATTTTCAAAATTATGGTATGAACCTTCTTTTTCAGCCCAGACAATTAATATTTTCAAATGAAAAAAATTGTCTTTCTCATTTATAAAAAGACTCGGTAACGATCTCGATGGCAATTTTCAAAAATGTTTCGATGGAGATGAGTCCATATTATAGTTTTTTTTGAAAGTCAAAACATAACACGAAAAAAAGCACGAATTTTAATAAAAGAATTTCAGATTTTGGGTGCTCTTTTTTCAAAAATTTTTGCCCCAGTAATTTTACACAATTCTTCCTAAAAATTATGATATGATCTCTTCTCTTTCATCTCAGACAATTGAATATTTTGAAACAAAAAAAAATGTATTCTTCTAATTTTATTGGAAGGTTTGAAGGCAATCTCTAATGAAATTTTCAATTTTTTACAGAGGCCCTATTGACAAAAATGCTAGCAAATGCTAGCACATTGCGCTAGCATTTTTGTCAATAGCGGGAGGGGGGAGGGAAGGGTATTAAAGAATTTATTATAGTTTTTTTTCAAAGTCGTAAAAGTAGCACATAAAAAGCAAGAATTTTTGTTTCCCATAGTTTCAATATAACTGGTCAGCAACTTTTTCACTTTTACCCCCTCCCTCCTCTCCCTGAGATTTTTGCCCAAGTTTCATGGAGTGGCCCTCAAAAAATTCATGCAAAAAGTCATTCCAAAAGGTCAAGCTAAGTCAAGCTTTTTGCTCTACAAATTTTGTTAGACACCCTGGTGTACCACATCAAATATTTTAAAAATAGTCTATTTTTGTAAATAACAGGCATGCCACAGAGTCACCTTTTTTAGTGACTTGTCCCCTGTTTTCAGGGTTGGTCACTAAAAGTCCCTTTTTTGGCCAAAAATCACTATTAGTCTGTTTTTTCACTCTAAAGTCACTTTTTTCATTCAAACGACCTTCCGCTCTTGCATAAAATTTAAAAAAATACTAGTTTATTTTTTAGAACTCGTAATTTTTAGATACTATTGCAGAGAGAAATACAGTTTGAGTTATGAATTTTTTTGGGGGAGGGGGGGGGGGTGTATTTATTTATGAAAAAAAAAATGAAAAATTGGTCACTTTTTGCCTCATAAAAAGTCACTAAAGTCACTATTTTCCCCCAAAATCTGTGTGGCATGCCTGAAATAACTAAAAAAGTTGTCCTCTTTTGGTACCATTATTAGCAATGTTTCTAAAATGGAAAACTCTGGTCTTTTCAATGGAGCAAACCCCACTCCTCTATCTTGGTCGAATCAAAAGTAAAGAGCGCTTAATCTGGAGAAAACCAACAGAAAAATACCACTTTTTTGATTTAGATTTTTCAAATTTCAAAAATTTCTACATTTACGACTAAATGAGATAGGGAGGTGGGGTTTGCAGCATTGAATTAACCAAAAATAACACTACCCAAAATTGAAATAATATCTTCAAGTTCTTCATTTAAAAAATTTTATTTGTAAAACTGAGCTCTATCATTCCTATGTTGTGTAGTGTTATACTTAGTTAATTCAATGCTGCAACCCCACCTCCCTATCTCATTTAGTCGCAAAGATAAAAATTTTTGAAATTTGAAAAATCAAAAAAGTGGTGTTTTTCTTGTGTTTTTCTCCAAATTAAACGCTTTTAACTTTTGATTCGAGCAAGATAGAGGAGTGGGGTTTACTCCATTGGAAAGATCAAAGTTTTCTGTTCTAAAAACATTGCTAATAATAGTACCAAAAGAGGAGAACTTTTTTAGTTATTTACAATAATAGAAAAAATCGTCGACTTTTTTTCACGTTTTTTTTTTGAATATTTGATGTGGTACACCCACCCTAGTTCACCTACAAAAATTGTTAACAACATAGAAAAATTCTTGAGAAAGTGGTCTGTCCGTTGCCGCAATGCACAACTTTCTACCTATCCTGGTTTTCGAGTAGCACTCGGTAGAAACTGCCAAGAAGAATTCAAAAAAAAAAGTTCAAAGAGTATAATTCAGCCCCTGTAGTTTAAAGGTTAGGCAAACATACATACTTGGGCTTAGGGTGAGTTGTCCAATCACTGGTTGCAAGGAGCGCGGTCAACTATGAAACACCCTGTGTAAAGCAACGTTTAACCATCCAACCACATTTTTCTTTCTTACCGTTCGTCATTAAAATATAAAAAGTCTTAATTTTTCTTCTTGTTTAACATAACCAACAAGAAAGAAATAATCAAAATAATAAGTTTATTCGTTTTCATTAGTAGATTGAAACCAGAAAAATTTTACTTTTTTGCCCCACCGACGTAATTTTCTTCGCGAAAAAGTACATATTACAAATATTTTTCGAAAACGTAGAAATTTCCAGGCTATATCTAGTTATTCTTACTCACCTTGGAAAGTTACAAAGAATCCGTAATAATGCTGGCGAAAAACGCAAACTTTTCTTTCAAACGAAATTCCCCCTTTCTCCATTTTTTTTACAAAAATAAAAGAGGGAAAAAACGAAATGGCTCATTCAATATATAACAATAAAAGAAAATAATTCGTTTGTGTCGTTCATTGATATATTACGTAAAACATCGTTTCAATTATTTCAATTTTTATTATTTTCAATTTTCATTTTCTAAAAGTATTTTCGTCTTTAACGAGGATACCAAAATATAGGTACCTGTTGTGATTTAAAACGTCTCCTGGTTAAGTAGAGTGGAAGGAATATTCGTACCTTTATACATTGTGTATCGATTGGTCTATCAGTTTGTCGGTAGGGATAGATAACTGAAGCGAATAAAATTATGACAAGAAAAGTAGGCATCTAGACGTGGAGGTATTTTGAGAAAAAATATCCTAACTGATTTCTTCTTCGAGTATGAATGCAAGCGATTGTATTTTTTGTACGATAGTTTGCCTGATAACGCCTTGAAATGTGCCGGTTATGTGACATATTTTACACCGTATCGACGAACTATGCGCAGAAAATAAAAATCATATCGTTACGTAGCAAAATACTACAAATTTAATGCACCTATATCTCCCCTACTCCGTATCCAGCACTATGTACACGATAGTTGGAGACAACGTTATTGCAAAAACTGCAACCAAGTTTTTTTTTCCTCCTCCCCATGGCTTATAACAAGTAGCTCAATACCGTGAAATGTTGCTGGAATACCAGGAATAGAATAAATCGCGTAATTTCAATATTATCAAACTTTTATCGAACGTAATTTCATAAATTCTAATCTATGAACAGCTTATAGTCTTCGATTCTTCACAAATAATGCAATCTAAATACCAGATATGAATAATTCATTAATTTCCATATTCCTGACGGCGGTCTTTTTCCTTTTCTTTCGTCGAGTCGAGATTGACGCTGAAAAGTGTGTAGAGATATACCTACAGCTTGAAGAACATATTTCGCGATTCGAATTTTAATTGTAAATCAAATTCGGTTGCTCTTTTTTTTATTTATTTTTCGTATGTACATTCGATTCAAAATACGAGCGTGAAAAAATTGCCATGAGAAAGCTGTCAACCGTGTCATTGGGTAGTAGATTTTTCAAGTGGGTCGTAAAATTTCACGACGATGTGAGATAAAAATAAAAAGGGGAGAATTGGGTTTATGATCGAAGATTATAAAGAACAAGTAGTATCTCCTGTTGCATTATTGGTCGAAAAAATTAACGAGGGTATGGAAACAGGAGCGCTGTATTCTATCGACGAATGAATTTAATTGTTCGAACGTCTATCATATCCAGCTCATTTATCAATTATTAAATACCAGGGTATAAAATTGAACGAATTAAAAATTTTACCTTTGTAATCTGTATTACCTATTATTGTTTAATTCTGTTGTATATCTGTGATGTTACATCGGTTTCTATTTCCTATTCAGTTCGAGTTCCATTAATATATATTTACCTTTATCTGTTACATTGGTCCCAAGTCTATAATAATAGTATATCTAACTTGTATCCGCAACATAAACTTCTCCAACACGTGGTTGGATTTTATCAGCTAATAACGTTACGTTATACTTAGTTCTTCTGTTTTTGTTGAAACTTGTATGGTATACCTGTATCGTTGGTAGATAATATACTTTGCGAATAATTCATTGTTAATTTCGTTTTACGAATTTATTTTTAAAACGCCGACTGTAGTTGTGAATTAATTGTAAGGAGGGCCTTTTTTTTTTTTTTTACCCAAAACCCTTTTATATTTATTGGTGCCTTGGTTTCTTGGTGAAAAAGGTAATGAAATTTAAAAAAATGAAAAATAGGTAGAAAAATTACTCCTCCCTCCACCCGCAAAAATGTAATAAAATCTAATTTCTACAAAATTTTCGTTTTTATAAGTTGTTCAAAATTTCTTTTTAAAAAATGAAAGTCAACCTTATCAGATCAATATTTCCTTACTGAATCTTTTTTCAGCTGTCTGGTATTTTAACAAAATTTCTGCTCGAGCCTTTTTAACGAGTGAAATGCTGGAAAAATAGTTGGTTGAATTTTACCTGAAGTTTTTTTCTAAATTTTTGTTCGCTTCACTCGAACTTTTTAAAAATTTTTACTGACTGAGAATAGGATTTAAAAAATATTATCTAATTAAGAAGTTGGGTAATTTTTTTGTTTGCAAAAACTTCTCCTTTAACTACATTTTTGGCTATGCCACTGGTGTAGAAATGGCTCTTCATCGAGGCTAATGATAGATGCAGCTATCTTTTTACTATGGATTGTTCAATCTGTACGAAAATTTATATCGAGAAAAGCACCCCGAAATCCTCTATTCCCAAATTTTTAACACCTGAAGAAGATTTTTCAAGTTTTAGCGAATTTCGGAAATTTCAATTTTGTGTAATTACAGAAAAATATTGAAAATTGAAAGGTTGAAAAAATTGCGTTTTCATTCACCTCATAAACTTCAACTGCTGAAATTTTGGTCAAAAATATGGTACCAGGTCTAAAATTGAGGACCGTTTTTCCAAACCGTGATAACTTCATTTTTGGCGTTTTTGACTTTTTGACGGATTTGGGTACTTGAAGTGGTCCGCCACCAAATGCCGTTGTTAGAATTTAGCTAACTATCTTACCTTCCACGTTCTGTGACAAAAACCGTTTTGAGTGTTGTAAATCGTTTTTCCAAACCGTGATAACTTCAGTATTTATACATAAAAACGAAGAATAGTACAAAAAAACTTTGAAGCTTTTTAATTTTTTAGATACGTGAAAGCTCAAACATTAAAATCATTTTTAGGAAGAGGTTTCAACCTTTTTCCGAGATTTTTTCTACATTTGATAGGTGAAAGAATACTCTATAAAATGAGCCGAACAATTTTTCCGACAGACTATATGGTATCGCTCAGGGTGCCACTTGAATATTTAAAAAAAATAAAAAAATTACAATAAAATTTGTTTTTTGAGTATAATAAGGAAGTGTTGAGTGATGAAATTTTTTTAATGGTTGTAATGTGTTTATGTAGTGTATGTGCAACAAAGGCAGAAAAAATTATTTTTTTTCTGATGTTTATATGGCTCTGAGAGAGCAATAAGTGAAAATCGTCTTTCCAAACCGTGATAACTTCAACTTTTTTCATTTTCGTTCCATTCCTGCAGCGCCAGAGATGAATATTTCGGTATGCCACTTGTTCGACATATTTTGTAATGATAGCCGCAATATATTTACTTTTGTGACAGATTTCAAAAAACAAAACTTTCTCCGTGATACAGTTTTTTTTGATTTACTCGAAATCACTTTTTTGAAGTTATCACGGTTTGGAAAAACGGTCCTCAATTGATTATTGGAAATGTCCGAATCTACGAGTCCAATTGAAGAATGATTTTTTTCAATATCGAAAAAAAAAGTTACCGACCATCGAGTGTGCTAAAATCATCGTATATTGTCAAGTAAGACCTAAAGATAGGATTCCCTGAAGGAAAAAAAAATTTTTGATCATATACTCTTCTTATAATGAAGCGAGGAGAATGGAAAAAGCGAGTATTGTCGTCAACATGCATTTTTTTACAGCTACCAAAAATTTCGTACAATCGATAAAAAAAACTTTTTTTTCTCTTGACATTTTTGCTTTAAATCAATTGTCTTCGAGTTATGAACCAATTTTAAAATGCATTTCAAAATTAATCCATTTCGAAACTGGTTCATAACTCGGAGACGATTGATTTTGGGCAAAAATGTCAAGAGACAAAAAACGTTTTTTTTTTTCAATCTCTACCTTTTGGTTATACGAAATATGTTTGCAGATGGCAAATATGAGTTTTGATTCCAAACCATGATTTCAACTGCGATTTTCTGCCCGAAGAGAGCAGCGGTTTAGGAAAAAAGTAAAAATACCAGGTTGTAGAACGTACAAAACTTCTTCAGAATTCGTCATAAAAACGAAAAAAAATTTGTGGCAAAAGTGAAGGTATGTCGACGAATTAATTTTTTCCAAAATGTCAAAGAGGTATTTTAATTTTTAATTTTTTCCGCATTTTAAAATTGCTACGAAATTTCAATAAATTGAAAAGTAATTTTGGATCAAAAATTTTTTCCATGTTCATGTCCGACGAAAATCCAAAATTTACGTAGAAAAAAATGCTGAGTTTTTTATGTCTTATGATAAAATTTCAATATAATATTCCTATATTATTTATAAAAAATTGTATTGATAGCTTTTTATGTATGACATTTGATCTTTTTTTTAAGTTTTCTTGCTTTAACTTATTCTATGTAAAGTTGTAAAACTTTGCAGCCCTATAAAATCTTACTGAAATATTTTTGAAACCGGTTCGATGATTCTCGAAACCACTCCATTTATTTTCCGGAATGACTCATGAGAGAAGTTCCATCTCAAACAAATATAATATTAATTTTGAAGCACCAGAAAGTGGAAATTGACCTTTTGTAGTTTGTAAGTTTCTGAAACCGGTTCAGTGGTTCCCAACCAGTTTTTCATTCATTTTTCAAAATGTCTAAGGAACAAAAGTTTGAATTTTGAACACACTAAGGTCTGAAAATTGACTCTTGTTTTATGTTTCTGAAACCGATTGAAAGATTTTGAACCGGTTCTTCGTGTATTCATCAAGAAAATTTGAAAATTATTTAGGATTAACTGGGGATCTTGAAGTTTTACTCGGTCGTTTTTGAAACCGGTTTGGTGTTTACCGCAACCAGTTCCATTTTTCAAAATGACTCGTGAAAAAAATGAAATTTCAAACAGACATCGACTTTAAAACAATGGTCAGTGGTGTCCAAAAATTATATATATTTTTTTGGTTGAAAATTTTTGAAACCAGTTTGGTGGTTTTCAACCACTTGTGGATCTATTTTTTAAAACGTAAATTCGACGACTTATGAAAAAATGTTTCTAGCATAGGTGTATTTTCGAGCATTGAAGTCCAAATTGTTTTTAAGTTATTTAAACCGGTTTAATGGTTTACAACCGGTTGTCTATTTATTTTTAAAAAAATACCTCGTGAAAAAAGTTTTAATTTGAAGCAAGTACTCTAAAACATGGGAGTTTGTAAATTGACTCATTTATTTTATGTTTTTGAAACTGGTTTAAAAATTTGTAACCGGTTCTCTGTTTGTTTATAGATCAATATCAGGTGAAAATAATTCAACTTATAATCATCTGAACTGCCTCATGATACGTTTTAAAAAGTTGTGTTAAAAATCTCCTTTCAAATCCAAAATATTTTTTAAATTGTATGTAGGTTTTTTGACAATATTCCTTTGGATGAAATTCCTTTTTTTTTTCATAACAAATGTTATTATGATTTGTTGAAATCCTGAATACTGAAAAATTTGTCAAGATCCTGTTACAAACATAAACTTTTTTCATCATTTAGTGAATAACAAATAAAATGAAGAAATCGACTGTTGTAGATTGGTGGCCCAAAAGTTGGTAGGACGGAAAGATAGTCACATTATCAACTAAAAAAACGACATAGCTTGTCATTCCTCAGCCCTGAGCTCTGATGAAAAATCTCCTTAACATGAATAAAAATGCATCAATCTGTAAATTTTTTACCTACTGTGATCAAAAAACGGTATTTAAAATGAGAAAAAAAAAACGTCCTCAATAATCAAATTACCGCGAAATTCAAAAATAAAACTCCGTACGAAATGAAAAAGTTATGAATTTTCAGTACATTCAAATCTCTGGTGAAAATTCGTCCTCGCGAAATAGGAAATACGTCGAGAATTCGTAACTTTTTTGTCGCCCCAACATGCTACATTAGTAAAGTATATCATCGGTGAGCCGCTTCTATAAGTACTTTTTACACACGAAGTCTGTCGATTTAAAAATTTTATAATTGAACGACCTTTTTCGTTCCTTCGTCATCTCACATTTTTGCTAGAATAAACTCGAAATGCCGGAGGTGTTAATAAAGAAAGACGTAGAGAGCGTCGAAAAAAAAGTTCTACATCATTCCGATACAGTTTCACTAACGTAATTTTAACGGCATGCGTTAATTCGTTGAAGTGAATGCACATTAAAAGCTAAAAATTTTCGTTCTCCGGGTGTACGGATTCGGGCTGTTCGCAGCTTGGGAACTAACGTTCGTTACCACGTGAATATGAGAAAGACAGAAATATATTCCGTTTTGAATCCACATGCCGGAATTCTATTTCTTAAGACAATACCTTGCGTTTCTTTACACTGCTCAGAGAATTGGGAGAACGAACAAAAAACAGAGTCTTGTTGTACGACTTACTTTAATTTTCTTCGTAACAAATGAATGCCTTTTGATGCGATAAAACTCATCAGTAAGAAAATCTTAATGCCCCTCTATGATAACGTATTGTTCTAGCGAGTCTTTCAAAGTTGCAATTTTCTTTTGAAATTTTCCATAAAGGGAAAAAAATCCACCCCAGTCCCTTTAGGTGACCAAGCCAAGTTATGTACGATACCGTAGATATACTATAAATTTTCCAACGTCGTTGTATTTTGTATTTATGTATGAAAATTTAACCGAGGTTTGTTTAATGTTTTTTTTCTCTCCCTCTTTATGTTTCTCTAGGTATATTAAAGGCATCTGATTAAGGGTCCCGCGCAACAACGCGAAGAGTTTCATTAGTAATCGCTTCGAGGCGTTTTAAAGGTAAGATAAAATTATTTCGTTAAAGAAAATAACTAACGAGTATATCACATTGGCATTTAGTTCGATTAAACTCGTCTCTATAGAAATTTCTTTTACCGTCTCTAATTGCTACATAAGGCGATATCTTCGGGCTACAAAGTTTTCACAGACAGATTTTTATATGAAACGAATTTCGCAACCGAGAGTTTACTACACATTATCTTGATACAGTCGAGTGTAAATGTAGTCGGTAAACCATCGCGTTGGGTTGGACGGACGTACGTAAAATCTAAGCAACCTTGCTTTCTCAATGACCCAAACTCAATTTATAAATTACTGTTAAATTGCTGGAAGAAAAGTTGGCTCAAGGAATTAGTATTTAATAAGGAGAAAGGTTTAAATAACGTGAACTTTACGTTGCAGAGAGATGTTCATGTTGCAAATTTGGCGAGCGAGGCATTTGTGATAACTTTTTCCGGTCGACGATATGCATCTTGTAATTTGAATTTCTAAGTCGGCGTAATATGCGTTTTATCCTTCGAAAGTCTGTTAATCGTTGTTTAATCTAATGCATATTTCATTTTGTTTTACATCTAAACAAGATTGCATGTATTTTCGTTCGGCCAAAGACGTCGTCTCGTACGTTCGTGCCGTTTGTTATTTGGTGTTTTCAACTGCTTTTCTTTCGGCTGATCTTTTTTATGGGCTCGTTGTGTCGTTTTTTATTTTATTTTCGTCTGCTTTGGTTACCTTGAGATCAGAATTGGCCATTTGAAGTGAGATGAATGAAAATTGAATAATCTTTTGATCTCGGATGTGATTTCTACCACTGCTGGAAAGGTTCGGGATCAATTTAGATTTTTTGATCTAGGGTCTAAATTCGATTGTGATTAACTGAACTGTGCCCGGTCACTTTCTCATTTTTTGTCAATTTTAGACACTGTCGTCATTAAAAAGTCACCAAAATCACTTTAAAAAAAATGTATAATTATTGTCGCTGCAAAAAAATCACAACCGAAATATTGGTAAAAAAAAATAGGTGTTCTTAATTTGAAAGCATTCATAAAACCATCGACGCCCTAGTTCTAAAATGGTCCAAGTGCCACTTTTTTCAAAAATGAGGTTTTTATGGTTTTGGATTCAGTGAATCAAGCTGGATCGATTAAAATATAAGAAAAACGTGAATTTAATAAATTTAAATTTAAAAAAAGTATTTAAATTTGCGAAGTTCATAAGCGCAATGGAAATTTTGTAACGTTTTTTTGGCTTTCCTGTAAAAAATCAATTTGGCACTTGGACCATTTTATAACTAGGGCGTCGCCATGTAAAATTCCAGGGGTGCGGTGAGGGCATATTTTTGATGAGCAATTCATCGTTGAATTTTTTTTTTTTTTTTTGGGGGGGGGGGGCCTTATTAAATTGCCAAGAATAAAACTTTGATTAAAAAATAGATACAAATTTCAATTTTAATTTAAAAAAAATAAAAATACGAGTATAACTTGACAAAAATTCATTTAAAAAGACCCCCCCGCCTATAATAAAGCACTTCCCTATAATAAGGCCAGACTCCCCCCCCGAATAAGTTTTTCAAAAATTTTCGCCCTCGCTTCGCTCAGGCAATATTCATTCATTCCTTCTTTTAAAAAAAACTGATACCCATTTTTGCACCTCCACCCTTTTTTTATAAACATACTAAAGCTTGAAAAAAATAGGATATTGGTGAAAATAGGGGGGGGGGCGTGCTTGGAGAATTTTGGGGGTACTCATCGTTGACTCAGGGGGGTCACCGCACCCCTGTAAAATTCAACAAACTGGTTTTTAATTTTATGGAATATTATAATATTCCTTTCTTGAAATCTTTTCGTGGAAAGTTATTCAGTGTGTCCATTCTCTGGAAAAACGGGAAAACTGGGAAAAGTCAAGGAATTTTGGTGGCCTGGAAAAGTCAGGGAAAAATCAGAAAATTTTGGAATTTTCTCTAGAATTTTTCGAAAATCCAAAAAAAGGATAAAACATTTTAAAAAGTGTTTTTTTTGTTTATTTTATTATACATTTTTCAACAAATTTCACCCTCGCTCCGCTCGGGCCAAATTATTATATGTATCTTTATCTGATTTTTTTATTCATCATTTTTTTAAAATGCATGTCTTTGATCCATTAAATTATGAATTATTCAAAAAAAATTTACCCCGCTACGCTCGGGGTAATTTACACTCTGTCTTTCTACAGAATTTATCTAAAATCCCAAGTTTTTTGGAAACTTACTTTAAATGACCTGTGATGAGAAAGGAATGCCATGATGCCCTTGACCACGATGTTGAAAAGAAAGGGAAAGGAATAGAACCGAATTCGAAATTAGTGGCCATGTTTTGGAAAACATGTACGAGGGAAAAAAGGTAAATTTTCATCTTTTGAAGATCTTTTTTCGCAAAAATTTTCGCCTTCGCTTTGCTCGGGCTCAACACGTTTCTATGTTTCCATAACATGATCTATATAATTCACCTCCTCGTTGACTTTTTTATTTATTTGTACAAACTAAAGAATTGCAAGGGATTGCGTGAATTTATAAATTTGAGGCATGTTTTTTTCATTTTTTTGTGGGGGAGGGGAGGATAAAATTTGCTGAAATTTTTGAACTTTCAGCCCGGGAAAATCTGGATTTTTATTCGCTTGATTTGATAGACACCCTGGCATAATTTATTTAATTTTTCAAAACTTAATTTTGCGTTGAAATACTTCGTTTTTTCTTTTTATTTGAAATTTTTTCAGTAGGTAATAAATTCAAATTTTCAAATTTTTGTGGCGAGGGGGATTTGGGTATGCTCAAAATTTTTCAGAATTGAACTGAAATCTTTTTTTGGCCAGAAGAGGAGCATCTAAAGATCTCGTAAAAATAATCTAATAGTGATTTTGAAAAAAAAAATCGTTGACCCCCATGAATTTTATATTATTCTTACCGATGCAAAATTTCGAAATGTAAGTACATCACGTGAAAATTTATCCCCACCACCACCTTCCCTCTTCGTTTACGAATATCATATTTAAAAAGTCTGAAAAAGTTGAAAAATTGGCCTGGAAAACCTGGAAAAGTCAGGGAAAATCATTTCTGAAATATAGTGAACACCCTGTTATTTACCCACCTTTTTTTTTTAATAAAAAAAATTTGAAAACAATTCTTTTAATTTTTGGAAGATTTTTAAATTTTTCAAGTTTTAAAAATCTCTCTCATTTTGAAAAATTTTATGTTTTTAGAAAGTTGACCAAGTTTTGAAAATTTGTATAGGTAATTCTTGGAAACTTGTTCAATTGATTGAAATCTGATTTTCGGAAATGGTCCAGTTTTTGGAAAATTGTCCAATTTTTGTATAATTAATTCAGAAAACTTTTCATTTTCTGGATGGACAAGTGTCCAATTTTTGGACAATTTACCAAAATTTGGAAATTCGTGCTACTTTTGGAAATCTCTTAATGTTTGAAAAATCGTTCTAGTTTTGCAAAAAAAAAAAAACGTTCAAGTTTTGGAAAATCGTCTTATTTTTTATAAAATTTTCCTACTTACTGACTTATTTATGAAAAATTTTTCAGTTTTTAAACAGTTGTTTCAGTTATGCATAAAAAATCTAGGTATCCAAGTTTTAGGAAGAATCGTCCAATGTTCGAAAAATCGAACAATTTTCAGAAAATTAGGTAGGTATTATTCAAGTTTCGAAAAATTCTCCAATTTCTTAAAAACTACATATCCAGTTTTTTAAACAAGTATATATTTTTTGAAAACCCGTGCAATTTTTGCGAAACCATGGAATTTCTAGTTCTTAAAGAACTCATGTTTTTAGGAAATTCTCCAAGTTTTTGAAAATTCTTCAATTTTTGAAAACTTGTTCTAATTATGGAAAAAATTGATCCAGTTTTAAAAAATTTTCCAATTTTTAAAAAATTACCCAATTTTCAAAAAATTCTTACATTTAAAAAAATGTTTAAACGCCCTGTCTTTAAAAAAAAATTGGATGCAAAAATACATGCATAAGTGAGGATTTCTTGTCACTTTTTTAAAAATTGAGTTTAGGTCCTTTAGGTCACTTTTTGTGGGTGGGAGCAATTCAAAAAGGCACACTGTGGCTGTTCGAAATTTGAAAAAAATTGGTTGATCTTCAATTTTTTATTCTCAGATTGTTATTTTAAATTCAAAAAATAATCTCAATTATCAATTTCCTTTTCATCGAGTTCCAAATGACAAGGATCTGAATATGTCATCGTATTAGTTTCGTTTGTGGGCTCGCATACTTACGAGGACTTATTTTCTAATGGCTTTTAAATTTCATTACTCAGTCAATTTTATTTTCAAAGTGAGCCTTTAATTTGATTATTTTTAAACAAGAGTAATTTAAGCTGTGTTTATGCGTTGTTTAATTAGGGCAAATAACGTCGAAGTAATTATTAAACTTTAGATATTTCGCCAACAAAAACTAACTTAATGGAGAAGGCAGTGTAGTAATAAAAGGCTATGGACAATCGTGTCTACTTCGTTTATACTAATGTATCATTAATTACTGGTAATAGCACTTGATGGTTGGTGGCCTGAATATTTACGTCATCGAAAATAATACCTTCTTTTTTCAAACTGAAAAAAATTCGAATTGAATTTTTTTTTTATTCAAAATTACCGCGATACTGATTTATTTTTTGCTCGAATTTACGATTCACTGGCTTCAATTTACCCAAATCCGTTGGTCGTAGGTATTCGAGTTTCGTTGGAATTCCTAATCCTTTCACGTTTGGTAAACACGTACTTATCTATTTCTTTCATAAATACGTCACAATTTGTACTTTTAGGCGATTTCTTTGGTGGGTACTTAAGTTACCTATTGTTGAGTCTATCACAAGTATCAAGACTTTTCCCAGTTATATTTTCCAACAAAAGTACATACAAAAGTATGTCATATTTCGAGTTGAAAATTTTCCATATCTGTGGGTTCTCGTTGAAAATTTTTTTATTGGAGAATATTCCAAATTTTTATACTTTTCGTTATCGAGTATGAAGGTTATTAAAATAAATCATCGCCAGATGCATGTTCCTTTCTATAGAATTAATAACGATACCTTCTACGAGGGCAAAAAAAGTACACATCTAAAATTTATACAAAAAAATAAATAATTTCGGCTTTAATAACAAAAGAGCGTTTGAAAATACCGGAAACACGAAACTTATTATTAAAAAAGAAATAAAGATGAAACGTGTAGAAAGAAAATTGTACAAGAAACAGGAAATCTAAAGAGGCTGTATCATCTAAGGGCGAAAACTTTTTGCCAGATAGCATGTTAGTATATGGGGGTCCATGTTTCTACGGATGTAAAGTTCAGTTGGGTTCATTTTTATACACTAATAAAGGTGGTATAAAATTCTTTGGAAATAGAAGATTTTTTCTTTTCTTGAATAAAATAAAATGTTCCAGGTTCGCTATTATGTGCTCGTAAGGTTATAGGCGATATGGAATTCGATGTTGGAATTTCATACGTATTTACGAAACATTTTTGCTTTTTTGTACGAAATGGGTTCGCGAATGTCGAGATAGTATATACTTTCGATTTCGTTCTTCGATAAATTGATTCTGCTATAATCGTACGACTGTAGTTTATTCGGATATGATAATTTGGCGAGGAAATTTTGTCAATTGTAAGAAGAGGTTTTATTTTATGAGGTTTTTTGTGTGTTAATGAGTACGATTTTTGAAGATATGTTATGCATATGCAATCGGGTAAGTTATTGGGTTATAGTGATTTGATAATGCATCAGAAAAATGATGATACGATAATTCTGCTTTATTGTCTCCCTTTCAATGAATACCTATGCAACTTATGTGGTAGGTGTAGCAGTTCGTAACAGTTGTGAACAGCTAAAAAATAATTTCTGATGATTATTCAGGCTTCTTTCGTTCTTTATCGATCTTTTGTTAATTTTACGCTACATTATTGTTGCTTGATTTTTTGAATACCTATGAAATTTGCCTACGTGTTGATCTAAAATCATTCAAAGATCAAGATACCAAAAATATCAAGTTGATTGAAATTCACGACTATTATTTTTGCTTCATTTTAATTTCGTTTTTGATAATTTTTCTGAAGTATTTTTTTTATATTTCTTCTCTTTTTTTCAAATTTTCATGCTTTTCAAAGAAAAGTTGAGATTTTAAATTAAAATTGTCGATTTCCAGATTCAAAGTCGTCAAAAAATATAAACTCATTTTCAAAAAAATAAAAATAAATAAAAATAATTTTAAGAACTAAAATGGCACTAGAGTACAAAAATTAATTACGAGACAATGTTTTCCATTTGAACTTTTTTTCCAAAAATTTCTGTCAAATTCCATTATTTTCTTGTGAATTTTCTCTGACTTTTGAAGAAAAAGTAACCTGTATCAAATTTTAATGGAATGGAGGAGTGTTATAAAAACCGAATTTTGGCTCATGGCCAACATGAACTTGAATGCCCGAAAATAATTGTACCTAGTCTCTGTGAAAACCTATTAAATTTTTGGAAATTCTGCGTGTACCTATTTTTTTTTGATTTTTTGAAATACATGATAATTTGAGGACGTCGAATGAATGGGAGAATTTTTCGGTGATCGATTATTTTTGGCTGAAATGGGGGTAGGTATCAATTTTTTTTATATGTTTGTGTGAGCAAAAGTTCATATTTTTTTCATAAATTCTCAATAAAAAGTAAATTCGTGTGAACCTCTATCCTGTCAAAATTTTTTCCAAATCAAACTTTGCTCTAGTATTGAAAAAATCGATTTTCGATTTTTTAAAATTTCGGTAGGTACCTACTTTGGGGACCGAATCCTTGAAAAATTGAATGGATTGTATTTCAGTGACTCACGAGCTCGCGCTTTTTAAAAGTGGTTCACCTATTTCATGAATGCCTGCTCGTGTTTATTTGTGTACTTCCATGAAACAGAATCAAAAGTTATTTTTTTAAAATTTTAAAGGTGGGATGTTAAATATGCATAGGTTATGCATGTGGAGTATGAAATTGTTTTTTCCAACTAATTTACAAAATTATTTTCAGATTTGATGAATGATTTAACCACAGGCATGGCATTTCTTACCATTTTCCCGAATCCATTTTCCCGAATGGCCGTTTTCTCGAATGCCCATATTCCCGAATACGTAAATCCCGAATCCCATTTTCCCGAATGCTTTTGTTCCCGTATAACAATTTTAATTTTTCATCAACTTTTACCATTTACATAAAGCAGAACCGTTCTTCGAACTTAGATTGTACTAAACGCTGTATACTGATCAGGGGATGAAAAAAGTTTTGAAATATTCAAATGTGACGATCTTGAAAGAAATTTTCAAAATTTCCCCCATTTTTTAGAAGAAAATGAGTCATTAAGGAATAAAGTTTTTATTTTGGGGGGGGGGATTTTTAAAAAAGTAGCACGAAAAATCACGATCATTTGTTTTTTGATTTCAGTACGAGCGACTGGTTGGAAAATTTCTCTCTTTTTAAAAATATGAGTCGACTGAATTTCGGTTTTCCTTTCCCTCTCCTCTTTCTCCTCCCGAGATTTCCCCCAAGTTTCGTCCCTGAACTCTGCAGTCAATGATACAAAACTAAAGTACAAAAATTACAAAAATTTTCAAGTAGTCGATTTTTACCCCTGAAATTAAAAACTTCGGCAAACATTCCTCCTGGTTTTCAATACAAGCTGTCTTTAGGTATTCGGGAAAATCAGGTAATTAGGTATTCGAGAAATTGGTATTCGGGAAAATTAGGTATTCGGGATTCTGGATTCGGGATTTATGTATTCAGGAAAACGGTCTTTCAGGAAAATGGATTCGGGAAAATGGTAGGGAATCCAGGCATGGTGTCATATCGTTGGCAAAAAATGACACATCAAATTTTCTTCATTTAGTTGTAAATTTTGTGACTTTTTTGAACAACTGGACAGAACTGAAATGAAGGAAGTGGAACTGAAACCTAGATGCCTCGATACATCGAGGCATCGATACCTGAAAACTGAAATAGAACAAACCAACTTGAACGAAACCAAAACAGCACAAAAAAATTATTTTTACTGAAACAAAACACCAGAACGATTCATTCATTTTAAAAATGATTTGTTCCGGAATGGAACAAAATGCTCTTCAAATTATTCTACATTTTTACACGAATTGTAGAATATGATATTCTGCATGTAAAATTACAATCCTGTAAAATACTCTTCAGTACATTTTTTTTACAGTCACAAAAAATTAAATAAAAATTCATCTCGTGGTCCCATAAATGTTCAATTTTGGGGACCAATTAAGTACACTACGCTTCCAAAAGGAGTCCAACGTCTGATTCATATCAAAGGCATTTCATGAATAACAATTTTAGAGTAATTCAAGTTTTTGCTGGTCACTGTTCCGAAATCGGTCTTCATAGACATTACTCCATTTCAATTTTCAGATTCAAGGTCATCAAAAAGTATCTTTCTCCAGTCATAAAAAAACACCCTAAATAATGAGGTTCGAAAATCAGGATGAATAAAATTGGTCATAATTTTTTTTATTTTTTACTTCGGATTTTTTTATATTATCCATTTTTTAATTTTTTTACAAGATCTTGTTAGTAAATTTTTTTTTACAATTTTTGTTGGATTGTTGAAAAAAAAAATCATATTCTCAAATTCAATCTTAAGGGTACATATGCTCTACCTGGTCATCAGTAAAAATTGAAAAATTTAGGATCGAGACATCTTAAGGATTATTGAATAAAATGGTCTAAAAATTTAATGTGTGCTTCGGAACAACATTATCTTTTGAAGACTTTTGAGATATTTTCAAAATTTTTCTTCAATGTAAAAAAAAATTCAAAAATACTTTGGATAAAAAATGTTGTTTGTCCAATTTTTTCCGCACATTTCCTTTTTTTTCAAAAATGGGAGAAAAATTTTGAAAATATCTCAAAAGTCCTCAAAAGATAATGTTGTTCCGAAGCATAATTATATTAAATTTTCAAAACATTTTATTTAATAATGCTCAAGATATCCCGATCCTAAATTTTTCCACTGATAGCAAGCTAGAGCATACCCTTAAATTGCAAATATTCATTTCCAACGTCTCTTGCTACGTATATTTTGATTCGCAAAAAAAGGTTGAAAAATGAGCTTCTGAGAATAAGCATAAAAAATCTATAGTTAGAAATGCATTTCTCTGTTTCACCATTTGAGACGCAGCCAGGGATACCCGACCATATGTCGGAAAATTTTTTTTTCGTTTTTTTGGCTCTTTAAGTAGTACATACTTGTACCTTTCGAATAGCGCAAACCGCATTAAAAAAGGTTGAGAAATAAATTTTCTATGATTTTTCAAAGTTTGTCAAAAAATGATTTTCAAAAATCAAAGTTTTGAGAAAAACGCAAAACAAAATTTGGAACTGTTTTCAATGAATAAAAAAAAATTATGTTCTTTAAACGACTTTTCTCATCGGAAATGGTTTATTTACGTCCTCTTACATCACTTTAGGTCATTGACCCCTTCCAGAAGTTGCCGGCATCGAAAATCGAAACCATACCATATGTCGGGAATCATCTTTTTTCAAGAAATAATGACATTTTTAGTACAAAATTTGTTTTTTTAGTAATCGTACACCACTGTAGTTCATTAAAACGAACCTGAAATTACGTGCATTGAGAAATGAAATCATAGTGAAAGTCAAACAACTTTACAAACCAAACGGTGAAAATCATGCTTTGAAAATTAGTGTTCAACAAAATATTCGGATAATCGAAAAATGAAGAGTTTCAATGGGAAAAAATTGAATTTTCGATTTCGATAATCAATTTTTCAATTTCGATTTTTCGATTTTGATAATCGATTCTTCAATTTCGATATTTCGATAATCGATTTTTCGATCTCGATTTTTCGATTTTGATAATCGATTCTTCAATTTCGATATTTCGATAATCGATTTTTCAATCTCGATTTTTCGATTTTGATAATCGACCTTTAAATTTTGTGAGGGTTCGTGAAAGAATTCGGGAACTCTCGGAAAAGTTCAACCGTTTTCGGGATGTTTTCGGAGCTGTTCGGCAATTTCCGTGTGATATCCGGATAATCCAAATAGTATTTGGTATTTGGATATCCGGATATTTGTTGAACACTACTACGTTTCAATAATAATGAAAGTTGTAAATTTTAACATATTTTTATAAAATTCCGACATATGGTATGGTTTCAATTTCTCAGAGGCCTTCAGCAAAATTCGTTTTTTAACCAAGAAGATGACACTTTTGGGACCTGAACCTATTCTCATATGAAAGTAGAGGGTTCATAGTATACAAATTGATAAAAAAAAAATTTCCACATTTTTGGTCATTTTTTCTTAATTTGCGTTTTTCTCGAAATTTACTTTTCCGACATATGGTCGGGTATCCCTGGCTGCGTCTCATTTCAATAATTTTTTTTTTGCAATTTTGGCTAAGTTTTTCCATTTTTTATCATATTGTTTTAGATTTTTGAAGAATTTTAATTATTTAATAACTTTGATTATGTACTTTTATTAGAGAAATTGTCGTTTTTATTTCAGCATGCCATACCATCCCGTTTCCCGTACAAACAATTGTTTTCAAGTTTCCTTTTTACTCAAAAAATTTTTCGATTATTTTTTCAACGACGCTGAACATAGTTATTGAACGTTTCCTTCATCGCGATGACATGCTGGACATAAAGTTTATTGCGTAGGGAAAACTTTTTACATCATTTCATTTTCATACAGCTTCCTTCCAACGTAAAATTTAGTATTACCCTTGGTTATTAATTTTTCGAATTTTGAGTTCAATTTAACGTAAAATATAAGAAAATAGTTCCAATGCAGCGAAATATTCTGGCATCTGGTACCCTTCCTTTGGTCTCCACTCTTACAAATCATTTATGCATTATTTTAGTTAAAGTTTTCGACTTTCGTACATTTCTTTTACAACGTCGAAGGTATATAAGTTTTTCTGTTTTACCTCACATGCTCACGTTGCTGGTGCGGCAGGTTGAAATAAAATCATAAAAGTTTTATGGTTAAAATTTTAGTATTTTACGTTTACTTAACATGACCCTTGAAAGCAGGTTGAACATGGTAAAAAGTGTATCAACCAGATGCTTGGTACATAAATCTTCTTATATACCTTATTTTCCTTACATCTATGAAAATCTATTGTTTTATACGCAGTGTAACTTACGTTTTGGTGGTTTATTTAGATTTAGGTATTAAATGCATTCAGTTTCGGTTTTCGTATGCCTACGTAGTACGTACTATACGTATGTGCATGAGTATGAGTTTATATTTTTTTCCATAAATCTTACCCTGGATATGCCTAAAATGAATTGTAAGCATACGATAGGGTTGCGTTGTCTTACAAAAAGCTTATATCTGTTGAAAAAAATTCTCAAAAGGAGGTTATATCCGATTTTGGTAAAAATGCTGGGTTCATGCGGTAAAACAAGTAGACTATTAATTACGTAAATTAGGTACAAGGATTTCGGCTAATGCTATTTTTTGAATAAGTATTCGGTCACTGAAAACCCATGCAACCATTAGGTACCTACGTTTAAATAACAAGTACCTACATACGTTATCAGAATTGCGAGTAATAAAGCATCGCATGCTTGTAGATTTTTTCCCTCATTTTTGGTTTCGTTAACATCGGTTAAAATTCGCGTTTTATTTATGAATTTTATACTAGCCTGTTTTCCATCATTATCATCGGGCATCATCAGTGATGGTACTGAATTCTGCATAAATTATTTATACCAGACGCAAGTGCTGTCTGGTATACTAATTCGTGCAAAGGGAATACGAAACCTAATTACACTGCGGATATTCCAACGATTAACCGAGTAACTTTCCGATATTGTTGCTGAATAGGTATATTGTAAATTACGTGATTTGTTACCAATTTAAAACTAGTTCGAGTAATAAGATGGATTTTATCGTATGTACGACGAGGAAAAAAAAAATTGTCGTTTTTCATGATGTATTATTCTTTATCCCATAGGTCCGATCAGTCTTTTTTAATAATACCTAAATTTTTATATCGTGTAGGAGGTTACAGGTCTTTTTCCCGAATCGAGATTCCCGAACGGACCATTTCCCGAATGGATTATTTCACGAATATTTTTTTCACGAATACTTTTTCCCGAATGCAATTTTCCCGAATAGAAATCACGAATGGCCGATTTCACGAATGGTCAATTTCACGAATGGTCGATTCCCCAAATGGTTGATTTTTCGAATGTGCTTACATTGAAATGAAACCTTTCAATTTTATCATGTTGAAAACTTAGGGAATTTTAATATCAGTTACTTAGAATGAGTTCTCGTTCAATCCTCAAAATGGCGCGTACGCGAATAGTTCACCGCCACAAGTAGCGGCCGGGAAATGCGAGTGCCCGCTCGCAAGTAGAAAAATCAGATTAAAAATTTCACATATACTACTATATAATGTCTATAATCTGTGAAAATTTCAAAATTTCTGAACCACCCCTTCCGGAGATAGAAATTATTGAATTTCGAGCATTAATGGCCCCATAATTCGGTTGTGGGTGGGGGTAGGGGGTTGAAAATTTTTTTGGGGTGGTTTTACATCAATACCAACATTTTAGGAGATTTTTGTCCCGATCGGTTCAAGGGCCGATTTCACCATCTTAACAGGAAATGCTCTTTAAGTAGTTTTGTAAATAAATCTTGAAAAAATTTCCAATGTTGATGACTGAACAGAAAGGCAAAAAAAAATTAAAAAAAATATTTTAACATATTCGTTTTCTAATAGCATTCGGGAAAGAATAGTATTCGGGAAAATTGCATTCGGGAAAAAGTATTCGTGAAAAATATATTCGTGAAATAATCCATTCGGGAAAATGTCCGTTCGGGAATCTCGATTCGGGAAAACGGGCGGTTACCCGTGTAGGAATGTGAGTGAACAACCTTCGCGAAAAATAACTATCATTTTTACTACGTCATAAAAGAAAATAAACTTCTAGAGGTCATTTCTTACTTTTTATATACACTATAAACTGAAATAGGATATCGGTTTACCCTTTCCTTGGTTCTACATTACTATTCAACACAGCGTTGTACAACTATTTTTTAAACGTATCGATTGGCAAAATAGTCGACGATTGGAGATGCAATGCAATTTTTTTTCTTCCTCGCCAAATATGAAAGTATGAGTGAAATGTAACGTTGGTTGGGAAAATTTCAAACGTGTAGAAATTTAGACCTCGATTCATACTTTTTTTTAGCTATAGAAAAACCGTCCAGGTTAATACTCGCCTACGTGAATAGGACGTTGAAAATATTCAAGTTCGGTATTTCGAAAATTTTATACATTTTCATTTTCATTTTTGGTATCCAGATTTCGGCCTCTGTTTTAAATTTTCCCATCAGATTCGAGCGTTATTAAATATTTTGCTAAAATCAAAAGATCCTTGAAAAATAAATTCCAATTGAAAGTTGTTTTAACATGGATATGTTTTACGAAGGAGTGGGAGGCGGGTAAAAGGAGGCTGAAAAAATCAAAAATGGAAAACTAATTTTATCATTTTATGAGCATAGCTTTCAAAAGGTCAATGCCAAGTTTTATAATTCTGAGTTTGACAGTCGATGATTTGAAATTTTTTTCACAGTATTTGACATTTTAACAAAAAATCAGCGTGGAATATTTCAACTTTCAAATGATAAATTTTTTTCTAATGTAATATCTACGATTGTTTTCAAATTTACGAATCACCTATCTACAGAAAATGTTCAAAAATGTGTCCAAGTCAAAAATATTGTAAAATCGCCTCCTACTTTTCTTACCTGAAGTTGTGAAAGGCTATTAAAACAAATTTAAAATATGAACACGTTTCATTCAAATCGTAGAAAAATTTGTTCAACGCCATTTTCATTGAAATACGGTACCTTAAAAATTCTTTAAAAATCCGAGAAATTTCAGAAATGAGATAAAAGTGCGAACAAAGTTATTAAAATCGTCAATATATTGTTTTTCTTTTGTCAAAATGGCTTGGTTTTATAAAAAATTTATTTCACTAAACAAAAATACTAAAAAATTGTAGAATTTTAATGGAACTCTTTAAAAATGCCACTTAAAAAAAAATTGATTTGAACTATTTTAAAGAACGTTGGAATCATTTTTTCAAGTTTTTAAGCAGCTTTAGACATTATTTTATAAATTTTCGTGAAGGTTTATTGTATAATTTTTGGTAACATTTTAAATATTTTAATAACTTTTGTAAGAAATTTTGGTAATTTTTGGCCTGTTTTTATCGATTTTTTCATCTTGGCCACAAATTAACAATTACTATCACAGATTTCAGGCATCATAGCAGGTCACCTTTTTTTTAGGGTGTTTGTCATTTTTTTCAACATTGGTCACTAAAAGTCACTTTTTTTTCCCCAGCCACTTTTTTTCGCATTTTCAAGCAAAAACTCAAATTTTTACGTGAATTACTATTTTTCAAAATTCTTGAAGAAAAAAAATTAAAAGTTGGTAAGTAATGATTTTTCAAAAAAAATTGCCCTCGCTTCGCTTGGGCAGTATTTCAATAATTATATGTATTTATAAATTTGAAAAAATTCTGTTTTTTTAAATCAGCAAAGTGATTGATTTTTGAGTCAATTCCCCATTTGACAGAATAAATCAGTAATTTTGACTAAAATAAATCAATCAAACAATTGAAATATCACAGATTTTCAAATAAATTCATTTCACTGATTCAAAAAGGCACATTTTTACGAAAATTGACTGATTTAGATTTAGAGAGTAGATACCTAATACCTATCTATATAGGTCATATATTAATTGTTTGTTCCAAAAATCTCGTCATTTTTCAATTTTTCTTTGCTCAAATCTGTATAATTAAATTAATTATGTATATCTGCCTCCTAAAGTGCCACTAAAAAAATTAGATTTTTAGATTACCTAATTTTTTCATTGAATTTTGACCCCCTCCCCATATTTTTTCTTGAATTCTCAGCCCTCTTTTTTTTGGCTATAGTGGTGGTGAAATAAAAAACCAGGACTTTTTACGAATTCTGGAACATTTTTGGAAACTTTTCAACATTAGAATTCGGCAACACTGTGTGTTACAACCTTAATGAAATTATTATTTGTTTATAGTTTTGACGAAGGAATTTAATAAAATTATTCACGTCGTTTCAGTTTATCTTTAATATGATTGCAGGACACTTCAAAAAAATCCCCCCCATCTAAAAAATTGAATTTTTGGTTACATTTTGCTCATTTTTTCATTACTTTTTGGTTACTTCTTGTTCGAAAAAAGTTAGGTACTAAAAGTTATTTAATTTTGATAGTATTTCGCTATGATACCTGGAATGAAATTATTCACGCAGTTCCAGTTGATTTATCTTTGAAATGTTTGCAGAAAACTACAAAAAAAATTCCTCCAAAAAACTGTAAAAAAATTCCCCCGAAAAAATCGAATTTTAGTTACTTTTTGGTCAAAAAAAGTCATTAAAAGTCACTTTTTTTCTTCGAAATTTCGCTATGATGCCTGCAGATTTTCAAATAGAAAACTTTGAAAGGCTATATTCAATATTCTTACTCGTGTGGTAGTCATTATCAAATTTCAAATTCAGCAGTCTTAACAAGATTTTCGATGTTTAATACAATTTTTTCAACATATTTTAAACGAGTTTTACGAAATTTTGAAAAACTTTCAATATTATTGTTTGATTTTTTTTGATAAAAATCTAAAATTTTACCATTTTGTTTTTCAATTTTGAAGATTTTTGGCGTATTTTATAAATTTGTACACCAATTTAGATTGTTTTGATGAGTAATAATGTATTTTTTTGATGATTTGAGCGCTATTTATATATGTACTTTTCCATGGGTAAATTTGAATATACTAATAGGTACATATATCAATTTCGAATACCCTGTTTGTACGAGATCGTCTGTTCCTTGTCCCTTCCCCTCACCTCTCTTAAACTAACCCTCTACGATCCTTTTTTCCGAATTCCTACATATGGACATCCGGTTACATCACATCCCTAAACCGACCGCTTTCTCTTTTCCATTGTCTTTCCACCCTCTTACGATCATCTCTCATCCGTACCGTGATACCTAGACTGCTATCGATGTTGTTCGTTAAATTTGGTCGTATGTACTATGCACGTTATGATGCGATACACATCATATTGATTCGTGCGTATATGTTTGACTTCTATTCACTTATTTTCACATCCCTTCCCTCCTTCTCAACAAGAAATGGGAAAAAACTTTAAAATTATTTTTAGCTCATTTATAGCAAAGCTGATGGGTAAAACTTTGGTTTAATCTTCCTAAGTATAGAAATAAATCGAATTAAAAAATCCAACGCCTACAGACTGCTAAACTTTAGGAACCACTGCAAGTGCAACATTGATTTTTTGAAAAGTGTGCACAGATGGGCTATTTTTTTTCAAAACATCAGTAATAATCACTTCTTTTGTTTAAAAAAAGTATGTGCAAATGGAATATTGCCATGCACAAAAAAATTGGAAGGAAGCTGAATTTCACATTATTTGTGCAGAATGGCTTCCTAAACCACATGCTAAAACTTGTACCCCGAAGGAGTCCGGCAACCCCCATAAAAGGATAAAAACCATCCTCAATACCAGTTTTTCACGTTTTTCGCCGAAATAAAAGGTTTAATCAAAAAATGTCAAGATGAAGAGTAAAAGTTTTCGCTATAAAAATGTTATAAACCTTTTTGAAAAATTGAAATAAATTCAACTTCCCCTCAATTTTTTTTGAGGTTCGGACCTAAAATGACTGGGCTATTAACCAATAAACAATACATTAAGGGAAATTGTACGTCGACCCGAAGAATAATTTGAATTATCTCACACCCAACCATAAAAATTGAACAAAAATTTTTAATCAATTTTTCTTCGCTATAAAATAGGGGGAATCCATTCGTATATTTAGTAGCTAGTTGGATACGTATAAAAAATTAAAATAATGTAAATAAATTGAAAAATTAAAGTAAACACATGCGGATATACCATACCTATTCATGTATATGGAAGATTAGATTTTCAATTATTTTTCTGTCACTTCAGAAAGGTTTGATAAAAAACAAAAAATTTTACCAAACGAATAGACTAAAGGTTGCTTTAACGACAGTAAAGTACATTCCTATAGCAATAAACGTAACATTTTGTTTCGCGCATTTTGGCTTTTTTATTTTTTCATGTAATAGTCATTACAACAACAGAGAAAAAAAACCGTTTTAACCAAGATTTACGAGGTCAATCAAGTCCGTACGAGTCACGAGGGAAATTCATTCTAATCTGCATTTATTCATTTGCCTCCTTTATGCGAAATAAATTAAAAAGAAATTTTTTAATGGAATATTCGCGTATATTTTCGTTTCGTTTTATATGGTTTAATTGATAATAAAACGATGAGATGGCGATTTGCTGATGCACTTTTTTTACTATTCGATTATTCGATGTGTGTCGTGCTGATTTTGGAGAACCTTTTTTTAGCGGTGGAGAAAGGGGAGTGTATAAATGTGTACTGGATCTAAAAAATAAAAATTCCTGCCATTTTCATGCAATTTTTCATGCTTTGAATCTTCTCAAAAAAAGAACATCTTTGTTATCTTTTTATTAAAAAAATCAAGTAAAGAGGAAAATGTTGAAAATTTTCGCTTTTTGAAGTAAAATTATTAAAATTCTCGCTATTTTCTGTTTCTTTTTCTTTTTTTGCTAAATGGTGAAGTTTTTGCCATTTTCTAGCTTTTCTTATTTTTTTCATCAGTAGACACCATGGTGTACGATAATCCAAAGAAATAAACTCAAGATGCAAAATTTTCCAATTTGAAAAATGCTGTCACTTTCACAAATTTTCTGACTCCGTAATAATTTTTCTGATTGAAAAATCCAGTTTTGTTATCATCAGGGAAACATGCCATCCTCTTCCAACGTTGCACACCGATGAATCAAGAATGACTATTTCTATCGTAAATGTTTTCACTCTTTTCAAAAACGTTGACTGAAATTTTTCCAGAATCGTGTTTGTCAATAATTATGTACTGTTTCGAGCAGGAATTATTAGATGAAAAAGTTTAAAATTACAGAGAAGATAATAACTCTGGAGAGAGGTGTAGCTAGAAATATTCTTCGTTGCCTTTAAGGTCCTTTCACTTATTGGTTAGATCCGATCTCTGTTTAGAATGACCTAAAGATTGTTAGAATGACATTAAATGTGAAAATTGAACAGTATCGGTGTACTAACTCAAGTATTGAAAAAATTGCATAAAAATTGTTCAAAACATGTAAACTACCTACGTACATAGGATAAAATAATATGTAAGTATAATGTATTTTAAATGTTTTAAAATCATTTTTTCAATTGAAAAATAGTTCTCAGCAAAGTCACTTCCTCCTAACGAAATCTATTATGGTGCCTGTGAAGAAAATTGGAATTGTGTGGTGATTTTGAGAAAATTAAACCAAATTAAATATCTGTAGGATGATGAAAAATTAGTTGGATTGAAAAAAATTGCAGAAAAGTTGAATTTAAGAGCAATGTCACCAAACTTTGAAGACGTAATCCCATAATTTTAGTATTTTGAAGTGCCAAAAATTCCCTTTTTACCATCCGAAAAATTTCAAAGGTTATTTTTATTTTTTTTCTGAAAAATCATGGGGAAAAAATCGAAAAATTGAACACTTGTGAAGAAAATGTCGTTAGATCAAGCAAAAATTTTTCCAAAAAATTTGAAAAAAATTCGGATTTCTCAAAAGTATTTTAGGTAAATTTATTGAGAAATCTCGAATCACTTAATTTATTTATTGTTATTTTTGACATGGATATGTTTTAGGGCCGGGGAGGGGGAATTTTAAAAGCGTCACGTTAAGTTACGTAACGCTCTATGTTTTTAGATCAAGACATAATGACATTATGTTGGACTTGAAAAAATAAAATAAAATTTTAAATCTGGACACAATAATAATTATTATGTTAGACTTCAAAAAAATTAATTTAGATAAAGTGATAAGTATGTTATGATCGGATTTGAGATCAGGACATAATGACATTATGTTGTTGGGCTTGAAAGGACCTTTTTAAAACTTTGATTTTAGATCAAAGCATAATGACATTATGATGAACTTGTAAAATATAAGAAAAATTAAAAGATAAAAAATAAAAAAGTTGTGAAAATGAGAAAAAAAATTAAATTTTTTTTTAGGTAAGTATATTGACATTTTAATAAGTTATGAAGTTTTGTCTATATTGCCTCATATCTAAAGTAGGTAAGTATACATTTGAACATATCCCCATGATCTAAGGTTTTTACCCTAATGGAAAAAGAGTGTTAATTTTTTTAAAATTTAGAATGATGTTTTCAGATACTCTTGTTTGTGGAAAATTGTCCAGTCTGATAACTCTGTAACAGTGGAAAAGAAAATCTCTGGTTAAATGAAGAATATTTTTTCTTCAAATTGAACACATTATTCCATCTATACAGGGTGCCCGGTAAGTGGTCTGCCATACTTCATTTTTGGATATAACCGGGTAACACTAGATGAACAAGTTGCATATCTTGAAAATTGAAGGGGCTACAAAAAATTTTGTTCAAAAAAAGTTCTAAAAAATTAGCTAATTAAGGGAGTATGTTGAAAAATGAGCAAATTTTGATCTACAGACTTTTTGCCTAACATGAAAAATGAAGGGGCGACGAGTCATCCAAAATTTTAAAAAATTTAAAAATTTTTGAAGCCCACTTTTTTTGAATGACCCGTAGCTCCTTCATTTTTTATGTTAGGCAAAAAGTCTGTAGAACAAAATTTGTTCATTTTTCAACATACTATCCATTCCCTTGATTAGTTATTTTTTTTAGAACTCTTTTGAACAAATTTTTTGTTGCCCCTTCAATTTTCAAGTTATGCAAAAAGTCATAAAATGAAAATTTATTCATTTTTCAAAGTATACTGGTTGAAAAAAATTAAGTGATTTTTAAAAAAACATCATTCGCCCCTTCAATTTCCAAGATATGCAACTTGTTCATCTAACTTTTTTAAAAATGTTACCCCGTTATATCTAAAAATGAAGTATGGCAGACCACTTGCCGGACACCCTGCATTAGAAAAATTCATTGCTAATTCTGACACCCATCCTTTCCTTAAACAATAAAAAAGAAAATGAGGTGAAAAATCATAATTTGAGTCGAAAATTTTTTACTTGGCTTATTTTGAAAAAAGCACAACATTTTTTCTTTCTAGAAGGTCTATCTTCCCTTCTTTTTATTTATCATTCCCGTTTTTTGAGATAACGTACGCTCCTTTTCAAATTTCAACAGAGGCCTTCCGACCGGGGGGGGGTGTCTCACCCCCCAAGCATTTTCCAGTTGGAAAAATTGGGTGAAGTTGGCAAAAAGTTGGCACTTGGCAGAAAAGCGCGAGTGATAAAAATTGAGAAATGTTGTGAAATATTGAAATTGAAAAAAAAAAAATTAAAATGGCAGTGTTGTAAATTATTTATTAGAAAATTTCGTAGGTACCTATGTGAGATTTGTTAGATTAGTGACGTACCGATAGGGGGCTAACTTCCTCCCGCTGAGGAAATTTTTTACTCGTGAGTTGGGAAAATTAAACATTTCAACACATCAGTTGGGAAAATTGGACAGTTGGAATTAATTTTTTTGATGAAAAATAATAAATAAAATGGTTATTTTAAAAGTTGGAAATCAACAAAATTTTCATTTGTTCCAACTCAAAATTGGTAACTTTCCCAACTCGAAAATGGCAAATTTCCAGACTCAAAATTGGTAATTTTCCCAATTCAAAATTGGTAATTTTCCCTACTCAAAATTGGTTATTTTTCCAACTCAAAATCAGTCGTTCTCCCAAGTGATGAGTAAAAATGTCAGTTGGGACGATTGGTATTTATTTTTTAAATGAAAAATGAATAAATAAAATGGTTACCTATTTTAAAAGTTGGAAATCAACAAAATTTTCACTTATGAGATGGGAAAATTAGTCATTTTCCCAAATGAAAATTTATCATTTTCCAAGCGAAGAATTAAACCGTTGTAATAAATGTTTTTTTTAGGAAAAAAATGATTAATTATCTTGCATTTTGAAAATTTTCACCCGTCAACCAAAAAAATTTTATATAGTTGTACTTGTAATTTAAAAGAGATTTTTTCGCATTTTTCTTCAAAGTTATTCCAAATAATTTCATTGTTCTTGTTCTCCTTAAAACTTATTTTTGATATTTGAAAATCCAATTTTTTAAAAGCTTCGGCCTCGCTACGCTCGGCCTTGGTATATTTCTGCTTTAATCATTTCAAAGTAGAAGCAGTCGATTTTTCATTAAAGTTTATTCATTCTTCCAAAACACTATTTTATTGCACATTCAATTTGAGATTTTCTAAAATTTTCGCCCTCGCTTCGCTTGGGCTAAATACATTTTTTTTTATTTTGAAAAATCTAACTGTACAGTTTTTAAAAATTATTTCATTTAAACAATTTTTCTAAAACTTGATTTTAGAACCTTTTTAATGAAGCAACTTCACGTTTTGATTTCTAAACATGATTTCAAGTTTTTAATTTTTCTCAAAGTTGATTTTGATTTTTATAATAGGTATACTTTTAGGTTCAACGGTTCAAGTAAGATATAGTTAAGCAGGGTCACACCTAAAGAGGCAGAGGGCAAGTAAGTCCTCAAAACGATTTTTTTGAGGACCTCCTTTCAAAAATCATAATCCAAGTCTGAAATTACTCCCCAAAATCACGATCCAAATCACAATTCTTCAACCCATTGTAACGTGGGGACTTGGCCCTCCGTCTTACTCCTATGGGGAGGGAGAGAGGATTTAGTGACGAGTGCAAAAATAGGCATAACCGGTCTAGGTGATCCTACCAACGTGGGTACGTTGGTAGCGAACTTTGAAGTTGATCTTCAGTAGTCGAGTTACCCAGCGTCCGTACGGTCTCCTGGCTACTCAACCCCGGTGGAGCTCCGTGCTCGCAATTGACAGTGTTCACCAGTTTCAATCGATAGCAGTACCAGTCCAATTTTGAGGTGCCCAATTACACCAGTTCGGAAAACCTTTCGTGTGTGTTTCTTCCCAATTCGTGTGATGAGCCTAGATACCTCTACCCCCTCGTATGTGCGCGTGTAGGCCGAGTCGACCGTCTTACCGTCACATCTGGCGCCCAATATTCGTGGATCACCATAAATCCATGGCCTGGCCAGCCATGCGAATCCCTTTGGGATCTACGGGCACCCGAACCAGCACCTGGCTGGTGACCGTTTGTGGATTTGTGGTCCTTTAAACATCAAATCTTCGGAGGTTTTTCACTTTTGCCGCGGTGTTTTGCCATCGAAAAGAGTGGAGCATCCAATAACATCAAATGGATCCTGGAAAATGCGGACGATTTTCCGGTGCTGTGTGCGACCAAAACGCACACTTCTACTTACCGTCAAGGTAAATACGTCTGGTTGATTTTTACGTGTTTTTTCTCCACTGGTGAAAAAGTTAAAAACACAGGGTTCTTTCTTCCTTTATCCTTAAAATTAAAGTAGTAGGCAGTTTTTATTTATCTTCTCTGCATAAAAAAAGGAGGTAGACTAGTTTAAGCTTTTCCTAGGCGTAAAAGTTAGAATTTTTAAAGTATAGTCCTTTAAAGTTCGAAAGCACCTTAAGTGCACCCAATAATTATTCTAAAATACTGATCTTTGTAGAAGTACAGATAACGTAAAGCCTTCAGCTGAGAATTTTGACAGATAAATTATGATAATTTCGACTTTTTCCTTCCTTTCACGAGTTTTAACGTAAGTGACCCAGTAAAATAATTTGGCGTAAAATTTTACTTAATTTTATTAACGTAAAAGAAACGAACCCCCGAAGACGTTGGACCAAGATTCTCCAGAAAATTGCAGCAGAAAAATCTTCTATCAACTGTCTACAAGTAGGTATCTAAGTAATTAAATCGTCTGAATACAGATTGTACTTGAAATCAATACCTAGGTACCTATCGCTCAATACAAATGAGCATATCCATGCCATACGAGTACATATCCGTATACATGTGAAACATGATCAAGAAAATTTGGCGAGAAAAATCCCAAATATCGGACAAAAATCATGATTACAAAACTGAGAACTCAGACGTAATTTTGGCGAGTTGAATCCCAAAAATTACATCATGGGGCATAAAATGGAACATGGCCTCATATGAATTTTCACTGGTGGATGTTGCTGCGGGTATAGTCAATTCGCCTAGATGAAATTGAACAAATACACTTGTGTCGGCATTCATCGGTGAAATTTCAAACGTGAGTATACAACTACAAAATCATCTAAAAGATCGACCATCAACACACGTGGACACCTCTACGTAATTTTCAGCGCCTATCTATCCTGAAAAACATACACGCGATGTCAATGACTTTCTTTAGATCCAGTTAACCATCTCCATGTGATGAGTGCATGAGAGGTACTCACTTGTGTGCTTGTTGCATGGAAAATATGCGACAAAACTGAGTATGAGAAAAATCTCTGAAAGAATTTTTAGAAATTCTTATAAAACAGAATGACCTTGAAAAATCGCACACCTACCTATGCATACGTACTAGTGTACCTATATGAATATAGAAAATCGGTACTAAACATGCACAAAATCATTCATTCTTGACAGGCCTGTGCTCAATTGAAAATTGAGATTATCACAGCCATGTCAAGCTGATGTAAGAGGTAAATCTACACATATCCGTGTGAATAAAAAATCCATATTCGCTCACAAAAGTACGAATCATGTATCATAACCGCCATGCGAATTATCATGACGATTATTGAAATACCTATCTGATCATAATCAATCAAACATCATGCCACTATATGAAAACAGAATACGGCATAGAAACACACAAACGTGTTTTTAATTACCTATTTGGTGAGTCAAAAATCCCAAATTATGGTTAATCAAGTCTATACAATGCTCACGTCACGAAAATAATCTGACAGGGGCAAATGGTGCTGCGAGTAATCAAATATCCGCAGGCCTATAGCTTTGAATAACAAAATCATGTGATTTAAGATCTGCAGAAAAAATTCTTTTCTGAGAAAGAAATTTCGCTGATGGGTGTTGCGGCAGGTGTAGTCAATTCACCCCTGTAAGTGCAATTGAGATTAATACACTTGTGCCGGCATTCATCGGTGAAATCAAGTACGAATAAATCATCCACCTGCCATACGGTGCGATCTTTTATTTGAATTTGGCGTAATATAATCCCAAATTTTCAAAGTTCTAAACTTCGCCTAAAATCACATTGTATTTTATAAAACGACACCATATTAATTTTTTCCATTTAAGCAAGCAACAGCGTGAAATCTCGTTGGTATCGATGTTACAATCCGCTGGAACCCTCGCTTATCAAGCGGAACGATCTTTTACGACTTGCAAAGCCTTGAAGCCGCGCCACATTCCGGCTTACGTTTTAAGATACTTTCGGTGTGCCTACGTCTCTTCGTATGCTTCTTGTTTTCATCGGTGATCGGTAATAGCTTAAACCCGATGCCATGAGTCGAGGGGCAGTGCGCGGAGGAAGAAAGCTTACACTGAAGGTAACTTTATTAACAACTAGGTATGACTCGAGCTTCCATGGACTTTGGACATGTGGAATGTACCGACCGCTGGGGTCGACGGTGTATTCGGCAGCATGGCCTTGGAACATGGAGATTTCATCATTCCATTACATCAGGCAAGTTTACCGCGAAAGTTTTTATTGCAAAAGTTGTTCCAAGTTCAATATAAAATCAGTTTTATAGATCTGGTTCAAAATCGCGTAAATTTTTAAAACGCCGAAAGCATTCCTTTCCAATGTAATAAAAATGGCAATTCTGAGATTTTCCAGAATACCCCATTTATCACGTTCTTGTCAAAATTATTTTATGACAAACGTAGAAATAAAATAACAAGGAATTATGCTTTAAAAATCGGAATTACGTACATATAGTCTCAAATATCAACGCCTTTCGTCTCTCTTATCTGTGATCAACTCATATGCTCGCATCTAAGTTTGAATTAACACATGTCGGAAAGCTGAAAGGTACATAAGAAGGCAAATATATCGTATGGTACTCTTCTGGAAATTTTATCTTGAATTAATTCAACGAATTTATATTTCCAATCCGAAATCATATATTACGTACGCCTATATCTATTCACTATTCTACTCATCCATGATCAATATGCACGTACGTCAAGCACTCAAATCGCTTTCTAAAAAGTAGATATTGAACCTTATACTCGATGCTACATACATTGATACATGAGAAAACAAGAGATGCGTACTTATCTCAAGAAAAATATTAATATCATCTTTGAAATTACAGCCGAATGATAAACTCCAATTTTGATCAAAATTGTGAATTATTTATTGGTAGTCCGGTGTACCTACGGTCAACTTGTCTTTTCAAATTGACATAAGTACCCTGGGTTGCGAATGAAGACACACCTTCCCAGCTACATAAAACTGTGAATATGACCTTGACAAATCGCTCAGGTCCATAATCGAGTATTCAAATCGCTTTCTTCTGCAGAAAGTAGGCATTGAGCTTCAAACTTAGCCAGGTACTCCATATACGTAATTATAGATAACTTTTCATCAAGAACACCAGGTGACATTTCTGACGGTATTGAAACATCGAAATTTAATATCATTCTAGACGCATGCCATCCAGGGGCATATTTTACTCGTACGAAATATCACATTCTGAGAGATAATCCAGTGCTAAAAATAAATCGGATTATCTAATGCAATGCGACCAAATTTTATCGTGATAATTTTCACCGAATACAAAACATCCTTATCGCAAGCCTGAACGTTGCATCACAGCTGAGTCTTCAATTTTATTGAACGAATTACTGCTAACGTTAAAACTGGTTCGCCGAAATCCTTATCGCCTTTGCCTGTGTCGGCAAACCGATACGTGACTTTGTCAGCATAAACATACACCCCACTCATAAAATCCTTCAATATAACCGAAGCGTTCTTTTATCGCCATCCTTTCAAAATCGCAACTGGTCTACTTCTGAGTCAAAAATCCAGTAGTATTTCTGCGCTTATAACGTCAACATCGCTGTGTTTTCTCGTATCCATCGTGTTATTGTGATCCTCAAACTCGCGCTTGTTTATCCGAATTTCTCCTTTTCGCGTCATTTTTACACTGTGAAGTGCCGCGATGTCGCTTGTGTGCGCCGCATGCGGTGAAAACCTTCTTACCGCCGGTAGTGCGAATCCGGGATCGCAAAGAGTGCAGGTGAGCAGGGTATGTGGCCACGTGTGCCATGCCACCTGCATTCTGATATTACTTCGTCAGAAAGAATCGGAGTTAGCGTCGTAGCTAGAATCCACCGCAAACGTTCGCATCGTCTGCCCCCATCCGGCCTGCTCCGCAAATATTCGGCTCTCCCGGCAAATCGACGCAAATCTTCTCTGCGCGGGACAATTCCTCCCCACCGAGTTCCTTATTAGTGAAATTCCGATCTCCTTAAGAAAAATCCTGCTGGCGTCCGACGAACCGCAGCGAGCAGATACGCCAATCGAAATACCGGACCAAATAAATCCAGCGGACGTCGCTTTACCGCCGTCGACGACCGCTTCAACCGGCGATATAACGGAGATCGGGGAAAAAATTGAATCTGTCATAATAGACACCCCAATTCCAACCGACACGACATCGGTCGTTATCATTGCGGAATCCGAATCGGCTACTGAGCTCGCTGTCATACCAACCCCTCCGACCGAAACCCCGGAACAAATCGTCGACTCTCCACTCGCATCGATCCCTGAAACGGACGAAACTCCAAAATCATCAGCGCAGGACTGCGACTTCGCACCTCTAAATCCCGAGTACAAGATCTCATTCGGCATTTGTACGGCGACGTTCCTACATTTGACCTTTTTCTTTTGCAACAAATTATTGCTCCTCGGTGACGGCCACGTTTACAACGTCGTCAAGAATGCGGTAGCGAATAAGAAGCGAGCGATCCCCATTCACGAAGACTTTTATTCGCCCCAAATACCGATGTCCACCTTCCGCGCAGCCCTCGAACAGCTACCACACGTCCCGAAAAAGATATTGTTATCCATCGGCGGCTACGAAGCTCATAATGCAACTTACGCGCTCGAGGACATCGTAAACATGTTTAAACAGACAGTGGATGATCTGGTCAAGAAAGGGTGCACGGCGTTGTTCGTCGTGCCCCTTATACCATATCCTGATTGCCCTAAAAATCTACACAACTTCAATAAACGCCTACTTCAGGTAAAGCCGAAGAATATCGTTTACCACTTCGATAGCTCCATCATCACGAACGCGCGGCTAGGTGCGCCATCCCGACATGGCAAACGCATTTACCACAATTATGCCGATACGAAAACGTTAACCGTTTATTTAATGGCACGCACCGCTAATTTCGGCGACAAATAATAATCGGTAAGAGACCTTACTCGTATCTAGTAATTATACACCCGACTCATACGAAAAAATATGGAAAAATCGGTGTACTATACAGGGGCAAAAACCCTGGTCTCTTTTCCTCAAATTTAGCGAAAACAAAATCCTAAATATTTTGAAACGTAAATTTGCGCATAGACATCCAAATTTACCCCAATCTTAAACTCTTCGACGTGTTTTCTTATCCGTCGTATAAATTTTATATGGTGACTGTTTTGATTATTTTTGACATTTCTTTTCTACAGGTATTACATAAAACTACGCATCGCCGCCACGTATAGCGGAAAAAATCATCGATCGTACTACAAATCGTCACCTCAACATATCATCGTCACTCGTACTTCGTTAATTCTTACACATTTCCCCATAATACATATCGTATGTTTGATCGTCCCAGAAAATTTTTTTGTTTTGAATTTTATGTTATTTTTCCCCTTAATTTTTAAGTTGTATATATTTTCACTTGTGCATTTTCTCTGTAATTTTTATATGTTGTTAAATATTAACCTCGCACAAAGTTGGCTGGTACTGGTCCTATGTTCTCCTTCGTTCTCATTATTCATCGTCTTTCTGTCCTCTCTATCCCATTCGTCCTCCTACTCGTCTTCCCTCCCTTCAATTGCAAACACCGGGTGGGGGGTGGTCGGGGGAGCTTACGTTCTCTGGGTGGCTCGGCTGTCGACGGTCACTTCAAAACATAGGCACCTTAGACGAAACCCCAAACAAGAATTTTTAATAACCGAAATTTCGTTTGTCAACTTTCAAAATTTAGATCTTCGATTCTTGAGGCGTAAAATTTTATCCCTCAAGGTCGACCCTTCGGATCTGTTTCGGGGTGAAATTTTAACTCTCAGCCGAATCCAAACTTTGGAGCGTAAAAAATTTGATCATCCTCCAAAATTCGTGGCTTGAGCTCATTTCCCAAATTCTGCGTTAGACGTGCCAAAGAGGTACCTAGGGTACACTCTCTTGTCAGATTTTTGGTTTTCGTCGTCCCTTTCTCGTCTCTCCTTCTCCCTTAGGAAAGCCCGAGGGGGCAGGGGATGGACGGGTCCAGTTTCCGCGTTTGCTCGAACTTTCCTCGGGTATTCGGTCATACCGGCTGAAAGCCCGAGGGGGCAAGTGTAACGTGGGGACTTGGCCCTCCGTCTTACTCCTATGGGGAGGGAGAGAGGATTTAGTGACGAGTGCAAAAATAGGCATAACCGGTCTAGGTGATCCTACCAACGTGGGTACGTTGGTAGCGAACTTTGAAGTTGATCTTCAGTAGTCGAGTTACCCAGCGTCCGTACGGTCTCCTGGCTACTCAACCCCGGTGGAGCTCCGTGCTCGCAATTGACAGTGTTCACCAGTTTCAATCGATAGCAGTACCAGTCCAATTTTGAGGTGCCCAATTACACCAGTTCGGAAAACCTTTCGTGTGTGTTTCTTCCCAATTCGTGTGATGAGCCTAGATACCTCTACCCCCTCGTATGTGCGCGTGTAGGCCGAGTCGACCGTCTTACTGTCACACCATCACTGAAATTACCTCCCAAATAAAAATTTTTCAAAAACTTCGGCCTCGCTGCGCTCGGCCTTGCTGTATTTTTCTTTTCATAATTTTAAAATACTTAATTCAAATACTACAAAAGTGATTTTTTTGGTATTTTTCCTCAAAATTATTTCAACTACTTTTATTACATTCTATCTTCTTAAAACTCATTTTCGATGTTTAAAAATCAAAATTTACAAAAGTTCTGGCCTCGTTGTGCTCGGCCTTACCACATTTATTTTGTTAAAGTAAAAGCAGCCAATTTTTCATTCAAGTTTATTAATCCAAAATATTGTTTTATTGCACCTTAAATTTGAGGTTTTCTAAAATTTTCGCCCTCGCTTCGCTCGGGCCAATTTCATTTCTCTCATCGACTATTCATATTAATGCTACGTTTAGTACAAAATATTTCTTATTAAATTTCAAATTTTATTGAAATTTTTCACCCTTGCTTCACTCGAGACAAATAAGACAATTCCAAATAAGGGGTTTTCATTTACAATGAAATTGGCCATGGAAAAAATTCGAGATTGTAACATTTTTTTGTTATTAAGTATTATTTTTGAATCTGTTTTTATATGGGCCAAAAAAGTGGTAATTTCTATTCCTAAATAAATTTTTTTAATGAATATTGCTTCCGCAATGTTTTGAGAAAAATTAGCATTGGTAAAATTTAAAAAAAAATCAATTGGCAAATTTGAAGTTCTCCCCCCCCCCCCAGAGCATATCGCTTCGGAAGGCCTCTGAATTTCAATTGAACGAAGCTAAAAGAAATTTTTCAACTGAAATCTTCGCCTAAAGGAATTGAGAGTAGAAAAAAATCCCAAAAATTGATCGTTTTCTTTTTTCATCCATCGTCTCTTATTTCTACATACCGTATTATGATGATAATGTCTGTAAAAAAAGAGATCTCGTTACAACGATCCGTTAAAAAAATCGTTCGTATTAATCCGTTTGTGCTATATGACTCAAAAAAAAAACATTTTAAATTCCATAGTTTGGGTAACCCTGTAAAAATTTCATAAAGTGTGCGCAAATGTCCTCCTGTCATTTTGGAAAAATTGACAGGAAATTGTACACAAATGGGCTACGTTCTTAGGGGGGCATTGCCAAAAAGTGTGCACAAATGTCTTTACCCTTGGACAGGTACAGATCTTGAGCTAATTATACTTTAAACTTTTCCAATAATTATGGTTAATTATTCAACCAAGTTACGAGCTATGAAGTCCATAAAGATACGTATTTTTGCTTAGGTATTTGATGCAATACGTATAGGTCTAGGTATACGGAGTACGGTGAAAAAAACCATATCAAATTCATGTTCCGTCGGGAATATTTTGATTATTCTGCTAGAAATATATTTTAACATTTTTTCAATTCCATAGCTCGTATAAGGATAAGCATCGGTATCATCTGGCGGAATATCTGAAATTTAAATTTACCCGCTGAAAATCATAGGAATCGAATGAAAGCAAACGAACTATACACGTCGAAAAAGTAACTCTCGGAATATCTAAGGTCAACAAAGGATTTCATCATATTCCTTACAGGCAAAAGTGTTATATTTTGGTTACAGTATGTTTACAAATTTGAAGATATATATATCTAGGTAGAATAGGTACATAATACGTAGACTATATGCGTAATTTCGTATCTTTTTTTAATCCACTTTCCGCACACGAGCCGAGGTATTTCATAGATTAACGCGTGGGGAAGATTTTTTTTTCTTTCGTTGCTGTTTTCGATTAAATTACTCGAACGCGAAGTATTATGTTTTCAATGTATCAGCTGGGACACTCTTGATTGCGAGGTACTCCGGTGGATTTTATTGTTGAATTAAGGGTAACGTCAGTTTTGACATGTCCGTCAGTACAAATCAACCTCTAGGTAGGTTAGCTTACTCGTAGATACCTCGAAGCTAAATTTAATTCACTTTTTCTTTCTTTTTACCTTAGTTTTGGGCGAATTAGCGAAATTCGAATCGGACGATATGTGGAAAGTTGTTAAAGTGGTTTAATCAGCGATCGACTTTTTAAAACTTGTCCGATATCTAAACCTCTCATTTTTTTTCTCGACACTACCCAGTTACACAAAACAATGCGCAATGTGTGCTGGAAATCGGCGCAACTTTGTTTATTAGTTTCAACTTGGTTATTCTACGGATGTTTTGATAAAAGAAGGTTTCTACGAAAAAAATCCTTCCTCGTGTACCACTTTAGGTCATAGTTTTACTCGCGAAGAATAATAAAACGCTGCGCCGAAATACATCCACATCGACTTATCCCTTTTATGCGTAACAAAATGCCGAAATTAAACTAAATGCTTACATAAGGGTATCATTTTATCGAATCATTTCCAGAGGTTTTTCGCCCCTTTCGGAATTTGTATTTGTCGGGTTATTTGTTTGTGATATTTGGGATAATACTGCTGAATAATTATAAAAAAATAAATAAAAATCAAATAATTTTCCTTATAACTTTTTATTATTCATTCGCGCTGTAATGTAAAAATAATCGTTTAATCCGCTTGAATAATCGGCGCTCGTTTAATCGTTTTTTTAGCTATTTGGGAAAATATATGGTTGATGCATATGGTACGTATTAAGTATAGCGTTTGCAAAGTGTTTTTGCAGTTTTTAGAGGCTAAATTTTTTTTATTAATTGCTGTTTCTTCATCGCCACATTAAAAGTTTTTCACAAATTCAAAAAAATTTGAATATTAAAAAAAATTGTGTTGACAAATTGCTCGGATTTAAACTTACAGGAGCTGAAATTTTGATTTTCAAGAATTTTGTCAAGTTTTTAATAGTGGAAATTTTTATAAATAATTTTTTTTTGAGCTTTAAAAAACCGTATCTACCTATAGTTTTTTCTTTAACAAGATGAGCTCGATAAATAGTGATGAGAATATTCGTGGCTTGGTTCAATTTTGCAATCTCGTCTACCCTACAAAGATTTCAAACTTGAAAAATTCCTCAGAAAAATATAAAATGTTGAAAGTATTGAAAGAAAAATTCAACATCATGCACTAGAAGACAAGTAAAGGTCATGTTACTTCTTTAATCTTTACATTTTTCCCAAGAATATGTATGTATAGGTATTTTAATTCATTTTGATATTTTGTTTATAAAGTCAACTCAGGTTTTTGGGAGAAGAAATAAGAGAAGGGGACGGAGAAAAGTAACTGGCCTAAAAGAATAAGTAAAGACGTAGGTATCAACTGGTTTTTTTTTTTTTTAGTAGAGAGAAGCTCTTTCCCATCAAGTTTGAAAAGTCGATAAATTTTCGGATAAATTTTCGGGATTTAGGTTTCAGGAAAACGGTCCGTAACCTTTTGAGTGTTTTAGTTGACAAATTTTTGATTTTTTTATTCGATTTGAATTCAAAATGATTAGTTTTTCTGAGGCATTGAGACATTCATTGGGTCTTTATTATCACTTATCAGAATTGGAAAATTAAAAATCTGATTTAGAAATATTGTGAAAAATATCAAAATTTTGGCCCTTGAACATCTTGTTTGTGTAAAGTTCTTACCCTGCTATTTTCTGTTTCATATAAAAATTATGAATTTTTCTAAATTTTATAAGATTTGAAGGTCGGTGATTTTTTTATTTTCAATAAACACATTCGAATCTATATTTTTCGCCAACAAAATTGGGTTTTCTCATTACTAGAAAATCCTAAAAATTGCTAGAGGCTCCAAATTGGCTAGAAATCATTTCATTTCGATTCAAGAGGGCCGAAGGTAGAGTTTATAGAAATTTCAGTTTTTTTACTTTGATTAGATCAAATTTAGGTATTTTTCATGAAATAATTTTGAATTTTCTTGAATTTGCCAAAATTCAAAAAATGAACTTTGACTTTTGAAATTTTGAATGTTGTATTTTTTGGTTGTTTTTTCAGTCTATTTTTCTCTTGATCTTGGCCCAAATTTTTTTAACCAGTTTGAATAGGTAAGGCACCTCTTTTCTAAAAAATCCATAGAAAATATCATTTAGGTATTTTCATTGAAACAAAATCAATTTTCATTTTTTTTGGCCAGGTGGGTCGGGCACTGGGTTGTCTATGTTTCCTCAGATGGAAAATTTTCATTTTTAGGTACCTAGTAAATGTATAGGTATAGTCGTTAAGTTGCACTTTGTTGGTTTGTTCTCCCTCTCCTGCGATTTTCATGCTGCTACGTCTTTTAATATGTAGAACGAGTTGATTCATTCGTGAAGAATTTTTGGTTCATTATTTTGATGTTTTACCCTCTAAAAATGTTATTTTATTCGAAAAACACCACCAAATTTCTAGTAAAATTATATCTAGTGTGACATATCAGGGTTGAAAAATTAGTTGAAAAATAACAAATGGCTACTCATTTTAAAAATTCAATTAGATATGGTACCTATTACGATCTCAAATGTCCAAAAAAAATAGGAATCGGGCATTGTGGATTTCTAAAGCTCAAAATTTTTAAATATTTTTGGAACCAATGAATAATATTTTTTCTGTTTTTTGAAACGAGTATAATAATTTGCAGGAATCCAGCGAATTTCCCAGTCAATTTATATTTTTTTGGTTGAATTGGAGGGGTTTGCATTGCTTTCAAAATTGTAAGCTTCAGGAACCAATTACACCTCAAAAATTAGCTTTTCGGAGGAACGAATGCCTAATTCCTATTTCTTCCATGTTGATTTTTCTTCCTTGTTAAAATTATATTTTTAGCTCAATTTTTTCAAGGTTTCATTTTTTTGTCAAAATGCATCAAATGAGGGGGCAAGACCCCGAAATTTCGAGAAAATACACCCCCTTCCAATTCAACTGTTAAAACACTTCACTCGTTTTCGCGTGGAAAAATTGCATCCAGTTTTTAAAATATTTGTCTGATGGACCCAGTAGTCCGAATCCAAATGAAATTAAATTAAAAAAAAATTGTCCCTTATTTTCGCGCATCAATCTCAAATGGAAATTTCATCACGTCGAAAATTATTCTCTCCGACGTGGTATAATTAAGCAGAAAAGATACCTGTTTGAAACCCCACACCATTTTGGTAACCTTGACAAGTAAAAAAATTTCATTACGTTTCGCGCATAATAAACGTCGTCGACGAATTCAATTCTTATAAATACGAATTCGAATGAAAAATACGAAAAAAATAATCGCGAATGTGTTAGAATATGCGTTTCAATTTTCCAAAACACAAAAAGATAATTTATCAAAATCTGTCTAATAAATTTCTTTATTGTTCCGCAAGCGCAGGTATAGCACACCTACTTGCACGTTCTCGAATTCGAAACGCCGACAATAAATTTTATAGCATCCGATGCTATAGCTATAGTGTTACAAGGTTGAAAAAATTTTTCTTAAACGATGAAAATAAACGAAGGCATTCTCGAATAAAACTCGAATCGAAATGAACTCGGTGAGAAAAAAATACCCACATAAAAATGATGAACATTTTCTTAACAGATTCTGTTTGATTATATCGTCGTCGTACCGTGGTGAAAAATTTTGTACTTTTTAGCCAATTCAAATCGATCTACAAGTTACTGAATTATTTATAAGCTCTATCGGCGTGTTGAATGCAGCACCACGTAATGAGATATTTTTCAAAAGCAAAATGGAGTTTTACAATTTTTATGAGCTTTGCTGTATGTACTTACGAACACGAAAGAGGAATTGTGTTCGTCAAATTAATCTTTATTAATTCATTTATAAAATTATCGACTCGAGAAAGATAAAGTGCTTAGATTGAATCGTACTTTATCGATTTGAATTTTTCTTCGTTTCCAAATTTTCTCGTAGGAGGCTTTATTCGTATAATTTGTTACACGTGATAAAACAAAACGAGCAATTTTATCGACAAATAGTCTGTTTAAAATTTTACGAAAGATGGGTGAAAGTTCAGAAGGAAGGGTGTTTTTTTGTTCACGTTTCACTCAGATAAAATAGATAGATTTCTATTTCAAAAAAGTAAATATTTTTTCGAGTAGAAAAATGGTATTTGCTTACAGCAGATTGATTTTAAAAATACTTCGATGCCATAAAATCCTCACAATTGTCGCTTCTCATCCCGTATCAAACTCGTAACAAGATTTTAATACGAGAAAAATAAATCTACCCATCTCTCACCTTCCCTTGCCCCAAATTCCTCGCCAAGTATCTATAGTTCTATATCTATATTGCTTGAAAAATTCCCATACCATACACGAGCTCCATTCAAAAGCGTATTCATAAATGTCATTCCAAATGCCACCGTAAAAAATACACCTTTCATTGTTTCAGTTCACTATGAAAAGTCACCGGCGGCATGCGGCTTCTTTATTGTCCAATCGCTTAAATTACTCGGGATTGGTTTAATTTAGCGTTAAGATTTTTCGCGCGAGCTCGAGATAAAGGTTACCACTTCGATTATATGAATCGATTCGTAATAATGTGGTCAAGCGTTTAAAACGCCAGCTCCGTAGCAGGGTTGAGAGTATAAAGAAGTTGCTTAATTTCGACGTTCTCTTTCAAAATTACCAATAACGAAACGCGGATTTCGTTTTTGAAACGTTATTCACGTACGAGGTACTCTGATAGTCAAATATTCACTCGTTCGTTTTAGATTTTTAAACCCACCGACGAATTGTTTCGATTCGTTATGAGATTTTTAGCCTTTTTTCGAGTGAGCATTTTCTCCCAAAAGGCATCGCGAGAAGGGTAAAAAGAACCAACGTATCATACTCGTCGAGTAATCTCGCTGTATCTGAGAAGCATCGCGACGGAGCTAAAATAAAACTAAGCGATGACGTGGCTAAAGAAAAGCGTAAAAAGTTTTAAACATTGTAAAGAATCTTCGGGTTTCGCTTTAAGATAAAGGATTAATGTTGTAAACTCGGTGAAGTTGTGGTATTTTGAAAGAATGAACGTCGGTATTCCAAAGGTATAGGACGAGAAAAGGTACTATCTGTGTGTGAAATTTATTCCTATAGATTTAATTTTTACTCCGATTGTTCGTCGATATTAAAATTTCGGGTTTTAAAAAATGTCAAAAGTACATCATAAAAGAATTCCATACCCAAAATTTCAGGTGCTGAAGTTCATTTCTTGAATTTTGGCGAATTTTTGAAAATTAAAAATTATCCCATTGCCCTGTAAAATATGAATATTTGAACTGATCAACGAAAAAAATTAAGATTTGACATACCCTATTTTTGATCTCCCGAATCGATTAAAAAAGGTTTCAAGAAGTTTTGAGCCCTCCAGAAAATTTTGAAATTTTCCAGCACTAAAGAAAGGCCAATAATAATGGTACATATGAACTTTAGCTCCTAAAAAGTTGGATTTTTCATATTGGTGATCTATTTGATCAATTAAAGCATAATTTTTCAAAATTCGCAATTGCCGGTTCAAATCTATTTTGCAGAATTTTTTTTTTTTAGGGGGGAGGATAGATTTGGGAGGTCGAAAATAGGGTATCTAAAGGTTAAAGACGTCTAGATTTTTACCTTAATGCATGCTCCACAGACATATTTTTCAATTTTTCCAAAAAAAAAAAATCATCTTGAAAAATAAGACGTTCCATATTAAAAGGGACAACTTGGTGAGATTTGAAAAAATCGAGTTATTCATATCACGCGATAGTAGATGAAATTCTGCACAAAATGAAACCAAAACGAAAAGTTTTCGTTCATATTGTATCCCTCCGAGCAGTGAATTTTCAAAAATGAAAGTTGAAAAAAGTACATTTCGAGAAAAACGAGCTTAAAGTTTCGACTACCTTTTTTTTCTCCTTTTTTAAGCGTAAAAACCGAAATAAAACCGAAATTGTGAGAAAAGGAAGAATCCTAGCGAAAAAATGAATAGAACCAAAATTGTAGAGCTCAAAATTTCCTTTCCATATATGGTATTCATTTTCATCAAAAATGCCTCGTTTGCATATTATTGTTAAAAAACTGCAATTCATCAAATTTTGAAAATTTCACGTTTTTCAACATAAAACTCAATTTTGCGATAAAAGGAAGCATCCTAGCGAAAAAATGAATAGAATCAAAATTGTAGAGCATGAAATTTGCTTTCTGAATACAGAGGTTAGTTTTTTGCTAGGAAGCCAACTACAAAAGTTATTCAGCTTTGAAAAAGTTGTGTTGTAATTTTTCCCAGATAAAAACTTATCAGATCACGCCGCGTCACAGAAAATCGCGTTTTTCTGCTACTTGTGACCTCTCTAGAAACTTTCTGAATATACCACGAGAAAGAGGATGTAATTCTCTATCCAAATCGACCATAAACCGAAAAATGATATATTTGACCCGAACATCTTAAAACGCGATTATCTCGAAATCACGTTTCTAACGAAGTTGTCCCTTTTATGTAATATGGACCGTCTCAAATATGTATTTCAACCGGCAGGCAGTTATACGAATTGTGTTTTAATGTTGATCAAATAAGTCGCTGATATGAGCAATTTGCTTTTTTAGGCGCTGAAAATTATATCGACCATTTTTATGGGTTTTCTTCAGCGCTGGAAAATTCCAAAATTTTCTCGAGGCTTCAAAACGTTCTGAAAATACTACCAATCGATTCGGGAAGAAGGTAGGAAGTAGGGTATCTATTCCATTGGCGCATCCAAGGAGATGTTCAGGGGGCCAAGCCTCCTCTTTAAGCTCGGCCAGGAGATTTTTCATCATAATACTGTCAAAAAAAAATGCAATTTTTGCATTTCAAAAAAATTTTGCCCTCGCTTCGCTTTGTCGGTATTTTTATCAATCAATTTGGGTGTTTCTTACAGGGTGCAATTTTTTCAATTTTTGGAGATCTCACCCTCTAGAATGGTTTATTTTCATTAAAAAAAAAATCATACTCTTCTTTGACATTTTTATGATGAAAAAATCTCTTTGTCGAGCTTAAAGGGGGGCTCGAGCCCTCCTGGGTGCGCCCCTGTTCATTTTTCCATAAAAAATGAGATTCCTAAAATTTTAGCCTTCCACAGCAATTTGGGACCATGCGCTGGACTGTCATTTTTCTTATATGTAGGATTTAACATGTAGGATAACATATGTACTAAAACCAAAGAAAAAAGGGGGAAAAATAATGCAAAATATTCCTTAAAAATCTGAATATCTGTATGACTCAATTCTGATTTTTAAAGATGAATTTTAAACCCGAGGAACTATCTCAGGGAGGTTAGGGGGCCCTCAAGTTAGGTAAAAATTGCTAAACTGTACCTACTTGAAGCTCCCGTGAAAGGTTCCTCAAATTTCAAATTTTTCAATAAATTTTGATCTCTCCCATTTTCTCTCAAATTTTTAGCCCCTCCTTTACATAATTTCCGGGTACGCTTATGATCTATTGATCTATTCGCATTCAAATTTTTACCACAATTCGCATCGCTTTAGGTGTGTTTTTCAATTTTTTCTAAAAAATTTTACTAAAAAATATGGATTTGAACTGGCAGTCACGAATTGTGGAATTATTTTTTTTAATCGAGATAGCCTGGGCTGCGTTCACTTTGATAAAAAATAAGGTTGGCGTTCATAAAATTTAAAAATCGCTGGTAAGCACATTTTTAATACCATTTGATTCGTCATGAAATAGCCACATAATTTTAATAAGGTGCAAAAATTATCTATCAAAATCTGTCAGGAACGAAAAAATCTGATTGGCTAACGCTTTGTTTTGTCCTTATTTAACTAAGGCCAACCTTATTTTTTACCAAAGTGAACGCAGCCCTGCGTTTTTAGGTCCTTAAGTTTTCTTGGACGTTGGGCCATTTTTATGTATTTTTGATGCTGAAAAATTCAATAAAATTTCATGGCTCCAAAACGTCTTGAAAGTCGAAACCGCTTCCAATCGGTTTGGGAGATCGAAAATAGGGTATCAAATCTCAGCTTGTTTTGTCGATTGGATCAATTCATTTTTTTATGACGATGAGGTTATTTTGAATTTTCAAAAATTCGCTTGGCATCTTAAATTTTGAATATATGGAATCTCCCACACCGGAGCGAGAAAAAATCCCACCAGCTCGTTTATGTCGATTTTATGAAGTATTGTCATTCGCTATTTTCTGACGAGATTTTTTTTAAAAGTTGAAAAACCCTCAGCGACGTTTTTTTTCCTAATATTGTAACGTAAAATATATAAAAAGCTCATTTAATATTTTGAAGTTTATCAATAAAACTTTTTTTCGAAAAAAAATTTATATGAAACTTTGGCGGCATCGTACACAACGCGGTGAAATAAATTGAGAAAGAAAAAGAGAGCGAGAGAGAGAAAAACGTGCTTTATCATGTGACAAAATCACATCTAATTAAAACGAATACCTACCCATGTTGAAATGGCTTTTCAAAAAACTTATCGAGCCGAGTATGAATTTATTTTTACTAAACGTTTTCGAATTAGACGGTACCTTTTTACCCAGCCAGTTTAAGCATTTCAATCGAGTTTTCATTCAATTGCCAACCACACAAACGAAAGCTTCCGAATTTCGTTTTTCTATATATCGAACCGACCGACGATACCGTCTGTACAAATCGAAATCGTTCAATTTTCGTGTATTTTTACCAAATATACCCGGCACGGCGATCGAATAGGACGTCGGTTCGTATTCGTGTGATTAAAAAAAATAGTAGAGGGTTATAAATTAATTTTCTGTATGTTAGATAGGCTTAGTACGTAAACGTATACGCCACGTAGGGATTTTTTCCCTGCGAAACCACGAGTAGACTAATTTTCTTCGCTTTATGAACACGTGAATTAAAAAATAAAACATCTAACGGATTAAAAAAAGTAATAATATTCCGGATTGGTTTTGGAATCGAATGAAAGTTCATGAAAAATGCATTAGTCGAGTATCTATATTAAACGATGCCTCTGGATCGGTTGAATATAAAAAATTCTCGATTAAAAGTATCCATCGTCGCGAATCTAATTCCCTTAGATCGGATCGAATTCGAAATATACCCGGCTAATTTGATAATTGCAACGAACCATTGATTATTCTTGGTGTACGCGATGGAACTAGTAAATATTTGTTATTGTATTTATATAGGAGGAAACACGGAGCCAGCAAACGAGCGAATTTTTTTTTCAGCCTTCGTTGTAGAGACTATGTATTTCATAACACGTGTAGATACGAGGTTGTGTCGTAAAATTTACGAGAAGGAAGAAACGAGCCGAATAACGATGATGTAACTGTATGTTGCATCCAATGTTATGGTGTATACCTAGACCTACGTACGATTACAGCGCTAAGCTAAAAACTGTTTGGATATGATGAAGAATTATTGTGTAGTGAAGTGAAGAAATCACCTTCCGAAAGAGATTCTTCACACACGGCAAAACTGTACGTACAGAGTATTGAGCTATGTACATTTTTCGTCCCTCTATAGACGACGTCGTTTTACCCTCCGTTTTCGTCTATCGTATCTCATTCTATATAGGCATTTTACACGACGAATTCGCAATTTGAAACAAAGCTGAGGAGTAGATGAACGAAATAGTTTTTATAAATGTATCGGCTGAATGAGACGTGATTGATTCCTTAATCAAAGGTACATTTTTTCCCCCTTTCGTTATAAAAAAACTCAACACGTTGAAACTAGGATAACAACGAAAATGATGCTGTCTCTTCCTTGTATACGAGTAGCTACAAAATTCTTTAAATTTTCCATATCTTCTTGGTTACCTACGTTTCTACGTAGAAAAATAAGTAGGCAGTTGTGTTCGTGATTGAAAAACGAAAAGCTAGGTTATGAATTTCTATAGCGAGATATGGAGGAGAAAATAAACAACTCACGCAGATGTAATGAATACAATTTTCAAATCGTAAGCGTACGAAATATGTACTTTCGAGGTATACTTTTTTCCATCGGTTTATCTTCGAGTTTTGGCAATAATTCTGTGCGAGCGTTTTTTTTTTTTTGAAAATCCGTATATGGTGGATTTTTTATACGAATTTTTCCTACGTACTTATTTTGAATGTGATTCTGCTATTTGATTTGAAGCTGCGGAATGAAAGGCGAATTTTTTGTAATATTTTATTCTTCCAGAACGTCGAAGAGCAGATAAGGGTTGATGAGTTGATTGTTATCGTGTTTTTTTTTTTTTTGAGGTCGAGGTTAAGAATATGATTTAAGTCATCGATTGCAGAATAGGATTGTGATTGGTTTTTGGTACCAGTTTGACCAATGTGACCCGTGCTGGGAAAAGATACCTAAAGTCGGAATTTTCAAAAATGAGGTTTTTTTTTAGCTAAACTAATAAAAGAGGCCATAAGGAACATATTGAGACCTTGATGAGCATTTAAGATTGATTTTTCGACGAGATAGAGACATTTGAAGTTGGGATTCAAAAAAACAAAATTCTGAGAAAAACGTGTTCCAAATTTTTACTTGTGTTTTTTATGTATCAATCATAAAAAAAAACCTGCCAAAACTACTCCTTTTATTAAAATTTCACGAGAAATTCGTTTCTGATGTCGAAAATTACCTTAGGAGAAGAGAAAAATGAAAATTTCACCATTACGATGCGTTTAATTTTGAAAAAAAATCTTTACAACATGAAATCCTGTTTTTGATGCACTTATCAATCATTAAAAAATCTGCCAAAACTACTTTATTGTACTAAAATTTCACGACCACGAGGAGTTCATTTCTGATGTTGAAAATTACTTACGGAAAGAGGAAAATGAAAAAAATTCACTATTTCAATGCGTTTAATTTTTAAAAAAAACTGCATTACAAAAAGAAATCTGGGTATTATTTATTATCAAGTAAGATACAAAAATTATAGCTTATTTTCGATGAAGGGAACACAATTTTGAGATTTTTGAAGTTTTTTACTTTTAGACTTTAGACTGACGAGTCTCCAAAAACGTGACACATTTCATGGACCGCATTTGCAACGCACGTCGATTTTTTTCAACGTTCCGACTTTAGGTACCTTTTCTTCAGTCGGTTTGAACGTCATTTAGACGTGTTCTAATAGGTTATTCGAAGTGAAACTTTGGTAACAGATGCATAAAGGTCTGAACTATTTGAAAATTCAAAAAAATTTTTTTAGAAAAATTTCCCATTTTTCGTTTTTTGGCTTTAACCTTTAACGCAAAATTCAGTTTTCCGACTTTAGGTACCCTGTCCCACTTAATCTATGCCCTGTCCCTGTACGGGTCACCAATAGAATTTGTATATTATTTTGGGTCTACAAAGCTTCGAAAACTGAATATTTGTGATGGAAATTTTAATGGGGTGGAATCGAAGTTTGTATTATGGCGAGAGAAAGACAAAATTAGAAATTTCAGACTGAAATTTTTTTCAATTTTTCCAACTGAAAATACAAATTTTTCTGAATTTAATTCGAATTTTTCCGAAAGTGAAAAACGAAGTCACCGAGTTTTTCTCTCTAATTCGTTCAATTTTGATTTTAGTAGGCACAAGGAAATTGCTAAAAGTACCCTTTCTTCGATTTGAATGAGAGTACAATTTTTTAAAAAGATCATGTTTCAACTCCAAAATTTCAGGTGTAAAGTAGATTTTTTGATATCTGGCAAATTTTTAAAAATTTGAAAGTCATAAGTACTTTCGTAATCTGCGTATTTTTTAGCACAGCTGATAATTTTTGAATAAAAATCATTTTCAGGAAAATTGGTGAAAATTAGTTTTTTACTTAATATAGAACTCTCAGTCGAAAATTTTACCCATTTCAAGTATAAATTTTGTTTTTTTAGTTGAAAAACGAATTACAAAAAATCAATTAAGATGGAAGCTAATGTGATTTATACACAGATTAATTAGGAGTGAAAATACCGAAAAAGTCAAAATCGTACTAAAGATCTCAAAAAGGCTAGAAATGGTGAAGTTTGATTTCGAAAATTCGGTATCAGGCTACACTGAGAAAAATGGAGAATGAAAAATGAATAGAAAGTGTTGCAAAAAATTATAAATTTTATTCAAAAAAAATAAATTTTATCTAAAAAAAATAAATTTTATCCAAAAATAATAAATTTTATCAAAAAAAAATAAAGTTTATCCAAAAAAAAATAATAACGGGGCACCATTCGCAAAATTAGCAATTTTTATCAAAAAAAAATAAAATTTATCACGAAATTTGGTAAAGTTTATTGCATAGAAAATAAAGTTTGTCAATTTTGCGATAAATATGTACATATGTATTATTATTTTGCGATAAATATTATTATTTTTTGAATAAATTTTACTAGTTTTGTGAATGGTGCCTTTTTATTATAACGTTTAATAAAATTTATTTTTTATTTTTTTGAGTGTAGAACCTAATTTTTATCATTATCAAACAGGTATCTGCCAAAGCACTTTTTTTTCAAATGTACCTACAATATATCGTATTTTTACAGATAAATATGATTTTTAAATTTTCAAAAATTCATCAAAAATTCAAAAATCAACTTGAACGGCTGAAATGTGGTCTATAGAGACTTAAAAACCTGTTCTTTCAAAAATTTAATTATGTGCAGATCGAAGGTACCTATCTCTTCGAGTGGTTCCCTTCAGTGGCGTCGTCAGAATCGAAAATTAGGCGGAGGAGGCGTGTGTTGGACAACTTTTTTTTGCTTTTTCGAATTGGAAAAGGGGAACTGACTTTTTTTATCTGCTAAAAATAGGGAGGGGGGTAAAGAGGGAGCCTTCTTCCTTACTTTCGTCTCAGATAGACCATAGAATTGTAATTTTGTTTATACCCGAACGAAGCGAGCGCGAAGCTTTGAAAAAATTGGATTTTTAAAACCCTAAAAATACATTTTTTCATGTTTTAATGCTTTGAAAATCCCTATCTATTGTAAGTGTAATATAAATTTATAAATACAACTTTTTTGGGGGGGAGCGAGGACCAGAACTCCTTCCCCCCACTCTTGATGACGTCTTTGGTTTTCTTGTCAGTAATTCAATTCAATTTTTTTTTTAATTATACTTTTCAAAATACTTATTTCATGAATTGAATTGTGTAGAACTCTTCTTCCCAGTTCTCAAATTTGTGCTGATGTTTATTTTTTTAAAAAACAAAAAAAATGGTGGGTATGGGGAAAAAATAGGTGCCTTCTAGAAGAGTATTCGGTGTACTTTTTGAATGGATACGCCGAGTGAATCGAGGGGGGTTCGAGAAATATGGTTTTAAAGTGATTGCACAAAAATGAAAAAACTTCGATATGATGTTTTGTGTTGTCTCGTGGACGAAAATTCTCTCTCCCCAAAACTTTCAAAAACTATGGTAAAAATTTCAAATTTTTTTCGAAAGTCCTCAAAAAAAAAGAATCACTCAAATGCATTTTTCAATTATTGTCGATAGCTTATTATTAAATGTCGTATTCCTTTTAAATGTGTGCGAGTATTTTTGACTATATTTTTGTTATCAAGTATCCAACAAATTTCTGAATTTTATATTTTTTTCAGAATTTTAATGCGTCTTAAAAAATTAATATACTTAATGGAGGAAAATCACTGTCGATGATTTTTTGGGGCACAAATAAGTATCCATTCTTAAGACAATTTCGAGATGATTTTTTTCAAAAAATAACGAAAAAAATTATATTTTCTAAATAAAAATATGTAATGTAAAGGTGATATTGGTAACCACTGAGATTTTTGGGTAAACACATCTACGTTTATCAGTGCAATTTTTGGTAAATCAAAAGCACTGAGCAGGGAAATGTTGTGTCAGGATGGGGGGGGGGGGGGTTGAAATTTTTACTTTCCTGACGATCCCTTGTTAAGTTTTTGAGAAAAATGGTCAAAGGTGCACCGTGCAATCCACCTGTAAGTACGCATCTCATGACATAAACCCAAAAACTACAAAGACAGAGGCTTGGCAAAGGAAGAGGGACAGCCCCCCGAAAAAAGTTCTGGCCCCTGTTTGCCCCCCAAAAAAAACTTATGTTGTATTTATAATTTTACATTACACTTACTACATCAGATAGGGATTTTCCAAGCATTAAAAGTTTAAAACATGGGAAAATGTCTTTTTAGGGCATTAAAAACCCATTTTTTTCAAAGCTTCGCTCTCGCTTCGCTCGGGCATAAACAAACTTACAGCCCCTCTTTTCCATTTTGAAAAAGCAAAAAAAAATTGTCCAACACACGGCCTCTTTGTGCTCTCCCCCGCCCATTTTTGATTCTGACGACGCCACTGTACAAAGATGATGCCAAAAAGGGGAGAAAAAGTATTAAAATGATGCCTTGGAAAATTATTTTTAAACATTCTAAAAATAAAAAGTTGTATACAAGTGTTTTAAATATAAAATGTAAAAATTGTTCAAAATAGCATAACAGAGTTCAAAACATGCAAAAAATGTATAAAAATCATAAATTTTTATCCATTTTTTGTGAATTGCGAAAAAAGTAGCGAAAAATTCAATACCTATTTATAAAATTTTAAATAAATAAATGAAATAATTTTCGAACATTTAAAAAAAAAATGGGATGGATTCCCAGAAAATAAATAAAAAAGGAAAAAAATAGCCAATTATGATTTGACTTTAATCAAATTTTTAACATTTCATGACTTTTTCAAAAATTTCGACTGTTTGTAAGCTACATTTTTACCAGAAATTGTAACCCGTTATTTTTTTTTGCCATCTTACTTACATGATAAATGCGCCGAAAATTGTTGCCGACAGGCCATATAGATAGGTATACGGCGAAATAACGAGTGTAGTTTGAATTTAGTATCTACCAACAAACGGTGGCTTACGAGAAGTTAATAAGGTTTCCAAATGACATCGAAACATAGTAATGATGAGGTTATTTCGTTCGCCAAATATGGTTATGTGGTAACTGGTACGAACGTTGGCAATTTCACACATCTAAGAGCTCGAACTATTTACTTCATTAGAATATGGTTAGATCGATGGTGTTACATATATGTTTCGAACAAATTTACCTATATCTACGTACATGGTTATAATTTGTTCTCTCTTTTAAATTGCCATACCATATGTATGTAGGCTGGTTTCCCCAGAGGAACATCATTTGCTGAAGGTATCCAACGTGTACGAAATTATTGCCTGGAATATGATGAAATTAATGGAAATAATGAAAAATAAGTCTTCGGTACTACTCATAGGCTTGGTCTTGCACATAAATACGTTTTTGCGTTAACGTTTTCGTTTCCATCTATCGAATTTCCTGCTGACTGCAGGCAGCTTTTCGTTTATAATTGCGTTTCACCGCATTCCCGTTAAACAGGAAACAAATTACCAGTCGAGCCAAGTTAAGGCAACATTGAATTTGCGACAATTTTCTTCAGCAACCGCGACATTCCTAATTCAATTTTCGCCGATTCCCCACGTTTAAATAACTTCGGTTTTTGAATGTAATTTTCGCTTTTTTTTCTTATTACCTGTTCGCCGGTGTTGAGGCATCGAAATATTTCGTCGAAAGCTCATTATCATTTTTTGATTTCCTTTTTCCTTTTCTTTTTACCATCTTTAATGTTTGTTTCGAATGGGAAAAATCTCAAAGTCGTCTCACCGGGGTTTTTTCTTTCTTTTTCAAAAAACCAGCTTCGGCGATAGATTGTTTGCTTGAAAAAGATGAAATTTAGTGCTCATTCATATCGCACATTTTTTTTATAACGAGAGATAAAATCAAACGCATGGAACGTCTTTCGAAACTGAAAATAAAAACTAAACGAACGTTTTTCCCTCGGAGTGTTTTCTTTAATCGATATATCGTCCGAAAATACCGGCCTTATTATGCTATCGATTGTGACCAAAAAATCAAACTATTGCGATTGGTCGTGGTTTTTTTTTCACGTGTAGAATTATACGCCTTCTTGAAATTTAAATTATGCGCATTTTCAATTTTCTGTTGAAATTTAAAATTATATATTTATGAAATTTTCTCACTTCATACCGAAAAAAATTGATTTATTAATATTAATAACGTGGGTAGGTCTCGTAAAACCATATAACACCTTTTTTGATAAAAAAAATTTACTTTGCCATGCTCAACATCGTTGGTATATTTTTTTCAAGGTGAATTATTAGTTTTTTTCTTTTTTAACCGTTTTACAAAAAAAAAAGGAGCAAAAATCAAAGCGATAAAGTCTTTGAAAAGATATTGCTACGAGCATTTTTCTGAAACCGTTGGCTGGTGACTGCGAATAATTAGCAGTACCCATTGAAATTTCTAATGGAAATCTATACTGATCCGCACGCGACATTTATAAACACAATAATCTGAATCTTGTAATCAAATCACGTCTGAAAATCCGCATAACAATGTTGAATAAAAAATAATATAAAGTTGGAAGGCGAACTATCAAATTCAATAAAAAGAAGTATCAAAACTTTTCGAAAAGAAGAAAATATTAAAAAAAAATAATAATACAAAACTTCGAAGCTATTCTTGAATATTAATCCAACGCGCCAAATGTATCTCGTCGAAAAGGTCAAACATCGGTTTGATTCACGCGCCAAATTGAAATGCAAACTTGGAAAAAATGTATGTGCTTTTTTGTTATCGTATTAATGTTTTAAATAAGTTACATGCGACACTTGTTGCTGTTTAGTTTTCCACCAACGATGTATTATGTAGTGCGAAGCTCGTGTTTGCAAATGTTATGTCTACGTAGGATTCATCCGGAATTGATTTTTTTTTCTTTGTCGAAGAATGTGAATTCATTTTTTTGAATTATTTTTTTAAAACTTGAAAGTACGTAGTTTCATTTTTGAATATTTTTCGGTTGGTATTTATTTATTTTTAGTTCATTTTAGGTGGTGGTGGTGGGGGGGGGGGGGGCTGAATAATTTTCAAAATCGAAATCAGTGCTCAAGAATTTGACTTCCATTTTCAATTTTCCAAAATTTGAAGTTTTACTTTTTAAATTTTTTATTGAAATTTAGATATTTCGGATGGGGCGGGGAGGAGAAGGGTGAATAATTGTAAAAATCATAATTATATGCATGAAACTCTATATTTTAAAACTTGTCTCGAATTTCTTACAATTTTGAATTTTCCAGTTTCTTCTTCGGGGCTCATTTTACGTTGAAAGACTGAATATTATTGCGAAAATTGAAATCAATGTCTTTGAAAACGTTCTTGGGCCCATAATGGATTTAAGGGCTGAATAGTTATCAAAATTGAAAGCATCGCTTTTAAAAAATTACATTTTAATATCCATCTCTACATTACTTGAATTTTTTATCCCCTTATTCGGAATCTTTTAGGAGTCTTATTTTGAAAAAAAAAGTTTAATAAGGAAATTGTAAAAATGTATGTGCTCTCTCATAGACTTGATGAAAATTAACGGGAATGAACTCGTATTCTAGTAATGTACCCGGCGTGTAAAAAGAACAGAAAATAGCAGAAAAATGGACAGAAAAGAGCAGAAATTCTCACTGTCTGCTCTTTTGAACCCCCGTTGCGCGTTGAACGACCCTTTTTGATCCCCCCCGGTTGCGCGTGCATCGCGCATCGGAAGGTCAGAAAGGAATAGAAAGGAGCAGAATTCTCAGCAGAAAGGAGCAGAACTTGTCTGCTCTTTTTGCATGCCGGGTAGGTACCTACGTTAGTAGGGTGAAACAAACAAAAAAAAACATAATTTTTCTGAATTTAGATAAAACTCTCTGAGGAAGTTTATTTTCAGCTGAAAATGTTCCCTAAAAATGTGAACCTCTTAGCTTTACGTGTGAAGGAGCTATATGAGGCCTCAGAGTTGGATCGCTTTTGAAAAAACACACTATTTTTGGCTTGTAATGGTGCGAAAAACCCTCTCATCGATAATTTATCAAGTTGAAGCAGGCGTAGGAGGGAGGGGGGCCATAAAGCAATAAATTGTGATTTATGATGAAAAATTAAGAATTTCCAGTTCAAAAATAGCCTTATTTTTACTAACCAGTCTCATGATTTGGTCGAGACTCTGACGTAATGTGTTACATTTTTCAATTTTTTTAATCATCTTTCTTTAAAATAGGGAGTTTCTTTTTATTTAAAATTTTTTCTGGAATAAAATTCAACGTTCCAAGTTTTTGTGTTGTGGAAAAGAGGGGGAGGGGGGGCAAAAATTTTCAGAACCTAATTTGAATCAGTTTTGGGAGTCCGAGATGAATTTATTGAAAATGTCAAAAGTAGTGAAATAGGATAGTGAAAAAGTGGTAATTTTTGAGGAAAAAATCCGTCAAGATAGAATGAAATAAACCCGTAAATAAAATAAGGTTGGTTATATTATATGTAGCAAAATATGGGTGTTCAAATGTAGGTATTCAAAGGACTGATCTTGATTTTAATCATTGTTTTGTTCTCGGACTCAAACTGGGCCTCATAGAATAGCTCTTTACTTAAAATTCAGTAAAATATCAATGTGGGTATTCAAAATAGTTATGGGCAAAATTACGATTAAAATCAAAATCAGCGTCTCCATACTACATATATATTTTAAAACACCACTATCAAATTTTGCGCTTTTGGATCTCTTCTCTGGGGCCTATTCTGGGTCCGAGGGCAATACGATGGTGAAAATCGAATTAGCGCCTTTGAAGACCTAAATTTGAATATTCATTGCAATTTTGTCAAATTTTGTATTTTGAACCTCCCCTTAAGAGCTCATTTTGGATCTCGCAGAGAAATAGAAATCAGAATTGAAATCAGCATACTTATTCGGATATAACTTTACTGAAAGTTTGAAACTTTTATTTTGCTGACAGGTCAGCGTGATTTTTGATCATTTAAAATCCCATCGCCACGCCGCGCCGTATTTACGGCGAATCGATTAGGCAATTCTATTAACGTGTTTTTTTCTTCTGATCGAATCTGCTTGAAACTCATAAACATTACGGCCGAGTCTAGGAAATTTTTGCCAAATGAAGTTTGGTATTCTTGTAAGTCACTGTCTTAATGATTTGTTTACTTATTTTGTTCATTTTTGGTTACTTTTTGGGGTTATTATCTTTGAGAAAGAATTCAACTGATTTCATATTCCTTACATAATTCATCAAAATTGTGTGAAAAATTTGTTGAAATTTTGAAATTCTCACCTAGTTTTTGCAACGTTTATCAACTTTTTTGATAAAATTTTAATTATTTTTGAACAATATTTCAAGTAATATTATTCAATATTCGATATTTACGAATACCATACATATTTTAGAAATCCACGACATTTTCAATAATTTCAAAGTTGAGGTTATTCCAATTATTTTTGCTGCTCTTGAAAATAATACGTTTCTTCATACTTTGAATAACTTCAACATTTTTGCCTTTTGGAACAAGTTTTTGATGTGTTTTACAACATTTTAACGAATTTTTATTCGAATTTATCAATTATACATCTAGTTTGATTTTTGAACTATTTCCAAGATGCCTTAACAGTTCTGAAAGTCCTGCTTTTGTCCTGCTTTTTGCTTGTACTTCTTCATGCTCAGATTTTGTCCTGCTTTCTTATCAGAAATTTCAAAATGTTCTGCTTTTTCTCTTTTTTTTCCACTCAAACTTTAAAATTTCCAATTTCTTGTCATTTTTTTACAAGGGAGGTATCCCAACTCAAAGTAAAATTTTGAGCCCAAACAAAAAAAAAAAAATGAAGTGAAGTTTCCTCAGAAAGGAAATGTTGTTAACATGGATATGTTTTTTTCTGTCAACATTGGTGGAGGAAACTTTATGATTGGTATTTCTGACCTTTATCCATCTAACTTTTAAAAACATATTTTTATATTTCCGAAATTAACTTATTATCAGAAAATCAGAAATATCGCCGACTTTTAAAAACATAAATTTGTATACTTGCGAAATTAACTCTCGCTCAATTTTGGAATTCCCCCCCCCCCCCCCCCACAACTTACCTAATATCAGAAAATCGACCCAAAAAAACGTATCCATGACTTTCTGATATTATGTTAAATAAGAAAATATAAAAATTTATTTTTAAAAGTCGGTGTCGCGCAAAAAAACGTCGCGCAAAATAGCGTCGACCAAAATATAGTCTTACGCGATTTTGGATTTACCCCAGCAGAAAAAACATATCTATCCATGTTGAAAAATCAAAAGTACATCATAATAGGACCCTGCATCCGAAATTTAAGGTGCTGAAGTTCATTTTTTCTCGATTTTTGGCGAATTTTTGAAATTTCAAAATTACCTTCGTCCCTGTGAAATATGAAAATTCGATCTAATCAACGAAAAAAGCTGAAATTTAGTATAATACCCTATTTTCGGCCTCCCGAATCGAATGGAAGTGGTTTCGCGACGTTTCGAAGCTACCAGAAAATTTTGGAATTTTCCAGTACATAAGAAAAGAAATAGCCGTATCATGAATATTTTCAACTGCAATTATTTTAAGGATGTGAAGTTTAGTAATGTGGTTGAATAGAGGTTTGATAGGGTACTTTTTAAATTTTTTCCAGGAAAATTTCTTGTCCAAAAATGCGAATTTGAACTCAAAGTGACGAATTTTGGAAAATTGCGTTTCATTCGATCAAATAGGTCACCAATATGGATAATCCGCGATTATAGATACTGAAGTGCATACGAACCATTTTTATGAGGTTTTCTCCAGCGTTAGAAAATTCCAAAATTTTCTGGTGGCTCCAAAACGTCTCGAAACTGCTTCCAATTGATTCGGGAGGTCGAAAATAGGGTATACTTATATACCCATTTCAAGTTTTTTCGTTGATTAGATCAAATTTTCATATTTTGCAGGCGGAGGTAATTTTGAAATATCAAAAATCGAGAAATGAACTTCAGCACCTGAAATTTTGGATACGGTGTCCTGTTATGATGTACTTTCGATTTTTCTTTGTTTGGGCTCAAAATTTCACTTTAGTTGGGGTACCTCCCATGTCAGAATTTTTGGAATTACTTTATTTGAAATTTGTCTAATTGATTTTTTTCACCTGATAAAAACATTGTGATGGTGAAAATAAATTTTTGCCCCCTTTCCCCACCAAAGAAACATGGTGAAATTTTTGAAATATGTCCCGCTGAAGTTGTGCTTTGATAATTTTTCATCATTGTAACACAATTTTTTGCCAAATTATTTCAAACAATTTTTTCTGACATTTCGAATGGTCCATTTTATTTTAGGCGATTTCTTTTCACCTCCTATCATCATTCACTTCTCTTTACTTTTAAATGAAATCACCTGATATAACTGGCATAGCATTCTAATCCAATTTTTCAAACAGATCTCAACCTACCTACATTCGCCGATGAGATCAACCGTAGAATAAAATCCTTCCCCATTAGACTGTTGAAGCAAAACATACCAGAACCGTATACATTTCAACACACTCGTTCGAGTTACCTAACCAAGCTTCTTACTATGCTATCAACTACACATATGGTTTATATTCCACAAATCAGGGAAATTTGTCAGATCGTGTAACGAATAAAGAACAATACGATGTTTTGAGAGACGATACGATGGTCTGAGTGTATCGTATACGCGGCGTAAGTTGATACACATAACAATATTTCCATGCGAAGATTCGGTGCGAAGCTTAATTCTCTTGTTTACTACTACTATAAACGACGTTTCTAAGTTGATTAGCTCGGAAATCTTGATTCTAATCGGATTAACGTAATCCTTTTTCTTAATTTATGCTTTTACCGTCAACATTAGTAAATATTGCTAACTTTGTTGGTAATTCCGTTTGACTTTTATCTTTATTCGAAGAATATAATAAAGTGGTTCAAAGGGTAATTAGCGATGAAACTTTTTATGAACTTACATTTCACCGTAACACAATTTCTGCGGGTTTTAAATTGCCTGCATGTTGTTGGGAGATTTTTGCAAAACGTCTCCAGGAAGTGAGATGTGGTGATTTTTGAGGGGAGGGGAGATGAGGGGAGGGGTGGGAGTGGAAGAGGCCTGGAAAAAATTTCAAATTTCCAATTTCCATTATTTCGACACAGTAGGTCTAGATATAGACGTAGGTATCATATTTAATTTGATGGATTACTCGGGTACCTAGGTAACAAAAGGCTAGAGAAGTTAATAAGTCTACAGCGTGCTATAAACGTAGCAGATAGTTGTTAATCTTGTTGGGAGTAATTTGAAGTTTTAGGATCATACCTTGTGTCTGAATAAAAGATGATGTTGACAATGAAACCTATTGAGGTGAAACTTTACTACAGTTAGTTTCGAGTTATATACTACGACGACAAACGCGACAATATTCTATTAAATATTTTTTGGCAATCGAGCTTGTCATTGTAATACGTGAACGCAGCTCGGGAACGATTCGAGTACGAGTGTTTGAAATTCTTCATCTAGGCAATTTGCAAAATGTCAGTTTTCACATGACACGTGCACATTTCGGGCACAATTAATTTCATTAATGAAGCTAGGTAATGTTGGATCGTTGGTAAATGGCAAACGTGGGGGGGAAAAAATCAAAGCGAACATATCTTCGGTTGGAATTACAATTTTTTCCTTTTTTTTGCCCCCTTTCTCCATTTGTGTTGTTCTTTATAAGCCAACTTAATGGCTGGTTGTGAATTTTAATAACAATATAATCGTCGAATGTTTATTGAGAATACCATAGCATTTGGTTTGTTAGCCAAATTCCCATAAGGGTTTTAAAACGTTAGGTTAATCTGCAACTTAACGAAAGGGTCGAAGAATAGTCCATGAAATGGAAAAGTGACCTGAAATATAATTCGACTTCGACGCTATCTGCTGAACGGTCCATAAACCTGAACCATTAAATTTTCCGACCGGCTTCGGTGTATATTCTAATTATCTGTCCGCTGGTGACGGTAACTTAGCGGAATTTCGTACTTTCTACGCGGATTGATTAGGTCGCAATCCCATTAACGCTTATTAGAGTCAACGAAACTGCATTTGAAGTTTGAGAACGGTTTCAGGCATTCTGCTTTCCGCAAATTTAAACATTTTATACATTTGGTACGCTAATTTTTCGCGTAAAAGCTATCTCTCGACCAATTAGTTTTTTATCGGCGATATTTTTCGTTAACATACTCCCAGGCCTAATTCAGATTCGCTTGTTTTGTGTAAATATTTATTCTCGCTTTCTAACCATTCGTTTGTTTTAGGGTTTTATTCGAAATAATTATACCACGTGATTCTCCCTCGTATACCTACAGTTTAGCTACCTACTCGCGTTATGTCGATAATAAAGTTTCAATATTTCGTCATTTTGTTTCTATTATCGTCAATATTTTCCAACCTCGTTTGGAGTAATGAACATCTCATTAGTATTCTCGAAATACCAAAAAATATTGCCAGATTTTTCATCTCTAACGACCTAGTTTCCTTTTTTTTTCGAATTTCGCGAGATTTTATTCGAATGAATAAAATTCAAATAGCGTTCGATCGCTGTTATCACTTGACTGGGTTGTAAAAATTTTTATCAGACGTAAAATTTGGTTAAATTTTAAATCAATTGACTATTTTTAATTAGTTCGCGTCTGAGGAAAGATACTCAAGGTGTGGAGGGGGAATCACTCTCAGAATATTTTTGAGCTATAAAAATCGTAAATATGGTAATAAGTATACTGCATTTATAAATTTTCAAATGGAATTGGCTAGAGCAAGCGCGAGCCCCAATACAAAATTCTATGAGCCTTTTTTCCCCGTAAAAAATTTGAAATAAAATCACATCCTTCTTTCTACCCCTACAATATTTAAAATTTCACAAATGGTATTCAATTATTATTTATTTTATGGAAAAAAATTAATTAAAAAAAACGAAACGAGGATAGAAATTTTGCAATCTTGGTGAAAAATATATTTATTCAGTATGTAAGATCGATGGTTTTAGTGTTTACTTGTCTACTGGCCATGGAAGTCATGAAAAAGTCATGAAATTTGATTAAAAGTCATGCGAATCATGATAACGTCATGATTTTTTAAAAATAAATAATCCAAAGAATTTTCAATGATTTTTTTCTGTATTTGAGCACTGCAGAGAATTGTTCATATTTGACATGGTTATGTCTTAGGGTGGGAGAGGGGGGGATAAAAATTTTAAAAGTGTAACGTTTTTAGATGAAGACATAATAACATGGAGTTGAAAAAAAAAAATATTTCAAAAAATACGAAAAAAACCGATGACAGTATTTTAAAATGGTGAAAAAATGAAAAAAATAGAAAAAAATGTGGTGGATTGATATTTTAAGGATAGGTAGGTATGTTTTGAGAAAAAAATAAAAATATGAAAAAAAAAACGGAAAAGTATTTCAAAACGTTGAAAAAATACAAAAAAATATTTAGATGCATTGACATTTGAATAAAAAGTTATGAAGTTTTCTCTCTATCGTCTCATCTCTAAAGTTAATACATTTGAACATATCCAGGAAAAAGTGCGTCGAGTAATTTTTTTTGAATTTTATTTTCTACCTGTTTTTGAAAAATGTTCAATATTTTCATTTGATTCTCGCAGTGATAGTTTTTCCTGACAAATGAAACAGGGATCACGAGATAAAACAAAAAAAAGTTATGAATAAGTGCCCCCCGGGTGAAAAAAGGATTTTAGTGTCCAAAAATCGTTTTTTTTAATAAGACTTGAAAAAAAAACGAAATTTTCTAAAAAAAAAAAAAAAAACATTTTTGGACACTAACATTCTTTTTTCGCCAGGGTCACATATGTCTAGGATTTTAAAGCAAATAATTTTTTATTTCTGCTGTACCGTATACAGTTTAAATTAGTTTTTTTTCGATTCTGGTAATTTTGAGTTGAATGATGGATTTTTTTAGTGATTTTCTTTTAGTGTTTTCGTCGGAAATGCTTGAAATACATAGCTTATTTTTGCTCAAAAAGTATCAAAATGTTACTTAAATCGTCTTTTGTCAAGTCGTGAGTGCTTTTTTCGAAAAAAATCTCCAAAAATGCATAAAAAATCATCCTACAGCCCATTAAAAATAGTCTGGGGCTCAAATTCAGGATGTAAAGTCGGTAGGAGTCACTGATGTGCCTTTCCATTTTTGACCCTTGACCCTAAAAACTGGGAGTGTGTCTTAATTGGCAAAGGCCCTAAATAAGGCCCAGAGTGAAAAAAAAGATTGTGAAATTTTTTCCACTCATGAATATTAATTATGTCTCTAACATATCCAAATTTCAGCTTCCCAGCTTATCCCCACTCTTTTTGATGCTCCAAAATGTGACTTTTCTCTACTCAGGGGTCTCAAATCAAGCTAGAAGGTGAATATTTTATAGGTGATTCGGTTGATACTCGTTCTTCTGATATGCCGTTTTAAGATTTCAGCCTTTGAGACCCTTTTAAGCTCCTTTGAGGGTGAAATATCAACGACATTTTGCGGGGTTTTCTTGTGGATCTCAGAAACTGGGGGTAAGTCCTTTTTGGCAAAAGTCCTAAAACCGATCTAAATTTATGAAAAATTCTGAAATTTTTATCGCTGATGAATTTTCTATACTGTCTCTGACATACCCAAATTTCAGCTTCCCAGTTCATTCCCACACTTTTTGAGGCCTCAAAACGTAAATTTTATCGAATAGATGATGAATTTCATTATAGAAATTACAAACCAGAAATTCAGCTCTCATAAAACAACTTGCCTGCTATGACTTTGATTTCGTCATACTGTTGACCAGTGCATATCCTTACGTTACTCAAATGATTTTTAGTCGTTCTCTGAAGGAAACTTTCGGGTCGTATCCTGGAGGAAACCTCCGGGTTTCAATCAATGTCCATGAATCTGTATTTCGTCGCTAAGCATTAGCTCGTGATCTCATTTATGGTCATGCTATATCTGACAGTCCAAAAGTTTTTAATTAATTTCAGGGTCAAAAAAAATTGCAATACAAACAATTTAGATCACTGAAAAATTTCAATGCAAAATTTTTATCTAAATTTTGAAACAGGAAATTTTGAATTATTTGGTGGAAGATCGACGACGTCTTCTTCAGCATAAATCGCAGAAATATACACCCAACCGTGATCAGTAAGACAAACATCTCGATGACACAACACATTCCATTTTCGACAAACGAGGCTTCTTGGTTTCCTCTATGGTGCGACCTTCCCGGAGGTTTCCTTCATAATACGAGTACTAGAGGGATTATGTATAGATAAGTTATGACTGTCGTTTTAAGGAGAAATTGGGTCATTTATTTGTATGTACCTATCATATTTTATGGTTTCAAAAAAAAAAAAAATTGGTGTAAGATCAGTAGCGTTGCCAAGGACAGCGAAGAAGGCAATTATTCCTTTTCCCCTCCGAGGTCTTGAATGACTTGTTAACTAATTGTAACCCATTTTTTTTTCAACATAAGTAATTGTTCATAACAATTTTCGTCCTCGTTTCATTCGAGCCTTAATTACGTATAATTTTCTATTAAATATCTTTGCGTTTTGGCAAATTCCATAAAGTTTCATGTCATTTTTCGATTTTTTTTTCAAACCTCATATTTTTGATTTTACGATATCACCACTGTAGTTATCTACAGGGTGTTCGGTAAGTGGTCTGCCATACTTCATTTTTGGATATAACCATGGGTACCACTGAAAAAACAACGTTAGATGAACAAGTTGCATATCTTAAAAATTGAAGGGGCAAATGCTGTTTTTTTAAAAAAAATCACGTTAATTTTTTTTTTCAATCGTGGAAATGGATAGTACTTTGAAAACTGAATAAATTTTCATTATATGACTTTTTGCATAACTTGAAAATTGAAGGGGCTACAAAAAATTTTGTTCGAAAAAAGTTCTAAAAAAATTAACTAATCAAGGGAATGGATAGTATGTTGAAAAATGAACAAATTTTGTTCTACAGACTTTTTGCCTAACATGAAAAATGAAGAGGGCTACGGGTCATTCAGAATAAGTGGGTTTTAAATTTTTTTAATTTTCTCAATTTTGGATGACCCGTAGTCCTTTTATTTTTCATGTTAGGCAAAAAGTCTTCAGAACAAAATTTGTTCCTTTTTTAACATACTATCCATTCCCTTGATTAGTTAATTTTTTTAGAATTTTTTTTGAACAAAATTGTTTGTAGCCCCTTCAATTTTCAAGTTATGCAAAAAGTCATATCGAAAATTTATTCAGTTTTCGAAGTACTAGCCATTTGCATGGTTGAAAAAAAATTACGTGATTTTTTTAAAAAACGTTATTTGCCCCTTCAATTTTCAAGATATGCAACTTGTTCATCTAACTTTTTAGACCACTCTCCGGACACTCAGTATATGTTTTACTCGTTCTTTGAGAGTATTCTAGCTACACCTCTAAAAAAGGTCTAAAATTATCCACAGGCATCGATTTTTTCATTAAATTACGTTTTTTGCCCTCTAAATTTAAGTCGTCGGTGTCCGTAAAAATAAATTCCGAAAGTTCGGAAAATTTAATTACGAATTATTCGCAGATTGCAGTCTCTCTCGAAACATCAACTACTGGGTATGTTTTGACCATAAATATGATATAAGAAAAGAGGTAGCTGTTCTGTACCATCCGGAGTCGTAAAAAAGACCCGAGCGACAGCTGTCAAAAGTTGTTTTATTAAAAATGTAGAAGAAAAAATCAGTTCTTTGTTCGAAAATTTCTTGTAATTTGAAACTATACAGAATAAGAAAGATTTTTCGCCAGTGAAAAATCCATCTGCATATAAATGAGGCAAAAATTATCCAAAATGAATAAGTAAAATAGTTGAAAATAATTTGTCTTTATCTAGACACGCTCATGAAAAGGACTGTGTAGAACTGGAGCGTAAAATATCAGTATTTAACGGAGAGTAAAGTTGAGCATAGGAATAATCGTGAGCAATGGAAATATTTGCATAAGCAGGCAGATTGTTGCTTTATAGTGAATTTTAATGTACTTCAGTTCAGTGATTCCAAAAGCTACACATTATTAGTTTCCATTCTTAGCTTTTTTTCCCTCCATACTCGTCGATTATAAAACTGAAAAAATTGTATAATTTAGAGCGAGAAATTTAAATTAATTAGCCAATAAATTAATTATAATTTTTGATACGTAACGGTTTCGCTGTGTAATTTTTTTTCAATTTCACCTCGATAATCTTACCATTTCTAACAATTTTCAAATTAATTGCGAGCCATATAAATTTACTCGGCTGGTTTTAAATAAGATTGATGTACTTGAACAAAAGTGTCACCATTTTAAGGACATAATTTATAATAGACTAATTTCTATGAATAATTTTATGCCATTTTGACGCTTTAAATCATGTAAGGCTTACTTTCGCGCGTTTAATTATATTTTCGACGTGATTTGCGCAAATTGGGAACCCTTTCTTGAGACATATATTTTCGCGATAAGAATATGCAATGTGATTAAACCGTAATATACGTGTATAGTAATATCATAATTAAAGATGTTTTTAAAGGTGATGATTTTAATTATGGGCATTGTTTTTTTTTTGTTTTCAGGATTTTATCGATTTTGTAGATTTCATCCGAATCATCGAACACGGTACGTACAATTTACGTCATTTGGGTAAAATTCGAAGGGGTGTTTTTTTTAAATACCTGGAAAATATCTCGTTTCATCGAATTAATCCTTAAATACTGACGTCAAATCAAGAAAGTGGGGGTTGGGATTTGTTTACGGTATATTTGAAAATAACGTTGTAGGTAATTTTACGAATTAATGTCTGAATATTATTCAAGCATTGTGGTTGAAATTGTAAAACGAAAAGGAACTATCGTAGGACGTTTTTAACTCGGGCAAAGGAGGAACTCGAGAAGAAATAACGAATAAAGGAAGGAAGTTCGCTTACAGCTCTGTTAACGAGTTTTTAAACTCCATTAAGCTTTTGATAAATGCTGAATGCGGACATTTCTCTATCACCGATTTATATATACGAATCATTCCATCCTTTATATACTCGCGTAGATATAAGTAAGTATTTTATTGCGATGAAATTTTTTGCCCAACGTTCAAACACCTCGGAACAATTTTTTAAGTAATTCATCCTGTTGATAAACGCTATTATCTTAAAGTGAATATATTTTCGACCATTTTTCCACTCGTATGTCGTTTGTTTAAACGTAACGGTTCAATTTTTTTTCCCACCGCGCTGTGTGATCTAAGAAAGGTGGTAACTTTTTAACGGCCAGTCACACAGACAATTTTAACGTAAAAAGGGCATGTTTCAATGGCATCGTTACACCAGAAGGGTTTAGCGAGCGTTTTTTTTTATTTTTTTCAAAATGGAATGAATAAATCACCTTATAGCGTACTACCTTTTTTTGTTATTTATTTTTTTTCAGCTGTATTCGTTTTTATATGTACTCGACTCTCTTCAAAATTTATAGACGGCGAAAATTTCTCGTCTTTATAGGATTTAACTGGAAATTTAGAATTTCGATAATGCAATAAAAACTAATCCGAGATGACTGCCCATTTTCACGCCGTTCGTGGTAATTTTTCTCATTTTTTTTTTGAAAATTGGATTCCACAAATCAACTTCCTTTAAACGTGAAGTGTAATTTGAGAGACTTTTTTTTTTAGTATTTTCGTTCGTAATTAAATAGGTAGCCTTTGTCTAAAGTAAGGTGAATTTCAACATTTTGCCCTTCAAATGTAAATAGCTTCGAGCTCCGCGAAAGTGGCGTTTCTGGTATACTCGAGTTTCCCATTTAAAACTGAAGATATTATCACTTAATTGCAAACTATAGTAACACTACGAACAATGAACGAATCGAAATACGTTGATGATGAATTCTAGCGTAGAATTTGTATTGCTAATCAGGTGTATCTAACACGGCTCCTGTTTCGGTTTCGTCGAGATGTGAAACACGGGTAAAAAATCATTGATTTGATGGGTAGATCTGTTTAAATGGCGATAGATTGATCGTTTTTAAGATTCGAGTTCGGGAAAAAATGTACTCGGAGGAGGGAAAAAATCGAAAATCGAAATATTTATAGTTGTGATGATTGAGCTGGCGTGCATAGGAAAAGAAAGGGGGCTGATTTAATTTTTCCTTGAAAATTCACCTTTTGTCAATTTTTTGGTTTTTAGAAAAATTTCTCCTAACTATTTTAACATTGAAAAATGGCAATCATTCTTTCAGTTCAAACAATTTTGAATATGGAGTTTTTAAATATCAAGGTGTATGGGTTCATGAGTTCGAAAATTCCAAAAAAGTTTAAATTTTGTTTAGTGAGTCCAAAAATACAAAAAAGTGCATTTTTTTCAAATTTTAGGAAATAGTGCATTTTTTCAAAATTTAGAAAATAGTGCAATTTTTTCAAATTTTAGAATATAGTGAAATTTTTTCATTTAAAAAAATAGAATTCTTTTGAAAATTTGAAAAGCGTCCGAAAATTTTCTACTCGGTTCTCTTCCCGTAGTTGAAATAATAAAAATTACTTTACAGACAGCAAGGCTATTCCATACTAAAACAGACCAAAAATGAAGTCTGGTCTTCCGATTTCGCTCAAATTTTTCATACGAGTTTCCCTTGGTGGTTCGTTCACAAAACCACGATCATTTATTTTCTAACCCTCAAGGGGGCGGGGAGGCGGGCCTCGAAATTTTTGTACAATTGCAATTTTTAGCCAAATTACCCAACTTTGAAGGCCCATATCTCAAGCTAGGTTGTACTTGAAAAAAAACTGTTTGCGGGATGTGAAAGATAATTAATAGGAGATTCAAAAACGGGAATCACGTTTTGAAAAGCTCAAAGTTGAACTTTGGTGGTGAAAGCTCAACTTTCATGATAAGAACAAAAGATAAAAGCTACCATTTAAAAATCTGAAAAAATTACAGCGAGTAGCCCTTTTCACGCTTTTTCAACCAACAAATTTTCAAGATGGGATCCCCAGACCCCAAGGGGGTACAGGGGTCACCAATTATGACCAAAATTCAAAAAAATCGAAAAATCAAAGTAACACATCGATTACTACTAATTCGAAGGCGCTGATTTCGAATATGTATTCAGTTTTTTTATTTGACCTCTCTGAACTCCCTTATTACCCTTCCTGACAGGGTCAAAATTCAAAAAAAATGAAAAATAACGTGTGACCTGTCGTTTGTTAGGTTTTTAAGGGCGCTGAGTACGAAAATTTGCTTATTTTTTGAATTTGACCCCTTAGTGCCTCTCTAGCCTTCCAATTTTGGGACAAGCTATGTTAAGAAACGAAAATATCGTGTGGCATATCGATTCTAACTAATTTGAGGGCGTAGAATTCGAATATCGACTTACTTTTTGATCCGATCCCCTCCCCGTGCTTCAACGCTTCAACTGACCCATTCTTCCAGTCTTTGGTGATCAATACGGAATTGATTATTTCAAAAAATTGCGGGGAGGGGGGTCGGATCAAAAAGTACGTCTATATTCGAATTCTACGCCCTCAATCGATGTGTTACTTTACTTTTTCGATTTTTTTGAATTTTGGTTATAATTATGAACCCATGTACCCCTTTGGGGTCTAGGGATCTCATCTTGAAAATTTGTTGGTTGAAAAAAGGGTAAAAAGGGCTACCCACTGTAAATTTTTCAGATCTTTAAATGGTAGCTTTCATCTTTTGTTCTTATCATGAAAGTTGAGCTTTCACCACCAAAGTTCAACTTAGAACTTTTCAAAATGTGATTACCGTTTTTGAATCTCCAATTAATCCATTAATTATCTTTCAGACCCCGCAAACAGTTTTTCCACAAGTACAACCTATCTCGAGATATGAGCCTTCAAAGTTGGGTAATTTGGCTAAACACAAAAATTTCGAGGCCCGCCTCCTTGCCCCCTTTAAGGTTAGAAAATAAATGATCGTGGTTTCGTGAATAGACCACCAAGGGGAACCCGTAAAAAAATTTTGAGCGAAATCGGAAGACCCGACTTCATCATTTTTGGTCTGTTTTAGTATGGAATAGCCCAGCATATTTGACTCTATTAATTTTTTCAGAAAAAGTTGCTTTTGATACAAAATGTATGTAGTATTCTTTTAAATGAGAAATTCTGTTCATTTTCGAGCAAATTTCAAATAATCTGTATTGAATTTTTAAAAAAAATGCTTTCGCTACGCTCAGGAGTGATTTACCTACACTCTTCTTCAATTCCACAGGATTATTTTGAAAGAAGAGATAGGAAGGATGAGAAAGAAATAAGGAATTATTGTACCTTTTTTAAAGAGTCTTTCAGGTTATTAAACGTGCAAAAAATCATCAAAGGTCACAAATTATTCTCTGATAAATGAAATGTTGGAAAAAGTGATAGAATTTCAGCCTTTAATCGTATTTTTTCGAAAAAAATATTCGCTCTTGCTTCGTTCGATTTCAATAAGTTTACATAATATTCGTATCTCAGCAAAATGAGTGATATTTTTTGAAACTTAACAAGCTCTTTTTTGCTTCACCACGTCAATCCCATTGATTCTCTATTTAGTGAAACTGGCTGGAAAAATTTCCAGGGACTTGAGTGAAATTTATCGATTTGAAGCACGTGTCTTTATTCTTCGTTTCGAGAAGGTAAAAGTAAAAGGAATTACAAAAAAAAATTTCAATCTGAAAAGTCAGAATTCACATTTTCAGGATTTAGCAGACACGTTGAGTATAAAAAAATTGATTCGGTATCACACTGAAATTAAAAATATTCAGCTGCGTACTAAAAGATGCATTAAAGGAGAGGGACTGGTGACGAGAGGTGAGAGGAGGAATTTATTCTAGTTGTAAAATTCAAGATGAAGATTTCGGGAAAACTTGAATTAAAATATGTTAAACATTCAATTCCTTGTGTAATAGCAATAATCTCAGTTTAATGTACCTATTATTTATTTGAAGGGAAAGAGAGGTGGAAAGTACAATTCCATAGTCCGAGCAACTGAAGTCATTCACTCTGACAATTTGTGGAAGAAAAGAAAGAATGAAAGTTATGTGAATTTTAGGCCCGAATTTTAAATCATACCTTAAAAGTTAAGGTAGCCTTAAAAATTCCTTATCGCATTTTCAACCAATCAGAAAGCACGAAACGGTTCCTTAAAACCATTAAGGTTGCCTTAATTTCTAAGGAATGATTTAAAATTCGGGCCTTACTCTTTTTTATAGTACTTAAATAGGTATTGCCAAATAAACACAAATTTTTTCAAATTTTGGAAAAAAGTAAAATGTTTTGAGTTTTTGAAAAAGTTGATTTTCTTTAGTTAAAAAAAACATCTGAAAAATTTTTACACAGTTTTCTTGCCTAAAATTTTTTTAGCATAAAATTGTTCATTTTTTCAATAATCTGGGCTGAAATTTTTTTTATTGTATCTTCAATGAAATTCATTCCCGTTACTCTTAATTTCTCAATTTTTTGAATACAAAAAAAGAAAATTAGGAAATTATCTACCTATATGTATATCTCAATTATTCATTGAAAAATCGCAAGAAAATGTTCTTGAAAAATTGAAAAAAATCGGTATAATTAACTTTGTCCTAGATTTTAAAAAAATGGCCATAAATCACGAAGAAAAATTTTCATATAATTATTATTCTTCCTTCTTTTTCTCCTTTATAAGTTGACTATAGGTGCACAAACTTATACATAACTGCGCAAATTGAACTAAGTACAATAAAGTTTGATTTTTTTTTTAAATTCTCAAAGTTTGAATATAATTTTTTAGCCGAATAAAAATTCAACCATCTTTGACTCATTCTCCATTAGAAAAAAAAACGCAAAAAAATTTAGCCAGCCATGAAAACACCTTGATCTACCCAATATTTAGAAAGCACTGGTAAAAACAGAGCGAAGGCATAGTTCATTAAAAAGTTCATTGCTTTGTAATTCAAAATATTTTCCCTTGAGATACTAGTCTTGCGAAAGTCAATCATCTTAATTCCTGGAAAATTTCTTTTCATTTCGAAATCGTATTATAATGCACCACTGGCTTCAAATGAACACAACCAAAACGAAAAGAAAAGCCTTCAGTGAAAGTAGAGCCTTTTTTTAAGGCAAGTATTTTGATTTATTTATACTGATCGCTGATAATTTTTTCTCTCTTCGGCTTTCGCTGTCTAGGTAATGAAAATTTTCGACTTTTAGAAGGCGTAGAATGAAAAAATTATCATTGAATTATGTATTTTTAAATTAAAAGATTTACAAGCCACTTAAGAATTCAATGACGTAAAAAAAATTATTAAAAAATTTTATGTACCGAAGATTTTAAACAAGAATATCTTTTTCGTTTGAAATCGCTAAAATATTATGTTGAGTTTAAATAAAACAGTCGATACAAATGACTACATTGCAAAAATACTGCTTATAGTTCCATTTGCATTTTTGCACCAGCACATTTTTTCAAATAAAAGAAAGAAAAGGGAGCGTACAGCTACTGTACGTGTAGGTACAAACATTTACATGCATAAGAAGAAACATTAGCATAAGAGAATCTTTTCAAAGATGAGATGATTTGAAAAAAAGAGTATTTTTATGGTATTAAAATGGAGATGAAATAAAAATTTCATATGGAAAGTTACGGTACATCTTGTCACGAGGCATCACGTTTGCGGGTTTTTAAATTGACAACTTATTAATACGTGCGGTGGTTGGTGGTTTTTAAATAATGCTTTCATAAGCGATTAAAAACATATCGTAATTAAAAAATCTACGCTCTTACCATTTGTTGGTAAATATTTAGCTTGGATAAACTATGACAGAGTTGGATTTCGTATACGTACCTACCTGCAAGAAGAAAAAAATATTGTTAACAAGTATTCCATTTATAAATTTATTATAACGAAAAAAAAATCAAACTTGAACGAATGCATAAAAATGTAAATGAAAATATTTAAATATTATCGAACGATTTATAGCGCGCTACGAAATCAGATTATATAAACCTTAATGCGAAAAAAATAAATCCATTGTGTTTTGACAAAAAATCAAATCACAACAAATGCTATCGTTTTTACCGTTAATAAAACACGACATTTATTTCTATAACAATTTTTAGATGTCGAATTGTATATATATATTTTTTAAAACACGAAATATTTCACTTTATTTAATAAACACGCGATCACTATTTGTAAAATTACTTTCTTTTTCATTTTTTTTTTCTAGGCCAGAAATAATAAAACCTATTATTTGCCAGGCCTAAATCGAAATTATTGCTAAGGTAATTATCGGTCGGATTTGACAGTATTTTAAATTCTTTGATTAAGAGATCTTAGACGTAGTTGTCGATAATTTGAAAATTTTCTCAATGAATTGGATTTATCGATTCATGATGTGATTTTAATACTTTGTTTGGTACCTAATTAAGCAATAAGCATGGAATTTAGGTTATTCATTTCGAAAAAAATTTCACCTGTGAAATATCAGCTACTTAATTTTATCGAAATTTTGTGGGTAATGATTTTAATATTGTTGGGTACGCTTTTAACGGTGCATTTATCGCACGTAAGAAGAGTATAAGCTTAATTATTTTAGGGTTTACTTCGGTGTGATAACGAAGTCCGAATACATTTGTAAATTTAGGTATTGTACTAATTGTAAGATGCCAGTTTTCGATAAAATATTTCAATTTAACCCGAATCCTTTTGCTTCTCTCGAATTAGTAGCTCGAGGTAAATTTTCGACCGAATTAAAAGCTTTGGACCTGAATTTTCAAGGATGATCAATATTGATTTCGTTTTTACGTGTGGTGGGAAAAATAGCTAAAAAGACTCGATTTTTGTGCGAACTGGGAATCTTTGTAGAAGGGGTAAATTTGGCAAATCAATAATCAATTTAGGTATGTACTTCAAAGTATTATTAATTTCCTCGTATATGACACTTTTAATCGTCAAACATACGTCATTTTTCGACTCAACCTAATCGAAAACCCTTAGAATCGATATGCTCCCGATGAAAATTTTTTAGATCAAATCATATCTGGTTTATCTAGAATTACATACATCAAATTTTATATATTTTTATAAAATTGAAGATGTGCTTTCCAAAGTTGCCCAATTACAAAAAGTGCTTTTTTCAGGAAACAAAAAACACGTTTGTACTGTCTGCTTTTAGGGATGCAATTAGATATGATTTGATGTAATTTAATGTAATTTGATAAAATTAGATTGGTACATTTTTGAGATTTGTAACTTTCCCCGACCAAAAATTTAAAAAAAATTTAAAACGATTTTTTTCCTTGAAAAAAGTTGAATATTATTACATTTTGGTGGCATTGTAGAATTCTTTTGACAAGTCTCGAACATTTTTTGGCCAGAAGCTTAAAAAAATTGGTAAAAATTGAGAATGATTGAGAAATTTTTTTTCTTTTGATCCATGAAGCATCAAAATTCAAGAAAAATTGTCACTTTTCGGTCACTTATTCATTCATGAAGTCACTTTTGTGGTCACTTTTTCATTTCCAAAAGGTCACTAAAGTCACTTTTTTTTGGAAATTTTGGAGAAATATGCCTACTATGTTCAAATTCGGTATTAATTTTTGACTCAAATCAAAGGACAAGTCAATGATCAAAAATCAGCGAAGAAAATTCTAAAATTTACGATTTTAAAATTTCTAAAAACTCGATATTGCAGAAATATAATGTATTTGGAACTTTACGGTTTCAAATTTAAGAACCATCGCCTAAAATTTGAACCAAAACTCAGGTTTAAAAAATCCTGTCGGCTGCAGCTCTGGTAGAAGAGAAGCAAACTCTGATTAACGGTGGGGAAAGTGGTGGTTTTTAACTTCTCGTCCAATATCTTGATTCATGAAGTAATAATGCTTAGTTTTAGCCTAAGGAGTTCAAATAAAGGTGATAGAAAAAAAAGGACACCTTTCTCTACCATCCTACCAATTTTATTATTTTATTATTAAAATTAAAATTTTTTATAATAAAACTTAAACTTTTTCAAATGCTAAGTAGGTATAAAATTGCACAAACGAAAATGAGTCCAATGATACATGAAATTTTGAGTTTTGGTTCATTTTTACTTCAGCTTCAAAAGTTTTTTTCCAGCGACATCAAGGGAATTTTGGGACATTGAGGCATTGAACCTTTGGGCCATTGGAGCATTCGTTTGAAGTTTTTTCTCATTTTTAGGGTTCCTTATTAAAATAATCGCCTTCAGCTTTCTGCACCAAAACAACAAAACGCTATCTCGTGTGGTATAAAAATAACTTACTTCAAATTTTTTTCATTTTGCTCTCAAATCCAATTTTCTTCTCCAATTTGTTCTTAATTCCAAATTTTTTTCAACTAAAATTTTCTTTCGACTTTATTTACAAATTTTTTAACAATTTTTTTTCAAGATCTTTATCAGGTCTAAAATTTTATTATAATATTTTTACGGCGACTTTCTTGCCAGGTCCTTTGGACTTCGTTTGTTTTCATTACTTTTTTAAGTGACTTGAAAAATACAATTTTTTCAACGTTTTCACATTTTATTAAAAAAAAGATTTCTTGAAAAAATTTAAAATTTTAACGAAAATTCTATAAAAATACGTATTCTAACCCATCAAATCCATCAAATCCATCAAATCCATCAAATCCATTAAAGCTTGCTTTTCACAGTTTTTAAGAATGTGTATTTTTCATTTCAATGAAGTATGCCACTTTTGTTAAAATTCCTGTCTTTGTGTAGAAGTGGTGGATGGTGGAAGGAGGAAAGAGTGCTTAATTGCCCTTGAAGGGCTGAATTGTTGAAAATAACCGCCTATTTCAATGAAAACTTTCCAAAAATTGTTTCCTCTTCCATCATTTTGTTTCAAAAAACGAAGACGAACTTTTTTTTTTGATTTAGCATAATTGAGGGAAGAGGGAGGGGAGGAAACAAAAATTCCCTATTAAAATTTGATTTTTCCGACTCAAAAAGTACAATTTTTCTCATTTATCACAATTTAAAACAATTTTTTTTTTAAATAAAAAAAAATCGATTCCAACCTCATTTTTTCGACTAAAAATGAAATTTCATCGTGAGGAAATCTGTTCTTTCTGTCCCTCCCAGCTCCCACTTTTGGCAGTTTTGGCCCAGTCTTGACAAGAAAAAAATATGTTGCTTATAAAATGATCTATTAAAAACAAATTTTTCCAATTTTTTTCAAAACTTTTTTATTTTTGAAACTATTTTTCATTAAGAATTTTGAAATTTGATGTTCATTTGATAAAATATTTCAGAAACGCGAATCTGTTTCTTCAACTATGTACCTTACCTACTTTCATTCCAAACAATTTCGGCCAAACTCGAATCTTATTCACAATTCCGAAAAAAAAATGCGAAAAACCAGCCACCTTTACGATTAATTTTCCAACCGAACATCTTGTCTTTGTAAAACCTTCGAGTGCACCCAATAAAAAAGTAATTTCTTGACAAATTTCGTCGATAAATAGAAGTCGGCGGAATATTTACACAAGCTTGCTTTGCGGTACAACGCACGAGTGTTAAGTACCTATATCGATGAATGTAACAACTTGAAACAGCCGCTATAAATTTGAAAAGTTTGGTTATTGGAGTTGTTGCGCGCTGCAGTCTACGTAGGTATTAGACGTTCAAAAGAAGAAAAAAAATAACTACACGAGAAATATTAAAACACGTGAGACTAATACGCCAGGCATACACAAGATTTTTTCCTCCGCTAAGAAAAGGTCGTGGTTCTTTGTTTCTTATATTTTTTTTAACCGAGTGAAAAACTTCTTGAAATTTTTGGCTTGAGGAGAATAGTTGTAACCTTCATTTTGCCCAACGCAACGGTTGATTTTTAACTTATTCTTGCACTGTTGACGTCTTATTTGCATTTTTAATATTTCCCCTGCGACAGCATGAAGTTTTCTGACACTATATTAAACTCTTAACAGATTTATTTTCTTTAAAAACTCGGTTTTTTTTAGCGAAAATGAAAATTTTTTAACCGAAATACAGAAAAAAATAAGAGGAAAAGAAGAAAAATACGGTTTCTTGATGAATGAACTTTTTTTATTCTTATATTTTTTTCGAAATAAATTTCTTCGCGACGAATAGTGAATTTTTTAATAAGAAATTATTATGTTTTATAAAGTTTCGTGTTCGGGGAGACAAACAGCTCGAGAAAAAAACAGGACGATTTGAGAGACGTAAGAAGGATTTAAAACCTGGTTCGCGAATTTCAAAAGTTACATATTTCAAATTTTCGAGATATTTTCACATGATAGTGCCAAGATCTCATCGTAAATCTTGCTGTATTCGTTTCTTTATTTTTCTGTCTTAATAACTTTTCCAATTTCGGTTTAACGTGATTTCACGCTGTTGTGATAAATAAACCAATGTACGGAATAAGCAGGTGTTTTTTCCTGTTTCGGTATGTTCGAGTCAGCATCGTTCGTACAGTCGTATAATAACTTACGAATCACAATGTGTTTGGAATTTTAAATCGTCGAGTTGATTTTGAAATTTTACAGCTCGAGATTTTCATAAAGTCTCAACTTTGAAATGCAGATTTCTTTTTGTAAATTGTTGTCTTTAATTTCCATCTGCTTAATTAAATACCTGGCTTTATTTCCTGGTGTTTTTATATTCGGTAACAATTAACGATAATGAAGAAGTGTTTGGAATATTGTGGTAAAGCTTTATCTTTTTTCAAAGGCGTAATAAATTTTTCAAAGGATTTACCTTTAAAGAATGAGAGAAAAAAAAAACGTTTCTACAAATGATTTTTTTCATACTCACGGTTCATTTTAATTAATTAAAAAGAAATTTTACGTTTTGAAAATTACGTTGAATAATTTCAAAGAAAAATCGTTTACTTTGAAATATATCTCTGTTAAATTCACCGTAAGTACACCAACATTACCATGAATTGTAGCACGACTGCGACGACGCGAGGTGAAAAAAAAAAGAGGGGCATTAAATTGTAACACGATTTACGTGCATCTATTAAGTACGTTTTCGAGTAATATGATTTAATTGAACAAAATGCATGCGTTTGGAATCAACGAAACAGAATTTATTTGATTTTAATTACTCGTACAAGACGAGGTCCATTTTGAAGTGGTTTTTCCTCATCTTCGACTTCCTAATTTGTAAATAATGCTGTAACATTTGTACGTCTAGTTGGTAACTTTAACGAATTTATTTTAAAATCTTAGGTGATTTATTTACTATCAAAGTATGGCGGTTGCCGGGTCGGTAATATTTATAAGAGAACTGCGATTAAACGGCTTGAAATTTAATGTTTTAAGTAGCTCGTTCGAGTGGCCGCGATATTTTAACTCGATGTCAGAAAACGCGGTTTACACCAATTGTAAAGAGCATGGTTTGCCATGAAAATAACCCAAACTTTATTTTACAAGTTCACTTTAGCGGAGAAAGCCACTTGCTGTATAGACAGCGTGATCGATAACGAGAATATCATTGTTTTTAGGGTGCTCGATGGTAACTATTACGTCTACGAATATGCCAAAATCATTCGCACATATAAATCGATTAATACATCGCGTTTATTTTTTTCTTCCTTTGCAAAACTGTAAATAGAGAAAATTCCGGATTAATGGATTTTACCCCGAAAGAGATTTCGAAATTCCGTATGTTTGTCGAGGGTATGTCTTTCTGTTCCAAGCTCGGATACCGAAGTGGGTTTCGAAAGTTAGTTCTGTTGGGGGTGGAAGGGGAGGGGGGGATGAAAAGTTTCCGAATTGTCGTAAAAAGACGCGTCGCTGAAAATTGCAGCTCTTCCATTTGTTTTTCAATTTCCATTTTACCAACGCGATGGGACAATTTTTTTCGAATTTTCGATAAGGCTTATCAAAAACATACGCGAAATAACATTTCAAAATTTTCAAAGTGCGATAAAGTTGCAATTTTTGATAATTTTGATGTCATTTTTCAAAGTTTTTTTGATTTTTTTCCGAGTATTTTATTTTTGAGAAAATCTTGGCTATCTTTGGAGTAGTATCTGCAACGATACATATTATAAAGTATGGAAAATTTTTTACATCATCTCGCCTTCTCCTTACAGTCACATAATATTCGATCTTTAAGAGCGTTGAATTTTACTGTAATTCGAGCTCGGACCGAAGAAGGTAGGGCTCATTTTCCGTTTATTCCAAAGTTCGAAAAATCATGCGTTCAGTGAAAAGATGTTGATTCAAACCAAAAATTACACAGTTTTGCTGTGAAAAAGTTTAATTTTGAGTCAAAAATTGCAAAACATTTTTATATCGAATATTTTTCAAAAATTTCGAGCTGTAAAGTTTTTCCCATAGAAAAATAATACTTTGACTCTAGGAAAAACTTTTAATTGATGGGTAAGACTGCTGTTTTTCGATTCATATATTATTTACATAAAATATTTTTGTATTTAAAAAATTCTTCTAAAAACCACTTCATTTTTTGATTTTTTATCGCAAAAATCCCAGTTTTTATCTCATTTTTTAACCTATTTCGACCCCTCCTTAAGACAATCTAAAAAAAATTGGCATAAAAAATTTGACGACTCCCCAAAGTCATTGCGCAGATCCGCGCCTGAATCAGACTTTGGAAATCACAAAAACTCGAAAATAGCTGGAATTTTTGAAAAAAGTTCAAAAAACATGAAATTTAGATGAGAATTTGTAAGATGGATTTGCTGTCTTATTTTATTTTATTTTTTCAAAAATACCGAAAAATAAGTTGGATAAAACTTCGATTGCTAAAATCTGTCCTTTTCTTTAAGGCATATTTACATGAAAAAAGATTCTGAGTTTTACCCAAAATTTTGCAAAAGTCGATTTTTTTGCGACATGCGACATATGAATAGAAAAATATGTTTTTTATCGGTATCCTAAAAAAGTTATCCAATTTGAAACAAAAAATTCTGGAATGTAGGAAAAAATTAGAAAAAAAACGTTTTTTCTCTCAAAAAAAGTAGGTACGTTAAATTCAATACTTATTTTATCAGGTTTGACGCCGCTTGAATGATTTTTTGGAAAAGTGGTCGGGAAGAAGGGGAAAACACACATTCATCGAGAGATTATAACACGAAAAAACGTAAATTTTCAAAAATTTTCAATTTCTGTGGGAAAAGTGAATTTTTTAATGTACATAGTGGGTACCTATCTACGAGTATTTAGCTAAAAAATAATTCAAGTCGAAAATTGATTTTTGAAAGTTGAGGAAATGAAGTTGAGAAATCCTAGAAATACTTATTTGAACATCAAAAGGATAATTTTTTGAGAAGAGAAGTATTGGTATTTATTAAGTTCTTGCCTATTTCAACTTTTTCGACTCCAACGAATTGAGTTTTAACGAAAATGTAAATATCATAACCGAATAGATGTTTTTTAAATTTATGACTTTTAAATTTTGAATTTTTGTTCTCATTTTCATGATTTCATTCGAGTTTGTACTTTGTAGGACTGAATGATTCTAAAAATCTGTTATAAATTGTCCTCAAAAATATATTTTTGATAACATCCTCATCATTATAATTGACTGCTTAGATTCAGAACCACATAACCTACTGTGAAATGATCATTAGGAGAAGTACCCATCCGTATAATAAATGAAGTTTAGTTTATTAATCATTTTGGGTACTGATGAGACGATGAGTAGGTACTTTTCCTCGTAACTACTTCATCGTGGTTTGTGTGATTCTACATGTGAGCAATCGAATTCAAAATTTTTTATATTGGATATTATGGCGAAATTAATTTTTTTAAGTAGAAAAGTTGGAAATTTTTTGGAAGTTATGACCGTTTTTGAGAAATGTTTGTTTGGAATTGAAATTATAAAAAAATCTCCTACAGTGAAAAAATAAGAAAAAATCAATTTAGTTGGAAAATTTCGATTTTTTTCTGTTCTAATAAGCCAACTTTGATTTTTCCCTGTCCCTTCCCGCACCAGTATCAAAAATTTTCAAAAAATCGATCTAAAAATATTATTTAAAATTGTGCTTATTACATCCTCGGTTATAGAATTGTCTCGGGGGGGGGGTAAAGTATTGTAATTAGTAAAGAATCCAGGCGAAGATTTTAGGGGGAACGCATGAAAATTTGTACGCTCTAAATTTTTATTTTTCTAAAGATGAGTCTAATAGTGGAAAAACGAGATTTATATAATACAAAATTGAAAATTGGCGTGGTTTTTGAAAGAATTTTTTCAAAACAACGATATTTTATGTAAATGAAGACAATCTACCATCCGAGCAAACGAGTGTGGTATTTTTTTTGGTAAATCTAAAACATTGTCATTTTTTTCAACATTTTTGCGAGCTACTTTCGACCGTCTGGCTTCTTTTTTTGGTTCTAGGGAATGATTTTACTCTAAATTCTCCCCTCCCTCTGTCGATCTCGCTTCAGTAACGTATTCAGATAGTATAATCTTAGAAAAAAACAAAATCCACAAAAAATTATGCTCACTGTGTGAAAAACACATCATAAATGATTTAATTTCTTTTTCATGGTATTAAAATTTTCCCACGTGATTATTAAGAAAGCCACATTCACGTTAGAAAATCTTTTTAAAAGGTATTACCAAGTATACGTGTATACCTTAGGCGAAGTTGAAAAAAGGAAGGAAGAACTTGGAGAAAAAAATCTTCTCAGATGAGTTTTCAAAGCAGGATCAATATAGTGTTTCATTTCTTTTAGACTTTAAATAGCAATATAATACGGTTTGGTTTTTGTAATAACGTTATCTTTAAGCTTAACTTGATCTAAATGGCTTTTTAGTGTAAATATAAGCCCGAGTGAAGTTTAAAAAAATAAGCTTCTAAATAAAGTAACACTTTTAAGCATATACGGGTAGTATTTGTAGAGAAAACATTAACACCAGCATCACGATAGTAGGAAACAAATTTTGATATATGTGGAGTATATAAATACGTATAATGCTGAATAGTTCATTGATACATTTGAAAGAAATTGAGCTTTTGATGATGATAAACTCGTATAAAAAGCGGTACATAAATGGTATATGGTTTCATATTTTGATACTTGGATAGATATGTAATGCTGTGGTAAAAAGTACACCACATATCAACATTAATAAATCCACTTCAAGGGGATGCTATTAATAAGCAAATATTTTTTTTGGTAGAAAAAAAAATGCAAAACTTCGTATTCGTATGCGAAAAAAGCAATCTATACGATACCTCTTTGAATAAGTCGAATATTAAATATCGTTGTTAATTTCACGAAAAATAAACAAAATCGTCGTATATGCATTCAAATAGAAATTCGTTCGGTTTTAATTAACTTTTAAAAAAGCTTTAACCACTTTTTTGTGGCAATGGCGGCCAAATCGATGTTCAGTTCAAGATAATCCTCGACTCGAAATAAATTAAGTTCGTACAAAAGGCTGCGGATTTTTTAAATAAAATAAAATGTAAATTTCGTGTTCATCGGAATATAATTATTTCTTCCATTCCACCGAGACCTGGAAAAAAATCACGAATTTCCTTGTTTGGAGGATACTTAGGCGCCATGAATAGGTTTTTATAAAAAATTGAACCTAATATTTTGTTAGGATTCGAGACTTTAGCTGTGGGTTAAGTACATCAAAGCGATTGAGAAATTTTTCCAAGGTTTTCTCGAGTTGGCGTTGAGAAAAGAGTCGATTCGAGGTATCGTTTATATTCTTTGTGGAACGAGTACTCATATGGGAGGTTGTTCGCGGTAGGGCGTGTAATAAAGTAGGCTCGCTGCAAGAATATATGATTTTACCTTTTGTTTTAATATTCTTCCGAAATCTTAATGTGTGACTATATTAACCAAACGTATACGACTGTGGAAGTAGCGTGCACAGACCGAATATTCCCGCGAGTATCTTCAAAATGATAGTATTCCTGTGGTAAATAATTGCCTTTATAGTTGAGAGAGTAACTTGAAGCCGTGTACCTGTTTCCTGCTGCTGCTTTCTACTATACAAACTTTTCAGTCCTCAATTCCCGCCTCTAGTTAACGTAATAAGTTTTGATGAAGCGTGAATCGTTCTTGGCGAACGTGGCAAACGGCGAGGAAAAAATTAGCGGCAATATTTCAAAATTTTGCATCCTTTTGGAATATATATGCGTAGGTATTTAAGCCTACGTGCTGCGAAATTTCTACCTACTTCTGGTATACCTATTCGAAAAAGTCAAACCGCAGAGTAAGTTTTTCTTGCCTGCGGTAACCAATAAGTTTTTAGTCGAATTTTTGAAAAAAATTAGTGCTATTGCGGTAAGCACTACATAATTTTAAATAATGAGCTAAAAACGATTTTTCTAAATGTTTTGGGCCTCCTGGACCAAAATGATGATGTTTTAGGCCCTGTCACATCGTGTCAAAAGGGGTCTTTGCAAGGGCACAGTCAGGAATGGACAAAATCACGGAATTGGTGATTCGAATCACAATCATGAATCACGCTTACAAATCACGAATCATGATGTGCGGAAATGATTCGAATCCTTTTTTTCCGAATCCCTTTTTTGTTGCATCCTCCACATCCTGTAAAATATTGTACCTACGCTTTATAGACAATGAGGAGTCCTTCTTACCCTTTTTTTAACCAATAAATTTTCAAAATGTGATCTCGACACTTCTGAAAGGGGGGGGGGGGGTATCGAGGTACTCAATTTTGACCAAAATTCAAAAAAAAAGGTAAAAGTAACACATTGATTTCTACTAATTTGAAGGCGCTGAGTTCAAATATGTATGTACTCAGTTTTTTCACATCCGACTCCCTCCCCCTGAACCCTCTTATCAGCTCCCTTGATAAAATCAAAATTCAAAAAAATGAAAAATAACATGTGGTTTGATGGGGTTTTCAGGGCATACTGAATTCGATTTTTCATTTTTTTGAATTTCAATCTTATAAACTCATAACGAGGACTGATGAAGGGAAGGGGTTCAGAGGGGTTGGATGAAAAAACTGAGTACATATTTCAACCTAGCGCTCCCGAATTAGTAGAAATCGATTTGTTACTTTACTTTTTGTATTTTTTTGAATTTTGGTCAAAATTAAGATGCTCGGTGCCCCCCAGAAGTGTCGAGATCGCATTTTGAAAAAATTTTTGTTAAAAAAAGGGTAAGAAAAGCTCTTCATTGTAATTTTTCAGATTTTTAAATAATAAGGGTAAGGTGCCCCATTATCGCCTAGTGCCCAATGTCGACCACCTCGTCTATCTCCGGCGCTATGGGCGACAGCGAGCCGAAAATTTTTTTTTCATATTCTTCATCGAAAATCCGGAAAAATAAGACCACTCCGACATCCTGAAAGCCAAAACTCGCGGAGAAAAATAGAAAAGAAGAAGTTGGAAGGCCAAAAACTTTTTTTAGCAATTGCTTGCACGCCTTGGAATTTTTTCTTAAAATTATCGAATTGAATGTTTCTAGTGTTTTTGTGATTGAGAAAGTTCAAAGTTTCTGATGTAATCATCACATTTTAATAATTACAACTTTAAGTAAAAAAGAAATTCACTCAAAGTTCATTTTTATGGTGTGTCCCTTTATCGACCACCTATAATCAATGTAATTTGTTGTTTTTAAGTGATTTCGTTTTTTTCAATTTTCTCGAATTTTGGTTGTAGGGTTGTCATTTTGGTCTCAAATTGTTCATCTGTGAAAGAGAAACACAAAAAAAATATTTTCCTGTAGATTCTGTTCATAGCGGACAAAATCAGTGGGTGGTCGATATTGGGAACCCAAAATTTCGACCTTGCGTTTTGACATGTTTCAGAAAAAAATTCCTAAAAAATACTAAATTTTAACGGATGGCCCCGGGGCTTTCCACAATTGTAGGGGAAGGATGTAGGTATCCATTAAGCCATCAATGACATTTCCAGCCCTTAAACTTTTGAAATGGTAAGACTTCAAAAAAAAGTGGGCGATAATGGGGCACCTTACCCTTAGCCTTCATTTTTTGTTCTTATCATGAAAGTTGAGCTTTTACCACAAAAGTTCAGATTTGAGTTTTTCAAAATATGATTATCGTTTTTGAATATTCTATCCGTTCTCTTTCAAACTCCGCAAACAGGTTCTCGTACTACTCAAAAATTACGATGTCCATCTCCCCACAACCTCTTTGAGGGTTAGGATGGAAATAATGGTATTTATTTCATTAGACCATCAAATAGAACTCGTAAAAAAATTGAGCGAAATCGGACGACTCGATTTCATTTTTGATTCGAGTCGATGTAGAATAGCTCTTTTGGAACACAATTTCTTGCTTGATTCGAATCACAAATCACGAAAGACGATGTGCGGAAATGATTAGAATACGATTCACGATCACATCTCACAAGATGATTCGAATCATGCCCATTCCTGGCATAGTTATATCACAGAAATTTGAGAGGTTCAACTTGCAAATTGTGATTCGTCTCATTTTTCCAAGGGCTTCAAAACTAGTTCAATAAAAAAAATTCTGAAGTTTAAACTAGTGATAGATATTTTATTATCTGTAATATATTTAAATTTCAGCTTCCCAGCTCATGCCCATTCCTTCTTAGGTCTAAAAAAGTAGATTTTTACATTTTGAAGACTTTGTTTGGATTACAGCTCAAACAAAATGATCTGAGGAGCTGAAATCTTTGATATAGTCTGTAAAGGTCACTGAGATACTTTTTATTGAGACTGGGTCTCTTTCAGGGCTGTCTAGCTAGTTAATAGCTAATAGCCATTAGCCGTTAGCCAAAGGATTTTCACTCCTTTTAGCTTTAGCTTTTAGCTAGCCAATCAACTCTACTAGCCATTAGCCATTAGCTTTAGCCGATCAAATCGAATGGCTATTGGCTTCTTTTTTTGTTAATTTTTCTCTTCCTGAGAAATTTCTTGAGAAATTTCAAATTTTATTAGTAATTTTTTCTTATAAATGTGTAAAATTGCGATTTGTTTATGTTTTTTTGCTCTTTTTCTTCAAAGGAAAAATAACTGCCTTTTTTTTACATTTTTGCACATAATAAATAATAACGAGTATTTTGAGATGCCACATGATTTTTTTCAAAAATTAGCCATCAGCTAACCAATAGCTAGCCGATCAACTCACACTAGCTATGCTATTAGCCATTGGCTCTAGCCAATGAATTTTTTTTTAGCTTTTAGCCGTTAGCTCTAGCCAATTTGATTGGCTAGACACCCCTGGTCTCTTTCATTGAAGGCTCTAGAACGGGCCCAGGATGAAAAAAAATACTATTACCTAATAAATATCAATATTTTCCCTAACATATCCAAATTTCAGCTGCCCAGCTCTTCCTTGCTTCTTTTGAGGCCAAAAATGTGATATTTTTCAGCCCAGGGAACTCAAATTAAGCCAGAGGATCTAAAATTTTCAAGCACATAGTCGATTGGTATTCTTGATATGTCTTCTAAAGGTTTCAGCTTTTGAGACCCTTTTGTATCCCTTCCTGGGTGAAAAGTCGAAGAAATCCAAATTTTGCGGATTTTTTTCTCGTCTTCAAATTCATGTTACCCAACCTTAAACCCCAAAAAATGACTCGGGGATCTGAAAGTGCGAATATAGAGTCAGTGCTGGCACTGATTTTTGGCCCCAGATCCCTAAAACTGAGAAGTGGGAGGGGTCCCATTTGGCGAGGGTCCTAATTTGAGCCCAGGTTGGAAAAAGTTTCTGAAATTTTTATCATTAATGAATATCGATATCATCTTTAACATGTCCAAATTTCAGCTTCCCAGCTCATCTCCACTACTTTTGAGGTGCCCAAAATGTTAATTTTAATAAATAATGACTGCTTATCGATACTCCAAACCAAAAATTCAGCTCTCATGTAGCGGCCTCCCTGCTCTGATTTTTTTTTTATTTTAGTCAAACAATATAATATGATTTTACCCTACTAGGCACAATCTTCGAAAAATAATTCGCATCGTTTAACGTTACGCCGAAAGTGCAAACGGCAAACGATTTTGCGGTCGTAAAATAAATGAACTGGTTTTCGAGAGTACGATTGTTTGAGAAAATTTTATTAAATCCGAACATATATGTTACCTTCGTATTACGTTTATACTATGGAATATAAAAATAATGAAAATATATCATCAATTCAACGTGTAGATTCCTGGGAGGTAATTTTATTTCGCAAACGAAAGTGAAATGGCGTGCATAGGTTGATGGGTTATTTTATCAAATTCAATTTGAACAAAGAAGGGAAGGAGTTATCGACAGAGAAAATTATTCGCTTGTCAAATACATCTTGGAGAAAATTTTTCTTTTAAGTGAGCCATACCTATACATCTATACATATGTAGCTAGGAATTTAATAAAATATGTAGCTAGCATTCGAGCTAGCGAAATTAACCGAAGAGAAAACAGGCACCGGATCGAATCAAAAATTTAAATGAATAAAGCTCTCGGGAATTCCATGATGCGTTCGCATCGTAGACCTTTTTCGAAATTGTTTCTAATTTGTAAAAATGTTTTCTTTCAATTACTTTATTGGATTTTCGCCGTTTTAACTGGAGTGATCTTTAAATGGACGATTCATGAAACTCGACTGTCAAAATGTTACGTACTCGTTTGAAGAGGTAATTTTCCAATCGAGCTGGAACTAGAGAACGTGAAACTGTTGGGAGAAAATCTGTTCTGGATAAAGTAATTTTTTCCATCTTTGTGTAGTTTTAAACAAGTTGAGTAGCGGCAGGGCTCGGGAGGTATTTTTTAGGGATCGAGGGGGTGAGGGAGATGGCATGACGGGAAGATAAATTTTTCAAACATTTCCTATATTTTTATTTTGGCTTCGAAATGGCGATCGTTTTGAATATTAAAAAAAAATTAATTCTCAAACTTGGAAAAATTCTGTAAACAGGTGAATTCCATTTAAAATAATAATTTTTTTTTTCAATGAAATTCTGCTGCGAATCAAAAAATAAATCAATTTTCTCTCCTGAAAAAATGAAAAAAATATTCTTTGAAAATAGAAAATGCAGCTGTAAGAAGTTGTAAACCCCAATCATTCCACGTGGATTCATCCCTGAATCGTTTATATACCTAATTTGAATATTATTGGTAACATGTGAACAATTCGATTCACACATGTTCGAAGCGTGGGCGTAGATTTATACATATTTTGTCAACCAAAGAAAAAAAAAGGCTATAACCCCAAGATAAGAATATTATTCGTGACAAAATTTGCAATTTACAAGACATGCAAAAGTCACACTAATTTTGTATGCGTATTTCACGAAATCCCGCGCCGATGCTATTATTTCGAATCCTTCAATTAAGCAAACTGTTGCATGTCTTGGAAAAAAAATGAAAAACGTAACGAAACGATTTCTTTTCGGTGCCTTTTTCGGTTTCATTCATAAAACGCTATGTTGTATGTGAAGAAAAAGCAAAGGCGAAATAAGAAATACTGTCGTGTAGTTTACTTTAAAAATCATATATTTTTCTGTGTCAATTACGAACCGCAAAAAATATTATGAAAATTCGAAACTCAACCCAAGTAAGGGAAGGCAATCGTCGATCCTTATTTAGGGTTATGCGTAATAACTGCCACGTGATGACGATGGCGCCCTTAGAAATTACTTTTGTCGACGTATTCGGAAAAAATAATAATAAGGTTGATTTTTTGTTTTTTTGTTCTTTTTTTTTAATAACAATATGTACCTATTTATTAGTCGAGCCTTCGGGCTGATTTTGTTTAGTCTGCATGTAGGTTAGTCGAAAAAAGAGAATTTTCCAGCCATGGTTTAACTGTCGTGAGTCGCTAATCACCGTCACCTTTCTTCGTAATAAGGTCAAAAGAATGCCACGTTTTTCAATTTTTTTGAATTTTTCTTTAACGTACCCGAGAGAAATTGATTTAAAACAAACTGAGAAATGAGGTGGTCAACTTTTACGATAATTAATTTTGTTGGATATTAAGGGATAACGTGTTTGAGGTGTGAAAGTACCATACGCGCCTGTTCTTAATAATCTCATAATTATTATTCATTTTCCATTTAAAAAAATTGAAAAATTTTATGGTTTGGAGAAGTGACCTTAAAATATGTAGTATAAAACTGGTAAAATTAGAACATACTTGAAATCTTTCATTTGTTTTGAAACAAAAAATAAGAGCTCTCCTTAATTTATGTACTTGAATTGGGAAATGAAAATATTCAGTGAAACCGTTTTCAAATACTTTAGTTTTTTGCGAAAAGAAAACAAGAAAATCCGTTTTTTTTGTTGTAAAAATAGATTTTTATGTAAATTCAAATTTCACATAGAAAATTTTTATAAAAAAGCATTAGAAAAATAAATAACTAAGTAGTAAAAACCAAGTTTTCAGTGAAAGAATCCAAGTTTCTTTGTTGAAAAAAAACAAAAGCTTTTATGGAAATAAACCAAGTTTTGGGCATGGAAAAACAAAGTTTGTAGATTCTTAATTTTTTAAAATTAAAATCCGAGAAAACTAAGATCTTTGTAAAAAAAAAAAGAAGCAAGCATCTTTATTAACAACAACTTTGATTATGCATACCTACTTATAATAATGGAAAATAACGATGTTACCGATTTTATAATAGAAAAACAAGTATATTGAATGAAAATAGTAAGCTATCTATCCATTTTTTTTAAAAATTAAGAACTAATAGTGTTTTTTCGTTGAAAAACACAATACTTTTTTGTTAAAAAAAAGAATACGTTTTCTGTAAAAAAAACAACAAGTTTTCTAATGGGAAAACATTTTTTGGAACGAGGGATTTTTTAATAGAGAAATCAAGTTTTTTTCATTGAAACTTCAAGTTTCATCAAATGAGAAATCAAATTTTTGATGAAAAAAAAAGACTGTTTCAGTGAAAATAACCAACAAGAGAGGTATCTCAACTGGAAGTAAAACTTTGAGCCGAAACAAATAAATCGAAAGTACATTGGGCTATCCCATGCTAAAACAGACCAAAAGTGAAGTCGAGTCTTCCGATTTCGCTCAGATTTTTTTTATGAGTTCCCCTTGGTGGTCTATTCACGAAACCACGATTTTTTTTCTAACCCTCAAGGGGGCTGGGGGGTGGGCCTCGTAATTTTCATGCAATTGTGATTTTCCGCCAAACTACTCAACTTTGAAGGCTTATAACTTGAAATAGGCTGTACTTTGGGAAAAACTGTTTACTGGGCGTGAAAGAGAATTGAAAGTAGATTCAAAAGTGATAATCATATTTTGGAAAGCTCAAAGTTGAACTTTGGTGGCGAAAGCTCAACTTTCATGATATGCACAAAATATGAAAGCTACCATTTAAAAATCTGAAAAAATTACAGTGAGTAGCCCTTTTTACCCTTTTTTCAACCGACAAATTTTCAAGATGGGATCTCCAGACCCCTGGGGGGGTACAGGGGTTCACAATTTTGAACGAAATTCAAAAAAATCGATAAAGTCGAGTAACACATCGATGACTACTAATTCCAAGGCGCTGAGTTCGAATATGTACTCAGTTTTTTCATCCAACCCCTCTGAACCCCCTATTAGCCCCCTCGATAGGGCCAAAATTTGAAAAAATGAAAAATAACGTGCGACCAGTCCTTTGTTAGGTTTTTTAGGGCGCTGAGTTCGAATATTTGATTATTGTTTGGATTTGACCCCTGAGTGCCCCCCTAGCCCCCCAATTTTGGGGAAAAGTGGGTCAAGATATCGATTCTCACTAATTTGAGTGCGTAGAATTCGAATATCGACTTACTTTTTGATTTGACCCCATTCCTCGCGATTTAACCTAATGAAGAAATACGAATTTGAGGGGAAGCGAGGAATGGGGTCAAATCAAAAAGTAAGTCGATATTCATTTTAATATCTTAACCCACTTTTCCCCAAAATTGGAGGGCCAGGGGGCACTCGGGGGTCAAATCCAAATAATCATCAAATATTCGAACTCAGCGCCCTAAAAAACCTAACAAACGACCGGTCGGACGTTATTTTTCATTTTTTCAAATTTTGGCCCTATCGAGGGGGCTAATAGGGGGGTTTAGAGGGGTCGGATGAAAAACCTGAGTACATATTCGAACTCAGCGCCTTCGAATTAAAAGTCATCGATGTGTTACTCAACTTTATCGATTTTTTTGAATTTCGTTCAAAATTGTGGACCCCTGTACCCCCAGGGGTCTAGAGATCCCATCTTGAAAATTTATCGGTTGAAAAAAGGGTAAAAAGGGCTACTCACTGTAATTTTTTCAGATTTTTAAATGGTAGCTTTCATATTTTTTGCATATCATCAAAGTTGAGCTTTCGCCACCAAAGTTCAACTTTGAGCTTTCCAAAATGTGATTATCACTTTTGAATCTACTTTCAATTCTCTTTCTGGCCCCGCAAACGGTTTTCCCCAAAGTACATCCCATTTCAAGATATAAGCCTTCAAAGTTTGGTAGTTTGGCGAAAAATCACAATTGCATGAAAGTTACGAGGCCCACCCCCCAGCCCCCTTGAGGGTTAGGAAAAAAAATCGTGGTTTCGTGAATAGACCACCAAGGGGAACTCATAAAAAAAATCTGAGCGAAATCGGAAGACCCGACTTTACTTTTGGTCTGTTTTAGCATCATTCTTATGATTAAAAACGTGTGCTGATTTGATTTTTTTTGTAAAGACATTCGTCCCTCTAATTTTGATGACAGGCAATATGTTTACTGTTTATCTAACATCTTTTGCAAGTGGTGTCCAATTATGCAGTACAGGATTTAGTCTTGAGGGTGGGCAACTGGGCATCCTTGAATCAGACACTATACATAGTACTTCATCAGTTGAACTGAACATTCTGTATACTCTCTCATTCCGAATCAGTGAAAAGTCACTGATAAACAGTCAGAGTTGCAGCACAAGAAAAATCAGTGAAATTCAGTAATTTTCAGTGATTTTTCACTGATTGTTCAAAGAATTTTACAAATTCTTCAGTGAATTTCATAAATATCACTGAGTTTTCAATGAATTTTCACCGATTTCCAGTGATTTCCTTTCACTAACTTGCTTTCAGTGAAAAAATTGTCACTGATTAATTACTGTGCTGTAATTCTGACTGTTTTTCAGTGGTTTTTTTTGATAAATTTCACTGATTCAAAAATAAGAGAGTACCTACTCAAATCTTTCTATGTTTAATTATGACCCGTTCAAAATACAAAAACAAGAATAAACCTATTGATTTCGATTCGATCGATTCAAATTTTCCAAATCCATTTTGGATTAGAAAAAAAGAGAAAAATAATTATAAAAAATTATTATAATTTGGTAGTATCCAATTCTTAATGAGATGAAACCTTTGGTACAAACGTATAATTTATGCGCAAATGAATAATGTGCGAAAACGCTGCCGTAGTTTTTATATAAACGACAGAAAATAACGAAAAACATCTGTTTCACGTTTTTAAATGCTACACAGCTTACTTACAGTGGGCGAGTACGAATAAAATATTTGACGATAAATCGTCTATTATGGCGGAGGATTTTCAACGAACTGAAAATTTTTCACGTTCAACGTACTTACTATAGAAAAACGAAGTTTAAAAAATTTCGGCGTCGGTATTAAATAAACGACGTATACTATACCAAGTCGTTCGTACCTATTAATGAAAAATATACCACGACAATGCACAAAAAACTACTCGCGAAAAGTTTTCCGAACATCCTTTCATCTGATTATTTACAATTGAAGAAAATGTCGGCGACCTTTTGATACGTCCGGCGTAATAATTTTTTATTTTGTGTAGTGTCTTTTTGGAAAATAGGTATTCTTTTATTAAAGTGTCGAGAATACGAAACATCAGCGACTAAGCGGAAGTGTAGGATCACATTATTTTCATTATATTACTTAGAAAACCGTTTAAAACTTTTTACCAACTTTCACCGGCAAGTGGAGAAAAAAAAAGTAAATACCAAAAGTTTTGAAAATTTCATCTAGTACGGTTAGCATTTAAATAATTATTTAAAATTATGCTACGATATTGAATTTTTCCATTTCATCGCCGCGGTATTATTCGTTATCCATTAAAACTTTCAAGACCCCGTATCAATTAATTAAGAATTTTTTTCTCCCGGCCAGCTTATGATTATCTCTTCTGCCTAATCTATTTATTAATTCAATAAGAGTTTGATTAATGATTTTAAATATAGGTATTTTTCGCCGGCGAAATTTTTTTCTCCCTGTTATCGACTTCCACAAAACATTCTTTTGTAATGGAGTAATTTACAATTAAAATTATTCGCGCGAATTTCGACACTGAATCTTTATAGATTGAAGTTTCGATGGAAAAAAAACTCGTCGTGAATATTAATTTGCTTTTTTCAATAATAAAATTGAAAGAACCCATGAGAACATCTTGTTCTGGTATTCTTTTCGCGTAAATTAGTACGTTCGATTTTTTTTGTTCGCCTGGCTCGAAAACCTTTTGACTTTCGTCGACTTCGACGCGATCTTATCATTTTCACCGCGTCAACGTTCCTCTCTTTATACCTATAAACACAACAATTTAAAAGTCGAAATAAAAGCTTCGAGTCGATTGAAAATAAACCATTCAGTGCTCTGGCTCTATACGTAGTACTTATTTATGTACAAAACGTACGCTTGATTTTGATGAAACCATCAAGAAACTTAGGTAAACCTTCGAACGAGAAATTGAAATAGATACCGTATAATTGTATAGTTCTATGCGAACTTCTCAAATTTGCTGGTTTGGCTTCGCATACCTATTGATGATGAACGTTCAATGTGGAATTGGAATGATAGCATACAAAATATTTTACCATGGCGAGGTATATTACAAAAGTTATGCGTTGATTTTTTTTCGGTTGGTTATCTATTTGTACGAACTTAATTAATCGTGACGTTTAACTGTGTGCTTTTACCGTTCCAAATTTTTCCCTTGCGTGTTTGAAACTTTGATATGCGGTGGCGAAAAGTGCGCCGGTTATGAGTATATGGAATTTTTGATTTTTTCGTGCCATTTTTTCCTCTAAATTTTTAATGGAAAATTAGGTACTCTGATTATTTTTTTCTGGTTTACGCTTGAATCGTCGATAATTTAGGATTGTGAGAAGGTTAGTGATGTCTGGGGAAGGGGAAAAGACTGAATTTTTTTTAAATTTGATATTGATGACTGAATCTATGGCCATTCGAATTATCTCTACTCAGTTTTCGTTGAGAACATTGTAGACAAAGATTTTAAAGATGGGAGGACCTGTCAATTTTCAAGTTTTTTAGTAAATTTTTTGTAGCCGGAGGTAACATGTGGATGACAAAAATTCTGATGCAAAAAAATAAAAAAAACGAGTTTGTGCGAGAAAAAATGAAAAATTGTATGGTTTTCAAAGAAATCTTCCAAATTAAATATAAAGATATTTTTTTTGCGAATAAAAACAGAAATGTTGAGCAAGCAAACCAGGGACAAAATTGTTCTGAAAAATTATTTTTGAGAAGCGAAAAATTATTATTTTTAATTTACGAGGATTTTTTGAATTTTTGGAGGAGGGATTCTTTTCCAGTAGATTGGTGCTAGTAACCTTAGCATTTTGAAATTTTTATTTTTTTGTGTTCCAGATTTTTTAAATTGAAATTGATTGTGTGGTCATAAAATTTGAATTTTTCAATTCTGAGATTTTCTCAACTTTTCTTTTGTTATCAATAGTATTTTACAAGTTGATTTTTTTTTTCTGGAAATGTTTAGTTTTTTCTTACTCTTTTTTTTTGAATACCTAGGTCGGTACCTGAAAAATATAATAAGCAGACAAAAACTTCGTAAAAAAATTATGTACATGATAATTTCTAAGAATGGTTTCAAATATGAGCAAGAATTCTCTGCATTGTAGGCACGGTGTCTACCAATTAAAGAAAGTCGAAAAAAAGTCGAGACTTTCACAATAGAGTAAAAGGTAATTGAAAAGTCGAGAATTCGACTCCAAAATCCGCAAAAAATCGAGAAATTATGAAAATGAAAAAATAGAAAGAAACAGGAAACTCGTGTGAACAAATGTGAAAAAAATTAAATACCTTACACTACTTTTTCAATTTGAAACAGAAGAGAATTCGATGAAAAATGGACTCTTTACATTCATCTTAATTTATGTATTTATTCACTCCAAGAAAAATACTTAGTTTAAAAATCAGTTCAGCATGTCTATGTAAAATGGAAATGTCTAAATCGCTGAAAAATAAATTTTGTTACTCCTGAAAATTACAAATTTTTTGTTTTTATTCGTAATTCGCTCGGGAATATGGGATTGATGTATTATTATACAGATTAGATGATAGGTAGTTAGGTAGTAGGTACCTACTTAAAAAGGTATTATTTAAAAAAATTAAGTACTTGATCAAAATTTTCGTATATTTTTTTGTTGTACTAGGTGGTAGGTACCTATCATCCGAAAATTTTATAATTATTTACCTATTCTTGAAAGCAGAAAATTCTGCAGAATATCTTACGATGTTCTTCCCTTCTTCTTCCTTCCAAAAAATTTGAATATTTGAAACAGGAAAATCCCTCCCCCTCTTCCGTCGACTTTTACACATTTTATCTGATGCTAAAACAAATGAGTTGAAAAACTTTGAAAAATTGTCTATTACTCCAAAAAAAATTGGCAACATCGATTTTACGATTATTTGTGTGGGAGAAGAGGGCATGGAGGATGAAAAAATTGAAAATTTTCAATTTATAAATTTTGGTGGACACTTTACTCAGAAGGGAAAATAACGAGATTGGGGGATGAAAAGTAATGAACTTTCAATGAATTTTTAGACGAATCTTAATGAAATTATTACGTAGATATTAATTAGTTGTACCGATTTTATAAATTTCATTATCTCGAAAATATTGCGAAGAATTGACTGTTTTAATAAAAACCATAGATTTATACATAACTCTACCTTAATTAAAAACCATTAAATTACCATTCCGCTCAAAATTTTGAAGAAGATTCTGAAAATCTGAAAAATAATATTGAAGATTTTTGAAACTTATAAAAAATGGAATTAATTTGGAAAAATGCAAAAAAAATCAAAAATAAGACCAATTTAAGAGTCTTTTTACCAAAAGAAATGTTAAAAAAGTTTTCCATCCGAAATTTGATTAAGTAAACTGGTGAAGAATTTTTTAAATAAAACTGTTCGAATTGAGAAAATTAAAAATTATAGGTAAAGGAATTGTTGAAATTGGGAAATTTTCTGATTTTTATTTTGGGTTTTGAAGGGATCGTATCTGATAAATCTTTTCATTTTTCTCAGCCAGTTTGACACAAAGTAAAAAGGAGCCAATTTCAAAACATCTATAACCATTTTAACTGTCCCTGGAAAATTTTCAATTTTTAATGAATTTTTGATGAATTTTCGAATGCATAGGTATTAAAAATTTTCACCGAAAATGTAATTTTTTTGAAAATTTTAATTTTTAGTCAAATAGACAAAAATCAAGCATCTACCTGTAATTGATAAGTTTTACCATTTCCAGGTGTTCTGAAGCTTCCAGCGAGATTTTGATTTTTCCTTGCAGAAATTACTTTGAGCGCCTAAAAATGGAATTATTTTCTCCTTTCGAATAAACAAGAAAATGCATCGATTTCCCTGACGATATTATTTCAGGTATGTGAACATATTTTTTTCCCTTGTTATCTGAACAAAATAAGAGTCGAATTCATAATTTTTTAAAGAAACGAATTTCAGATCTATCCCCTACTCTCTGTTCAAGAAGGGAATTCCATGTATTTTACAAATTCATGCTTCCGTGTCCCTATTTTTCCAAAAGTCATGTTATCCTGCGGGAGTGAAATAGGCAACTTTCATTATAATTGTGTATCATTCTCATCTCATTACACTTTTACATGCTGGAATTTCGTTTCGAGTTCTTATTATATTAAAAAAAAAATTGGAAACCCTTTTAACAAATGTGAGCCAGGATATAGAAACCACCATTAAGGGTAAAAAATTAGTTTTTGAGTTGACACTAATTTTAACCCCTTCAGAAAGAGCAGAATCAAGGGGGAACCTCAGCTCAAAAATCAATTTTTGACCCCTAAAAAATCTTTCTATATCTAGGCTCATAAAAATTAAATAAAATTAAAAGACGGGAATAGGGAATCTGCAATATTAAATCTGCTACGAATTTTTTTGTCAGTCACTCAAATTAGGTGAATTTTTCAACTAATTTGTAAGTCCATTCCAATAGAAAAACATCTTTATGAATCAGAGACGTAGTTCAAAAATCCCTCAATTTTCTTATTCAGATTACAATCAAATTACTATTATTATTTTCCATCCTATCACGATTATCTGACATTAGTTATCTGTCATTCAAATTTAGGTAGCTCACATCCATACATGATTTTTCGAAGTTCTCGTAATTAATGACTCGATCGCGTAAATTACCCGCAATTAAAACACATCACTCCAGATTCACGTCGTCTACGTTATCGAAAAAAATTCCTACGACATAAGTGATTTTCAAAATACTTCATTTATCATAAGAAAACGATTAATTAGAAAGAATTAAGCGCGTGATGCGGCATTCGTGAGTAAAGTAATAAACAATATACGCATACTACACGTATACTTATAATTCGTTATGTAAATTTCAAACGAAAGTGATCCTCGTCACAATTATGACGGCGGTGACGAGGCGGGGCACAGCGCGATGTTTTACGCTGCCGTCGAAATTTTGAACAATAATCAAATATTCGTTTTACGGCGCGCTCCAAAGGAGACTTTGAACCGCAAACACGTACAAAATATATTTGCAGTTGTACTCGTCGTATCTACGTTGCATGTTATAAACTGAAATTTAAAAATGTAACGCACCGAGCCTTTTTGTTAATTTCGACACGACGTTCGCAACATAAGTTTGATGTTTAAGTACCGGCTGAAACTGAGTTAGCTTAATTTCCTACTCAGAGCCATACTCTGTATAAGAGAAAAAAGTAAAAAGGATAATTTGGGAAAATTACAACATGTGTTTCTACCATCGTGACCCTAAGTAACACTATGTACAATAAAAGAAAAGCAAACAGAAGCGGTAATTCCAGGGGTGCGTAATTAGAAAAGTGTAATTTATTGCCTTTTTTTTTTTTTTTTTTGGTTGTGTCGAAGCGGCGTCAATGGAAAAAAAGAAAAATATAAAGGCAGCGAAATGAAAAATTCAGCCTTTCGTTTCGTGTTTACTTGTCGTCTCAAAGCATTTTTGAAATAATAATTAAAACCTCGTATATTAGTTTCGTTTAAGTGTTACCTATTGAAAAAGTTTTGGAACTCTTGATTTAAACTGAGTAATAATCTTTTAATTCGTAGTGCCTCGTGTAAATCTTCCTTCCTCTTTTTTCACCCACAAAAAAGAAAGAATACCTTTTCATTGGTTGGATTCTTTTTTCGCAACACAACAACTTTTTAAGATTAATTTTAATTTATGTAAAGTAAAATTTACTTTGAACAATCTAAATTCAATCATTTTTTTTCAAACGCGACGAAAAAATTCATAAAATGAATCTTTTTATTCGATACCCTACAAAAATAATAACGACGAATTTTTAAAGCGAAAAAATCTTTCATCTGTCGGATTTTTTATGAAAATACCTTCGTAGATAGTACCTGCTTATATTGTTGTCTTTTGCTGGTTTTTTTTTTCAGATACCATACAATATGCATGTACAGGGTGGTTCGTAAATAAAAGTTTTCCTTCAATAAAATTATCAACTAGCTTGTTATAATCATTTGGTATCGTGATTTTGCAGATTAAAGTATTTCATTTTTTAAAAAATCTTATATATTATATTTTTAATCCTTTTTTTACGAGGTTCCCTGCTTCGTCACTTTCAAGTTTTGAAAATATCTGTTAATCTTATTTATGTGTAAGATACTTATGTGATAACTCGGTTCAAAAAAAAATCAGCAATAAGCCCCAAATTTTTTTGGAGATATTTTTTGAAAATATTAAAACACAGAAAATGTTTAAAGTTTGAATTGAATTTTTTTTTCAAAAACCCCTTGATTGCCCTTCTTTACTCCTTCAAAGATAACGAGGAATGAATTTTTAGGAAGTCAGGAACAGTACTTCTGGGAAGTGGTAAAATAGGAGACAACAATTTTGGCGGGAAATTTTTTCATCAGGGATAACATTTAGGACCTTTTTTAACCTTTTGATCAGGAACCATTTTTATCACATTACCAGGAAAGACCCTTTTAAAAAAATATTCATTTATAAACTTCTTAATCACTCACAGTTTTAGTTTTTCGAAGAAGAGTCAAAATATGCCAAAATACAGGGGGAAATGGCATAAGTTTTGCTTTAGAGAAAAAGTTTTAGGTATATCATGGATTTATTGAATTTGTTTAAAATGATGATTTTTTTTCAATAAAAAATAATGTCAAATATTAAATTTTTTAAAATTTCCATTTGTTAAAATATTTTATCAGAAGTAATTATATCAATTTGCCAAAATTTTTCCAAATTTTCAAAAGTCTGACAAAGTCATTATATCGATTGTTTAAAATTTTACCAAGTTTTTTTTATGCCTAAGAGATGACCCCCAGCATTACAATATCTAATGAGGATTGTATGATACAAAATCGATGATGAATATTGCCAAAACAGATGGATAATTCATTTAAATGAAGAGAAAATAAAACTTTCCGAGGGAAGATATTCAAAAAAGTTCGTTTGAAGAATAAATAATTGCAGTTTTTAAAATATTTTTCAATCAATTTTCACTCTGGTCTTTTTTTGCCTCTGGAGTTTATTTTAACCCCCTCCCCCGCATTATCACTCCTCTAGCTGGATGTGGCCTTGTTTTCAATTAAAGTCGAAGTAAATTTTTCAACTTGAGAAGATAAAATTGAAATTTTTTACTCAAAAAAAAATCCTCTTCACCTCCCAATTTTTAATTGCTGAAGATTTTTGCAAATCTTTAGCAATATTTTATTTCAATTTTTCGTAATCTCATAGTAAAATTTTGAAGCTTGACTTAGTATGCTCTTCTTAAAAAAATACTTCAGTGGTTGAAATGTTGGAGAAGGGAGAAAGATAAAATTGAAATTTTTTACTCACAAAAAAATCCTCTTCACCTCCCAATTTTTAATTGCTGAAGATTTTTGCAAATCTTTAGCAATATTTTATTTCAATTTTTCGTAATCTCATAGTAAAATTTTGAAGCTTGACTTAGTATGCTCTTCTTAAAAAAATACTTCAGTGGTTGAAATTTTGGTCAAAGAAAAAAACGATGATTAGTATCGTGGTCTGGATCCGGGAGTTCGGTAAGAAAACGAATTTTTTCTCATGTTGTGGTGCGTTATGTTTATGTACTTCATTGAGAAGAATCGAGGAAACAGAGTACTATATGAAGCATGAAATTTGAAAAAGGCCCAACTCCCAAACTCGCTTGACACTTGTGTAAAACGGTATTTTTGACTTGAAGCGCCATCCCTATTACATTCAAAATGTTTCAACTAAAAAATATGGTGTTCAAGATGATCACTTCTCCCTCCTGACTATATTGAACACCATTACATGCCATAGATGGCTCTTCAAGTCAAAAATACCGTTTCACACAAGTGTCAAGCGAGGTTGGGAGTTAGGCCTTTTTTAAATTCCATGCTTCATATGGTTAACAATCTAGGTATTTTAAACCTGATGAGATATCCTTTACTGAAATTTCAGTTGCTAAATTTGAACATGCAAAATAATTTCCAACTTTTTAATTATTTTTTTAACGCTCATTATTTCCCAAATTTGCCAATTTGAACTAATTTTTTCGATTAAAATTGCATTATTTTCATTTAGGGGTAGAAAGTTGTCCAATTTCGCTTACAGTGTAGACAAATTACACAAAAAACAACATTTCTGGCCAGAAAAGCTTTTATTGCAAAAAACTGTCGAGAGAGGTCCCCTGAGTAACCCCTAAAAGTTATCAATCCCCAGACCTCTTGCTAATTTTTTTATGGTGGTTCCACCTCCTAAAAAATGGTGTTTCGCTTCTATCTCCTTTGGATTTAATTTTGCGGTAAAAATAGTTCAGTACTTTTTTGTTCTACAGTCAATTTCCAACATTTTTTGTGAGAAAAATTTTTTTGTACAACGATGAGCAGAGTAGATAGAGAGTCCTGAAGGAAGGGGGTTATGGGAAAAATATTATCATTTAAAAACGTGATAATAGATATAAAATCGTACTAAACAGTATGTTTTGGCCATGAAAATGGCAGTGTAGTATTATGTAAATTGGTGGTATTTAATATTTATACCCCTTCCTATGTACCCCCCCCCCCATCCCATTTGTTTTTATTTAGCAGTGGCAATATGATTGAGGAGTGTGGTAGGATGGACTCGTAGGAGAGGGAGAGGGTCAAGATACCTTTTTGAACCTATTCCCCATCTAACGTGTCCATCCCACCTCACCCATCTTGCTACTGCTAAAAAATAAATGGGATGGGGGGGGGGGGAGGGTGGTTACATAGGAAAAGGAGGGGGGGGGGGTCAAGTGGGTATTAATACCACCAATTTACATAATACTACTATTTTCATGGCCAAAACATACTGTTTAGTACGATTTTATACCTATTATCACGTTTTTTAGTGATTATATTTTTCCCATAACCCCTTCCTTCAGGACTCTCTATCTACTCTGCTCATCGTTGTACAAAAAATTTTTCTCATAAAGAATGTTGGAAATTGACAGTAGAACAAAAAAGTACTGAACTATTTTTACCGCAAAATCAAATCCAAAGGAGATAGAAGCAAAACCCCATTTTTTAGGGGGTGGACCCCCCCTCCCCCATAAAAAAATTAGCAAGAAGTCTGGGGAGTGCTAACTTTTGGGGGTTACTCAAGGGACCTCTTTCGACAGTTTTTTGCAATAAAAGCTTTGCTGGTCAGAAATGTTGTTTTTTGTCTAATCTGCCTACACTGTTATCAAAGTTGATTTCGAAAAAATTCCAAGAAAAAGTAAGTAGTGCAAGGTCAAAAAGGTCCAGGAAGCATGAAAAAGATTTTAATTTTTTTCAATATTTTCGACGCAAATAAAGAATATTTTCGAAGGTTTTTGTCTCAATCTCTCAATTGATATTTTTTCATTAAGTATACATATGTGAGAAATAAGTCCTATATTTAGAACCCCTGAATATGAATTTTAAAAGTTTTTCCATAATTTTCATGTTTTAGAAGTCTATTTCAATAATGTGCTCTGTTGATTTCAAATGCAAATGTCTACTTACTACGACTAGGTACTTCCCCCTGTTACATTTTTTATTTTTTTAAAATTTTGAGATCACGTTACCAAACGTCTAAAAAATAAAAACCTTGTGTTTTTTTGACCTTCAATTTGGAGACATCAAGATATACATTTCATATGAAACCATTATTCGACTTAGAATTTAAATCCCTTTCCGCACCTCCCCTCAAAACAGAGTTGATCGGAAACCACAAAAAACATTGATATCAAACAATGGAAATATAAAAATTGAAATGAAAATTTTTCCAGCTCCCTTGCAATATCTAAAACTTGTTCCAGAGGTGGATATGGATATAAATTAAGCGTAAAATTTTCGTACGTACTATAATAATACTTCACGGGAATCGCCCGACCGGCTGCGGCTTTCCTCCGGCATATAGGTACCTATACTTCCTGCGTGAAGGTAGTTTTTGGAATTTATTTTGTTGAAACGAAAAACGTTGAGAATCGCCATTAAATTTATTTCATCGTTAGCCTCGAAGGTATAAATCATTCGTTTCTTTTCTTCCATAGGATAGCAATTTTTATCCACCTAACGCCCCATATAACGTCGGCGTAGACCTAACCAAATGAAATTTATGCATAATATTCTTCAGAATCTATAATTTAATTAACAAGTTTTGTCAGCCAACTTCGCCAGCCGTTTCCTCCACTTACGGTTTACACTTCCGTCATTATTTATACAATTTGCACGTAGTAGGTATGCGAGCCTGCTCTTTTTTTCTTTTACCTATTTTTCACACCCTAGCTCGACGGAATATAGATACACGTTCTGTACCAATTTTTATTCCACGTCAACGTCAATTTTCTTCTAAATCGTTCAAAATTTATTCTTTCGTGAATTTTCGTGTCGCGTCGTTGAAAAGTTGCAAGCTGGAAAAAAAATCAACGTAACCGCCAAACTCGTTCTCGTAGCAATTACGTTGGCAAAATGTTATAGGTACCACGGAATTTATGTAGTGTCTCATTTTTACTCGAGTTTTTGCGCCGTTTTGCGTTTGGCAAAACAGCCGGCTATACGTAAATGCGAGAGTTGAACTATGGTTAATGTAAAGCCCTAATAGGCATTAAACTGAATTATCGCAATGTTTGAAATATTATCGTGTTCGTATCTGACGCGCGCATTACCTATGCCCACACAAACTAATTACATTTAGCGCCAGCGAACTTGTATCAATAGCTCCGGGCGCAGAAATTCTCTACCAGTTGTAAATTTTTTCCCAGTTATATCTTCTTTTATAATTACCGCAACGGCGTCTTTATCGGTGGTGGAAAACTAAGATGCATTATTGTCCCCAGGCCATTCGATCAACTCGCAGAGAAAATTTTAATTGAAAATTCGCATATTATTATGCTTAAATGGTGAAATAATACGGTTAATACGATTCACTACGTGTTTTAATAAAGAGAATTTCGCTAGCCATTTTTTTCGTTCGTCATAGGTATATTTGCTCGTTGTGATCTTTCATTTCATGTACGTAGGCATAACTGACCCTGGGACACTGCTAAATTAAAAACACCACCGAAGCGTTTTTTGGCACAGCTCTATTACCTTTGGAAATTTCCCTTTGATCTTGATTTTTAATTAATTTTTCATTCAATTTCTCATCCAAAGAGGTAAATTACAACAAATAAAATTCTCAAAAGCGTCTATGATGCTGTATAACATAATAATTTTATTCTAACGCCTCCGGATCACACTCGATATTTTTTCGTTTCAAATTTCAGACTTAATTACTCTTTATTAGTCGATATTGTCATTTCGAGTGGAAAACATGGTGAAATTCGATTTCCTGACGAATTGGTTTTGGCTTTTTTTCCCCACGATGATATTTTTCCAAGATGACTGATTTTTTTTCCTTTAACGTCGCCCGAAGGAAAACACCACGTCGAGTGTCTAATCTCGATTGAAATTTTAATACTTACACCCACTCAACGAAAATATTTAATTGATTGTGCGAAATTTTCCAAATCGAGGTATAGAAATTCATTTTATTCCAGCAATTATTTAAAATAATAATGCTCTTTTAATTATTTTCTTTTGTCGGATATTTTTGTCATTTTCACCCTTTCGAGTGTGTAAGTTGTGCCGAGAATGGTAAGAAAGAGAGTATATTTTATTACTTGTTGTGATTTCTTTCAACTTGTGCTTAGGTAGGTACTAGGTAGGTAACAACGAATTGGATATTCGTGTTGAAGTCGAGGCTGTTTTATCGTCTGAAAGTCGCGACCTGTCGTTTGAAATTTTAACGATTTGGAGAATTTTATAGCGATGGATTTAGTACTTCGGCGAATTGCTTGGTAATGAGTCGTTTTGTTTTTCTTTTTATCGTTGTGCACATTTTTTGGGTAATCGATTTGGTTTATGAGCGAGGTTGAATAGGAAAATCGAAAGTTTAATGGATGGTTTTGTGTTTTGTGAGCTTTATTGAAATGTTTTAAAAGTACGAGTGGAAAATCTAATTAAATTCCAAAGGACAATGGTTCGAGTTTTACGAAATATAAATATATGAATTCTTTGAAATTCCTTCAAGTTTTTCAACTCAATGGTCCTGAAAATTTTTGTCTTCGAGATTTATTCTTGAAAATTGGTCTCTCTGTTTCTGAATTATTGAGCCCAGCACTATAGCATATCCATGTTGAAAAAAATATATGGAAAAATGATGAATTTTGACGTATAATCGTGTAGGGTAACTTTGGAAAGGAAAAAAGACAGGGAGGGGGGGAGTTGAATATATGGATGCACACAGTCATAGTTTTAGAATGTTTCAAAGTTGTATGTTAAAATTACACCTCAGTAGTAAGATTTTCCAACTGTAAGTAAAAACACACCCCATACCTTCTCCCTCTCCATTCTTGAAAAAGCTATTAAAACCCCTGAAAATTTGCATACTTGTGAATATTTTTTATTTTTTGGATGCAAATTTTTTAAAAATTAATTGCTATTTGAGGTTTATCTCCTTCTCTCCCTCCTCCTCTTAAGTCTCCTTCATAAATATGGATAAAATTTTCACGGACTCTCATTAAAGTAAGACTGGATTTTTATAAAGTTTGAACGAGAATTTCTTGGTGCTTATGGAAATTTTATATCACCGTCCATCATTGAGAAAAAATAGGTTCAAGCACATATTTTACTTCTTTCTATGTTTTCATGGAATTTGAACGAGAATTTCTTGGTGTTTATGGAAATTTTATATCACCGTCCATCATTTTAGAAAAAATTGCTTTAGGCACGTATTTTACTTCTTTCTATGTTTTATTTCAGAGAATTCTTTCGTTAAAAGAGAACTATTCATTTTCAAATGGACTATTGTATCACTTTCAATATTTTGATTTTGTTTTCTATTTCATGAGAAACTTCTAGAGCTGATTTTAAAATTTTTTCTGGAATAATTTTCAAAAATTGAAAAGCACAATTTTCACTTTGAAGTTCCAAGTATCTATACCTATTTTTGATTGTAAAAAAAATTATCGACGTTTTGATGAAGATTTTAAATAAAATTGTTTCCATCTTGATTTCGAAAAGACGAAGGAACGAAAACCAGATCACTCAATAGCCATCCCTTATAATTTATTACTCGGTCTACTTATCAAGATTTAAAAAAAAATATAACGAAAACAGCAATTGATCATAAAAGGACGATTTAGTAAGAGAATCTTAAAAAATTTCCGCCAGGAATTTTGATTAAAAGAATTCTCAGAGGGAAGCCATTTTCCAATTACCATTCCTTTCAGATTTTAGTCAACAGTTTTGGGTGTAAACCTTTCAGTGAAAATTCGATGTTTAAAAAGTTGCAAAATAACGACTAAAATTTTTTTCAACGGAAATAAAATAAATTTTCTTAGTTTTTGCGAGTTAAAACGAACAAAAATTTGAATGTACTGTTTGCCTATTATTAATCTTGAAGGGGTTAAAAAAGAGAATAACTTAGGTTCTTCATTAAGTATATCTAATGTACTTGCTGTAATATTTTTTCAAAAAAAAAAAGTTAACCGTCGATGTCGTACTAGTGTAGATCTTCAGGGGCGAGAGAGTGAAGAATTTCCTCCCTCGTCAAGTCTCAAATGGCTGATAAAATGTGGAAAAATCATAATTTTTTGCATTTCAAGGACGGTTTTTCCTGAAAATTTGTTGTAGCTTAGCTTGGACTATATTTTTATTTTCGTTGGTATAAATCGCTGTACTTACTTGGAAAATGTTTTCAAAAATTCCTTAAATTGTTGGTTTTTTATTACACGAACCAAGTTTTTTTGATACTGATGATGTTGCCACCTACCTGTAATCCTACATATTTCGCCCTCAGCTTAAAAAAATTCGAAAAATTTGACGTAAAAAATTTCATTTTCTCATTTCCCTTAAATTTTTTACTTGGATCTGCGGTTGCAGTTACAAGCGTTATAAAGCAGCATTAACTAATTTTACTAGTTAGTTGTAGATTTGCCACAGAAGGGTAGAAAAAATTGAAAATTATAATAATCTTGTGAAATTAGGGTGTCTACTGGCAAGAATAACAAGAAAATCTCAAAATTGGCAAGAGTTTTACCTTAGTAGCAAGAAAACCAAAAAATAGTAAGAATTTAGTAGGTACCTAATTTTACTGTGAAAAACATGTACTTTTACAATTTCTTTTTTTGAATTTTTTAATCAAAAGATGAGAAAGAGGGGTCTTTTTTGGAAAAATTTGAAGCAAGAAAAATGGTGTGAAAATAACAAGAAAACTAAGTACAAAAAATAGCAATGATTATCCTTTTTTCAGAACTAGTTGACATCTTGGAAATAAATCAAATCAATCATCAAGATAATTTTATTAAGGAGTTTCAAATGATTTTTTATTCTTGAAAAAAAGTTATGATAGAAAAGAAGTTTAAAGTCATTGCACAGGTAATGCATATCACCTTTAATTTCTTCAATATTGATGGTAGTCGAAAAATGCAAACAATTTTCTGGAGTTTTTTGTGATAAAAGTGAGGAACGTAATTAATTTTTTCAATAAAATTTTTCCCAAATAAAATTTTGCAAACAATTATTAAATTTTTACCGATAGTTTCGAAGTCCAACTCAAAACTGGGCAATAAATTTAAACAGTTTGATGGGCCGAGGGCTCATTTGAACCTTTTTTTTAAATCAAAATCCGTGGTAATAGTTAATGAGGCATTCTTGTAAAAATACTCTGCGAGAATAGTGAGGAATTCTGAGTGATTATCTCTCATTATTACTTCATCATCATCAACCTTTGCGAATAAATCATTTCATGTTTACTCAACGAACTCCTTAAGATTTTCATCAGTCGTTCTTCTGATCTTATCACAATGATAATTTGATAAAATAACCTGTCACTCATTGGATACAACATCATGACATGGTAAGAACGATGACTTTAACAGGAAAAGGGACAGAAAAACAATTTTCTGAAAAATAATCAACGTAGACCATTTATCGAAGATCATGTTGGGCGATGACGTATACACTACAAAAATTAGACGAATTTTACTGACACGACGAGGCGTGAAATTATTAAGCAGAACATCGTTAGGTCTCAGGCTCAGGCAAATAACGTTAAAAAACACCCTGCAAGTTTCCAAAGTTGAAATAATTTTCTTAATGGATATCTGAGCCAATGCTGTAAAATGAATGTATACCAATACGAGGACGAGGGTATCAAATGATTTTGCCTTCGAGTTACCATCAAGTAATAGAATCTGTAACGTATACTCTGTCGAAAACAATGAGCGCCATTTCGAAATTATAATCCAAATAAAATCATTTTTTGTAGAGGGTTCTCGAGGTGAATTTCTCTTTTTTCGACTACTACATACCTAAATCGTATTTTGAGTTTAAAAAATACCTAAGAGAATTGTACCTGTACTTTTTTGGATCAAAAAATTTTCAAAAAAAAAATACTAAATTGAATCAAGTACCCTAATCTTTAATGTAAGTATAGTTTAATTTTGATTTTTTATTATCAAAATTATTTTTAAAAAAATGATCATCATTTTCGTTTGTTGAGAATTACCCCATATATTTTCTTCAACTTTCATGGTGAACTTCGATTCTATATTTTTAATTCATATCGTGTGTTATTTTTAATCCGAAAAGAAATCATGCAATAAAAAAATATTTGTAGGCACTCGTAAAAAGAATTTCATTCTCGTGGCGAATTTCCAATCAATTTTTAATTTCGAAAACATTATAGGTACCTAACTATACCTATCGAAAATCGACGTATTTTTGATTATCTCGATTATTCTTCTTACGAGTTTTCGTCCAATTTTTTCCCATAATTTTATCGATAATTTTTTTTTACTGCGAGTATTAGAATTGTCAAGTCGACGAAGATAAAAAAAAGTCACAGTTGACTGCAAACATTCTTGTTTTAAGGTTGTTAGGAAAGGATTTTCGGTAGATTCAAACGGTAGTAAACTATCGTTAAGTCATCTTATTTAGCGATTAGACGGATTTTTTATTACAGTACTTTCGTACGCGTGTACCAATTTATATGGATTGTGCGATTAAATTTTATTAAAGCTATTTCGCTGGTATAGCATGTGTTATGATTCTCTAACGTGTGCTTTCATTACGACTTATATAGGGTGCCCTTATAGGTATATTTTATGCATTATATCGGTTGGAATTTCTTTGCGAAAAATAAGAATGACATTTATGAGGAAATTTCGAATCATTCGAAGTAAACTGCCTATAGACGTCGATAGATATTTTAATCGTAAGCCTGGTCCACTTATTTTTACCCAATGTTCGATTTTTATTCTCCAAATTATCACGTTTCGTGCTTTTCATATTTATTTCAACTTCATAAAATGGAAAAATGGAAAAAATGTTATAAATTTATGCAAATTTTGATTCGGTTTTTAAAACACCACGTTGAAAAAAAATTTATAATCATATTTCAAAGATGGTTTTACTCAAAATTTAGCGATTAAAATTAATTTACCCAAGATTATTCGAATGCTTTAAGGTTTATCTTGTAAACGATGTTCGTTAAAGCGATATCATGTTACAACGATCGTGTAAACGTAATTTACTCGCGGATTTCGCCTCACAACCGAATGGTAAATAAATCATAATTTTAACTAGATTCGTGTTACTCGTAAAGCAAATAATATATTTTTCAGCTCCAATTATTTCGCGCATAAAAATACCTACTGAACATCATTAGCGAGGAAAACACTTCGCAATAAATTAACCAAATTTGGAAAATTTCAAAAATTCTTACCTACTCTTCATGATCCGTTTATTACTTGCAACAAACATGTTAAAAATTAATTTAAAAATAAATAACGCGAAATAAAAAAAAATGAACACCGCTGAAAATTTTTCGAAATTGCATCGAATGCATTTAAATGCAGTAAAAAATTTTACGTTATCGCGAATTTGAATTTGGAAGGGCGCAACAGCCCCAGACGGCGCTTTAAGACGAGACCACCTGAAATACAATAAGGTTCGTATCACGACTGAATGAAACCTTTATAATTCATAGATGTTGGAGAACACTAGTCTCACCCTTTTTATTACCTATACTCGCGCATGCAACGCGCGCCTCCATTTCGCGACAGGCACAAAAATTATGTTTTTTGCTGGAATCAAAATTTTTGCCTTTTTTGAAACTGTTCGAATGAATTTTTCGATTCGTTGATGAAAATTTATTCTCACTGATGGGTTTAGTTCGATTTGACAAAGGTACGAAAAATTGTCGCTGTTGATTAAGAATGTAAGTTATATCGCGGTTCGATCGCAGAGGGATGAAAAAACTCGTTCATTGGTACAAATAAAAAAGCAATTTTCTGCATTCATTCGATTGAATACACCTTCAACCTTTTAATGACCAAATTCGTTCATTCGTTTAATTCGGTAGCGTGTATTTGGGTGAAATTCGCGACACTCAATAGAAAATACTCGGTTTTCTTAATCCCTACGTAAGATGGAAGATCAATCTTTTTGTGTCACCGAATTAGCTTCAGTCTTTTCTCGAAACGCATTCTGGCTTTGATTCGTTTACATTTTCAATACAAGCGTTTTGCCTATTTTCGCTAATACTTGTTTTTTTATCCTTTTTTTTCGCCGGGTTTTTATTATCAAGATTGAATGGATTCTGTGTGTTGTGTAGGTACTTCGTAACATCGACGAAAGAAACATTGTTAGTGGTTTGTAGAGCGAGGCGGAGGGAAAAACAGTTGAAATATTTTCTGATATTCAAATAAGAAATTGGTCGCGTTGAAATTCATTTATTCAAATTTCGGAATATGACTTCAATTATTTTTTCTGTTTTATTTATTTCCTTTTTCCGAATTCGAGATTTCTCAAAATACCTATCAAGGCGTACATTTGAATCTAAGCGTTTAGGAAGTTAATTTCATCATACCCTGATAAATTTGTAAAAATTTTGGGAAAGTGGTTTGAATGAAGACGGAGGTGAAAGTAAATTGAAAGATGAATATTTGAGGGCGAAGCTGGCAGGAAACCACTCGAGTGTCCGCTTTCGATTTGAACGAAAGTGAAATTTCCGCAGCCAAAATTGAATTTCAATTTTTTTGATTTTTTATGAATTTTTGAAACATGAAAAATATTTTCCAGCAAAAATGTGATATTTTTTAAAAAATTAAGTAAAATTGATAAAAATTTGTCTCTACTTGATATTGACTTTGAGAAAACGTAATTTCACCAATTTAGACCATTTTGGAGCCTCCAGAAAGATTCTTATTTTCTCCAGTATTTCCGAAATTTTTCTATTAGTGGAAGGCACCCTAATACACTTGGTCTGATTAGACTCGAGTTTTGGCCTCTTTTTGAGTAAAGCATGAAGAATATCTACCTTTGTATTATTTCCAAGTGTACAACTCAAGTGTGATTTTTTGACCAGCTTTCAAAATTCCAGATAATAAAAAATACGAGTAGTAAGAAAGAGTCACATAAGCTAGTCGTTGAATGTTTCCAATGCAATTTCCGAATTTCTCCAGAAGACGTAGAAATCAGCATCAGCAACCTTCAGACAAAATACCTCAAATGTGAAATTTCGTGAAATTTCCAATTAAAATGAAAATCAGGTAAAAAACACATTTTGGGTTGTCTGAAAATTGTAAAAAGGTGGATTTTCTTGTCAAATTACTCGAAAAGAGATAGGATCTTTAATTTCTAGTTGCCCAAATCGACTTCTATGTTTTCTAGAAAATTCAGAAATATATACTTGAGATATCAGAATATTACGGATATCTCTGGAATGGCCAGTAATTGTAAAATTTGTTTTTAGAAATCGATATTAGACAGGCTTCTGATTCTTATAAATTTTACTGGAAATGTAGGTCCTTCATTTTAAAAATATTGAGATACATATCTACTGGTCAAGAAAACCAAGAAAAAAAAATGAGAATTTTGCTTAAAAATTCGTAAAAAGTCGAAAAACCACTTATAGGGACGAAAAACACGAAAAAAAGGGAAATCCGTGTAAACTTGAGAAGAAAGGGTTGTAGATAGCCCATAAAATTAAAAAATGAATTACTTTGTTTTTGAAAAACAGAATTTTTCTATATTTTTGGCTCTCACTTCGCTAAATAATGTAGAAGTGATAATTTATACGTAATAATGATTCGATATTTCAAAAGTCAATAAAAGATGATCAAAATTTTTGTTTACCTGTACTTTTTTTTTAGAGGTGTTACCCATTAAAAATTTGAAATGTTTGGAATTAGGAAATTCTCTACCACCTTTTTTTCCCCAAAAAATTTGAATGTTCTACAGAAAGAAATAATTTTTTTCTTTTCAATCCCAACATACCTATGATTGTATTTCATCCGGCATCAAATTTTGGTAAAATCAAAAGAGGTTATCTGGCTTGAAATTTTTGAAAAAATTGCGACATCATCTTTCTAAATTTTTTGAGGGAGGAAAGAGGGCACCGAATGGTAAGAAATGTAAATTTTCAAATAGTTCAGAAAAGGTCTTGAAAAAGTTGAGAATTAGATTGTCTAAATGTTGGTAGAATCTGAGCAACTAAAATTTTGGTCCCAGGGGCCCTAAAAACATACTTAGGGTCATTTTCATAGACGATACTCAAATATTCCTTGGCTGAGTACTTATAACATGGTGTACCATCCTCTGGAAAACCGGGAAAACCGGGAAAAGTCAGGGAATTTTGGAATTTTCTCTGGAATTTTTCGATAATCCAAAAAAAGGATAAATCATTTAGAAACGTGTTTCTTTGCTTATTTTATTATAAATTTTTCAAAAAATTTCGCCATCGCTCCGATCGGGCTAAATTATTATAACATTATCTGATTTTTTTATTCATCATTTTTTGTTGACCGTAATATAAGCGCAGTAAAATTGATATTCAAAATGCATGTCTTTGTCCATTAAATTATGAATTATTCAAAAAAAAATTTACCTCGCTACGCTCGGGGTAATTTACACTCTTTCTTTCTACAAAATTTATCTAAAATCCAAAGTTGTTTGGAAACTTACTTTTTAATGAGCTGTGATGAGAAAGGAATACCATGATACCCTTGACCACGATGTTGAAAAAAAGTGGAGGGAACAGAACAGAATTCGAAATTAGTGGCCATGTTTTCATATTTTGGAAAACATATATGAGGGAAAAGTGGTGAATTTTCATATTTTGAAGACCTTTTTTCGCAAAAATTTTCGCCCTCGCTTTGCTCGGGCTCAACACGTTTATAATATGTTTCTATAAACTAATTTATATTTTACCTCTTCATTGATTTTTTTATTTATCGGTACAAACTAAAAAACTGCAAAGGATTGCGTGAATTTATAAATTTGAGGCATGTGTTTTTAATTTTTTTCAGGGGGATATAAAGAAATTTTTAAATTTTCAGCCCGGAAAAGTCCGAATTTTCATTCGCTTGATTTGCGAGACATATCCTGACATAATTTATTTCATTTTTCAAAACTTAATTTTTTGTTGGAATGATTAGTTTTTCCTTTTTATTCATTTTTTTTCTGTATAATTCAACTAGCTTTTAACCCGTCCTTCGGACGGAAATCGACGTATATACGTTTTATACTGATGTGGATACTGGAGTTGAAATTGAATATGTACGAATTTTGATATATGAGAGGTGGGGGGGGGGGGGTATATTTAAAAAAAATTGATTCGACCTGGGGTTAACAAATTTGAATACAATTGATTGGATTTTTAATTAATGGGAGGGGATATTTGAGAAAAAATGATTCGATCCTTGTAAGTTGAAAAAATTAAAAAATTTTATTATTTTATAATTGAAAAATTGATTCTTTTCATTTGAGAACATTTCGATTAATTAATAATTTGAAAAAAAATTAATTTTGGAGGTCAATAAATTTTTTGAAATTTGTATTCGATTCGAATCCCACGTAAAATTATTTTGTTTTGAATGTCCCCTTCCATTAATTCACAACTCAATTAATAATTAATTTCAGGATTTTTTGAATTACATAAGTCGAATCAATTCTTAAAATGCCTTTCCCATTAAATGATTTAAAATTTGATCAATTTTACTGAATTTGAGCCCCGTAAAATCAGTTTTTTTTAAATATCTCTTCCTATTGATAAAAAAAGTTGACCAATTTTTTCAAAATTTGTACTTACTCAATTTGAACCCTAGGTCGGATTCTTATATTTTGAATAATCCTCTCCTTAATTAACAATTAGGTAATGAATTACTATGGAGCCTTCAAAAAATTTTAAAATTGCCTAGATCCGGAGAAAAAGCAATAAAAATAGTTCATATGAACTATATCACCTAAAAACTCAGATTGCCCGCATTGATGATCTATTTGATCTATTGAAGCACAATTTGCTGAAATTCGTAGCTTTGAGTTCAAATTCATATTTTTTGGTAGAAAATTTTCTTGGTCACTAATAAAATTCAAATTTAGTGCAGTTTATCTAATTTTTAATTAATGGGAGGGATGTTAAAAAAAAGATTCGTCCCAGGTTGTTAATTTTTGAATATAGTTGAAAATGTAATTTATGTTTATGTGGAACACAATTGAAAAAGTTTTTAAATGGGAAGGGGTATTTAAAAAATGATTCGACTTGTGTAATTGTTGAAAAATGATAAAAAAATTAATTTTTCTCAAAAAATTCGATGTACTACTTATTCAATTCAAGTTGAATACAATCCATGAAGTTTTTAATTAATGGGAGAGAATTTTTTTTTTGAATGATTGGACCTGTGTCCCTGTGTAATTTAAAAAGGAAAAAAATTGAAAATAATTTGACATAGAAAAATTTCACTGATCTTATTTAGGTAGAAATTAATTTTAAAATATCTTAGTGTAAGAAAATTTGATTTATTTGGGGATATTAAAGAAAATTATTCTACCTGGAGTTCAAAATGAATATAATTTATTGAACTTTTTAATTAATGGAAGGGGGGAATTAAAAAAAAATCGTCAAAAAACAATTTGACCTGGGGTTCAAATTAAATACCTATAAGTAATTGATCAAGTTTTTGGATAATTACAATTGTATTAGACTTGAGCCCCAGTTAAAATCACTTTTTTAAATATCCTTTCCTATTGATAAATAAATGATGACCAATTTTTTAAAAATTTGTGCTTACTCAATTTAGTGGTTTGATCTAAATTCAAATTTAGTACAGTTTATCTAATTTTTAATTAATGGGAGGGATGTTAAAAAAAGATTCGTCCCAGGTTGTTAATTTTTGAATATTTATGTAGTCAAAAATGTAATATATGTTAATGTGAAACACAATTGATAAAGTTTTTAAATGGGAAGGGGTATTTAAAAAATAATTGGACTTGTGTAATTGTTGAAAAATGATAAAAAATTAATTTTTCTCAAAAAATTCGATATAGGTACTACTTATTTGATTCAAGTTGAATACGACCCATAAAGTTTTTAATTGATGGGAGGGATTTTTTTTTGAATGATTGAACCTGTGTCCCTGTGTAATTTAAAAAGGAAAAAAAATTGAAAATGATTTGGCATAGAAAAATTTAACTTTTAATTAATGGAAGGTGGTAGATTAGAAAAAATTGATTCAGCTGATGTAATTTTATCTTTAAAAAATAATTAAACACAAAAAAGTAGAAAAAAAATGTGATTTTATCTTTAAAAAATAGATACTTAAACACAAAAAAATTGGAAAAAACCCGAATTTTAATTAATAGGGAGGGATATTTAGAAAAAATGATTCTACACATGTAAGTTGAAAAAATTGAAATGTTTATGATATTATGATTTTTTAATTGAAAACTTAATTGAGAAAAAAAAATTATTAAATTTTTAATTAATAAGAAAAAGAAAAAATTGAGTGGACCTGGAGTATTTAAAAAAATGATTTGACCAATGTAAGTTGAAAAAAGGAGGGGTATTCAAAAATATTTGTGTGTTTAAAAAAAATGATTCAACCTGTGTAATTTAAAATAATTATGAATTAATCGAACTTTCAATTGATGTGTGGGGGTGTTCAAAAGTGATTCGACTTATGTAAGTTGAAAAAAATTGAAATTTATTTTTTATAATTCAAAAATTCGAGTTGAGGTATTTTTTTTTAAATTGATTCGTTCTAAAGTTTGTAAGTTGAAAAAAAAATTAAAATTAATAATTAATAAAATTTGGTAATTTACCATGAAAAAAATTCAAAAAAATTATTTATTCAAACAGGATTTTAAACTTTGGTCTTATTGATTTTCATTAAAGAAAGAGGGTATTAATGGAAAGTGGGTACCTTGAAAATTAAAAAAAATGATTTGGTTAGGAGTAATTCGATATTTACAAAATTATTCAACACAAAAAAATTGAAAAAAATTCTCTCCGGGCGGGGTTTGAACCCTGACTTATGAGGTGGCAATCCGAGAGTGAGTCATCACCACTTATCTACATAATGGAAGGGAGGGTAGTACATTGATATCACATTTTGAGGAATATCTCAAAAACGAAGCGATTTTGGCAAAAATTGAAGAGAACCGAAATTGTAGCCCGTAAAATTTGCTTTCAGTAGAGTGTCGTCAGATTTTTGATTTGAACAGCGCTTTTCGAGATATTTACGAAAAACTGGTTTTTGCTTTGATGGGCGGGAGGGGAAGGAGGGGATGGAACTTTAAGTCAATTTTTCTCAGCTTTGGAGCCAGCTTTTTTGAAACTTTTTGCGCCTTAAACCATCTACTCGTCGAGCTCTTTTCGATGGTGTATTTACTTTTCGGATACGTGCTTTAGTTTTGAATTGATCGCGTTAGGAAAAAAACGTCTTCTATTTTATAATATATATTGATTTTTGGTGGGGGGAGGGAGGGGGTAAATCTTTTTTTAACCCGAAGAGGAGCATCTAGAGATCTCGTAAACAGTATCTAGTGATTTTGAAAAAAAAAATTGTTGGATCCCCATGCATTTTATATCATTCTTACCTATGCAAAATTTCCCGATGTAAATACATCACGTAAAAAGTACCCCCCCCCCCCCCCTATTGACAAAAAAAAAATGAAAAATGCTAGCAAAATGCTAGCACACCTTGCTAGCATGTGCTATCATCATTTTGGACACTTTTGAACCCGTTTTGTTAGCAATTATGCTAGCATTTTATGCTAGCACTTGCTAACAATTGCTAGCAAGTGCTAGCATAAAATGCTAGCATAATTGCTAACAAAACGGGTTCAAAAGTGTCCAAAATGATGATAGCACATGCTAGCAAGGTGTGCTAGCATTTTGCTAGCATTTTATGTGCTAGCGTAAAGCTAGCAATATTGCTAGCAAGTGCTCGCATAAAATGCTAGCATAATTGCTAACAAAACTGGTTCAAAAGTGTCCAAAATAATGATAGCATATGCTAGCAAAGCGTGCTAGCATTTTGCTAGCATTTTATGTGCTAGCGTAAAGCTAGCAATATTGCTAGCAAGTGCTCGCATGAAATGCTAGCATAATTGCTAACAAAACTGGTTCAAAAGTGTCCAAAATGATGATAGCATATGCTAGCAAAGCGTGCTAGCATTTTGCTAGCATTTTATGTGCTAGCGTAAAGCTAGCAATATTGCTAGCAAGTGCTCGCATAAAATGCTAGCATAATTGCTAACAAAACTTGGTCAAAAGTGTCTAAAATGTTGATAGCAAATGCTAGCAACGTGTGCTACGTGTGCTAGCACTTGCTAGCACTTGCTAGCACTTTATGTTAGCATTCTGCTAGTATTCTTTGGTAAGGTGTGCTCTCATTTTGCTAACCCTCATCTGGTATTCGTATGCTAGCATGGTTCTAGGGTTTTGCTGGTATGCTGTGCTAGCATTCTGTAAACATTTTACTAACAATTGTTTTAACTTCTAATATTATGTACTTACCTTTGCTCTGGGTCTTGGGTTAGAGGAGTACGCCACCATGTCAGGTTGTATGTTAGGTATTAAAAGTAATATTTAAACTTGGAAGTCAAAAAATTTTTTTTCCTCAATTTTGACCAAATTTGGAAATTTTTTTGATTTTTTAGAATATTGCAATAAAACAAAATTTCTAAGACATATTCAACAAATTTTTATCCCTCCCCTTGGGGGGCTGGAGCCCCAAAATTCACAATTCAAGAACAAAATGGAAATAAAATATAATAAAACTCAAATTTTGTAAAATTTGTGTGTGATATATTAAATATATGTTTTTGAGGATGTAGGAATATGTAATCGGCCATAATTTTCTCTTGGAAATGAAGGGTTGAGGGGGGGGGGGGTGTAATAATGACTGAAAAAATTTGAATTTTGAAATTGTTTTGTGTGGTACATCAAAATCCATATTTTCGAGGGCGTAGAATACAAATTCGACAATATTTTTCTCTTGGGGATGAAAGTTTAGGGCTGGATGCGGGGTGAGGGGGTGGGGGTAAGACTTGAAAATTTTCAATTTTTCGAGTGATATATCAAAATCTAGGTTTTTGAGGACGCAGAATTCGAATTTGATGATATTTTTCTGTTAGGAATTCAAGAGTTGGGTGTGGAAGGAGTGGGGAGGGGTTGAGACTGGGAAAATTTTAATTTTTCGAGTGATATATCGAAATCTATGTTTTCGGGGACGTAGAATACGAATTCGACAAAATTTTTCTCTTGGGATGAAAATTTAGGGTTGAATGCGGGGGAGGGAGTGGGGATGAGACTTGGAAAATTTCAATTTTTCAAGTGATATATCAAAATCTAGGTTTTTGAGGACGCAGAATTCGAATTTGATGATATTTTTCCATTAGGAATTCAAGAGTTGGGTGTGGAGGAGTGGGGAGGGGTTGAGACTGGGAAAATTTTAATTTTTCGAGTGATATATCGAAATCTATGTTTTCGGGGACGTAGAATACGAATTCGACAAAATTTTTCTCTTGGGATGAAAATTTAGGGTTGAATGCGGGGGAGGGAGTGGGGATGAGACTTGGAAAATTTCAATTTTTCAAGTGATATATCAAAATCTAGGTTTTTGAGGACGCAGAATTCGAATTTGATGATATTTTTCCATTAGGAATTCAAGAGTTGGGTGTGGAGGAGTGGGGAGGGGTTGAGACTGGGAAAATTTTAATTTTTCGAGTGATATATCGAAATCTATGTTTTCGGGGACGTAGAATACGAATTCGACAAAATTTTTCTCTTGGGATGAAAATTTAGGGTTGAATGCGGGGGAGGGAGTGGGGATGAGACTTGGAAAATTTCAATTTTTCAAGTGATATATCAAAATCTAGGTTTTTGAGGACGCAGAATTCGAATTTGATGATATTTTTCCGTTGAAAATTCAAGAGTTGGGTGTGGAGGAGTGGGGAGGGGTTGAGACTGAGAAAATTTTCATTTTTCAAGTGATATATCAAAATCTAGGTTTTTGAGGACGCAGAATTCGAATTTGATGATATTTTTCCGTTAAGAATTCAAGAGTTGGGTGTGGAGGAGTGGGGAGGGGTTGAGACTGGGAAAATTTTAATTTTTCGAGTGATATATCGAAATCTATGTTTTCGGGGACGTAGAATACGAATTCGACAAAATTTTTCTCTTACGGGCCAAGGATAAGAGAGGGAGGGGGCAGGAAAAATTTGAATTTGCAGTTTTTTTGTGTTATATATCAAAATCCATGTTTTCGAGAGCGTAGGAAACGAATATATTTTTCTCTTAGGGATGAAGGTATAGGGTGTGATGAGAGGGAAGGGGAGGGGGATGCCTGGAAAAATTTGAATTACACAATTTTCCCTGGTGATATATCGGAATCTATATTTTTGTGAGTGAAGGATATGAATCTGGAAATATTTTTCTCGTAAGGATGAAGCGCCACGTGGAGGTGGAGAGGGGGGTAAAACTTATAAAAATGTGAATTTTTCAATTTTTTCGAGTGATGTATCAAAATCTAAATTTTGAGGACGTAGAATAAGAATCCAGAAATATTTTTTTCTTAGAGAAGAAAGATAGGGGTTGGAAGAAGGGACAAGACTTGAAAAACAATTCGCTATTCTTTCTTTTAAAACCTAGGTTCTCGAGGATATGGAGTACAAATTTGACAATACTTTTCCTCAAACGTCTCAAAGAAATGAAGCATTGGGTTGAGGAGGTGAGTGTTGAAAAAATTATAATATTGCGATATTTCCATGTGGAATATAGCGTTATTTGTTTCTTATGTAGAGGGTGATGGATGAGATCTGGAATAATCGTAATTTTTTTCAACTTTTATCAAAATGAATGTTTTCAAGAGGGTGAAGATTACAAATTTGGCGATATTTTTCTGTTTGGTTAGTGAGGGGTTCTAAGGGTAAGACTTGGAAATTGTATAATATTTGGCAACATTCTTCAGTGATTTAGCCCTACTGAAAATTTTGCTAGAAAAATACTAGCATTTCTAACCCATCAAACACTAGCATCACTCTAGAATAAGTCAGGCTCTACAGATTTGCTAGCCTAAAATCAGCTAGTGGCAAAATGTTAGCGTTTTGCTTGCAGATTTGAAGCTAGTTCGAGCTAGTATTATTTATGTTAGTGAAATGCTAGCATTTTGTTGACAGTATAATGCTAGAAGTTTGCTGGTGGTGAAACGCTAGCATTTTGCTAGCAGATGCGAAGCTAAGTATTTGGCTACTGTAACTAATTGTTAGTAAATTGCGCTAGCAAAAGGCTAGCACTATGCTAACAGACATAATGCTAGTCTAACTTGAGCTAGTGCGATGCTAGTATTTGGATACTTTAACTTTTTGTGAGAAAATTGTGCTAGCGAAATGCTAGCATTTTGCTAGCAAATCTGTAGCTAGCCTGTCTTATGCTAGAGTGATGCGAGTGTTTTGTTAGCTATGTTAGGAATGTGTTAGGAATGCCAGTAAAATACTAGCATTTTGTTAGTGGTAAAATGCTAGAACTTTGCTAGTGGTGAAACGCTAGCATTTCGCTAGCAGATGCGAAGTTAGTTCGATCTAGCATCATTTATGCTAATAAAATGCTAGCATTGTGTTAGCGGTAAAATGTTAGCATTTTGCTAGCAGATGGGAAGCTAGCTCAATTTATGCTAGCGTGATGCTAGTATTTGTGTACAGTAACTGATTGTTAGCAAATTGTGCTAGCAAAAAGCTAGCACTCTGCTAGCAGACATAATGCTAGTCTGACTTGAGCTAGTGCGATGCTAGTATTGTGCTAGTGTATTTTTTGTTAGAAAATTGTGCTCGCGAAATGCTAGCATTTTGTTAGCGATAAACTGCTAGAACTTTGCTAGTGGTGAAACGCTAGCGTTTCGCTGTGATGCTAGTATTTGTCTACAGTAACTGATTGTTAGCAAATTGTGCTAGCAAAAAGCTAGCACTCTGCTAGCAGACATAATGCTAGTCTGACTTGAGCTAGTGCGATGCTAGTATTGTGCTAGTGTATTTTTTGTTAGAAAATTGTGCTCGCGAAATGCTAGCATTTTGTTAGCGATAAACTGCTAGAACTTTGCTAGTGGTGAAACGCTAGCGTTTCGCTACCAGATGCGAAGTTAGTTCGAGCTAGCATCATTTGTGCTAGTAAAATGCTAGCATTTTGTTAGCGGAAAAATGCTAGAACTTTGCTAGTGGTGAAATGTTAGCATTTTGCTAGCAGATGGGAAGCTAGTTCAATTTATGCTAGCGTGATGCTAGTATTTGTCTATAGTAACTGATTGTTAGGAAATTGTGCTAGCAAAAAGCTAGCACTCTGCTAGCAGACATAATGCTAGTCTGACTTGAGCTAGTGCGATGCTAGTATTGTGCTACTGTATTTTTTGTTAGAATATTGTGCTCGCGAAATGCTAGCATTTTGTTAGAGGTAAAATGCTAGAACTTTGCTAGTGGTGAAACGCTAGCATTTCGCTAGCAGATGCGAAGTTAGTTCGAGCTAGCATCATTATGCTGGTAAAATGCTAGCATTGTGTTAGCGGTAAAATGCTAGAACTTTGCTAGTGGTGAAACGCTAGCATTTCGCTAGCAGATGCGAAGTTAGTTCGAGCTAGCATCATTTATGCTAGTAAAATGCTAGCATTGTGTTAGCAGAAACATGCTAGAACTTTATAAATGATGCTAGCTCGAACTAACTTCGCATCTGCTAGCAAAATGCTAGTATTTTGCTAGCAAAAATGTCAATAGGGATCTACCTACTTTTCTATGAATAAGATAACAAAACGGTTCAATTGCTACAGTTGCACATTTTTAATATACACTGCTAAAAATTTACTGGTGGCAAAGCAAATGCGAAGCTAGTTCAAGCTAGTCTAATTTATGGTATTGAGATGCTAGTATTTGGCAAAAATGTAACTTTATGTTAGAAAAATTGTGCTAGTGAAATGCTAGCGTTTTGTTAGCTGTAAAATGCTAGAAATTTGTTAGAGGTAAAACGCTATCATTTTGCTAGCAGATGCGAAGCTAGTTTATGCTAGGCTTAGTGATGCTAGTGTGATGCTAATATTTCGCAAATGTAACTTTATGTTTAAAAAAACGTGCTAGTGAAATGCTAGCATTGTGTTAGCGCTAAAATGCTAGAACTTTGCTAGTGGTCAAACGCTAGCATTTTGCTAGCAGATGCGAATTTAGTTCGAGCTAGCATCATTTATGCTAGTAAAATGCTAGCATTTTGTTAGCGGTAAAATGCTAGAACTTTGCTAGTGGTGAAATGTTAGCATTTTGCTAGCAGATGGGAAGTTGATTCGAGCTAGCATCATTTATAGATGCGAAGTTGATTCGAGCTAGCATCATTTATGCTAGTAAAATGCTAGCATTTTGTTAGCGGTAAAATGCGAGAACTTTGCTAGTGGTCAAACGCTAGCATTTTGCTAGCAGATGCGAAGTTAGTTCGAGCTAGCATCATTTATGCTAGTAAAATGCTAGCATTTTGTTAGCGGTAAAATGCTAGAACTCTGCTAGTGGTAAAACGCTAGCATTTTGCTAGCAGATGCGAAGTTAGTTCGAGCTAGCATCATTTATGCTAGTAAAATGCTAGCATTTTGTTAGCGGTAAAATGCTAGAACTCTGCTAGTGGTAAAACGCTAGCATTTTGCTAGCAGATGCGAAGTTAGTTCGAGCTAGCATCATTTATGCTAGTAAAATGCTAGCATTTTGTTAGCGGTAAAATGCTAGAACTTTTCTAGTGGTGAAATGTTAGCATTTTGCTAGCAGATGGGATGCTAGCTCAATTTATGCTAGCGTGATGCTAGTATTTGTCTACAGTAACTGATTGTTAGCAAGTTGTGCTAGCAAAAAGCTAGCACTTTGCTAGCAGACATAATGCTAGTCTGACTTGAGCTAGTGCGATGCTAGTATTGTGCTACTGTATTTTTTGTGAGAAAATTGTGCTCGCGAAATGCTAGCATTTTGCTAGCAAATCTGTTGCTAGCATGATTTATGCTAGAGTGATGCGAGTGTTTTGCTAGCTTTGTTAGGGATGTGTTAGGAATGCTAGTATTTTGCTAGCAAAAATGTCAATAGGGCCCCCCCATATTTGCTTACGAATATCATATTTAAAAGGCCTGGAGAAATTTGAAAAATTGGTCTGAAAAATTTGGAAACGTCAGGGAAAATCATATCTGAATTATAGTGGGCACCTTGATCCTCCCTTACCAATAAAGGCGACCGTAATTTCTATTTTTTCAATGTAGGAGAAGAGGGGGTATATTATTTAAAAAAATTCGTCGACTCAAAACTGAATTTTCAAAATTTGAGTGTTTTGATCGTACAAGTGGAGTTCATTGAAGTAGTTTGAACTGCTGAACACCAATCTGTTGCAAACTTTTTCGTATGACAATTTCGTATGCAAAGAAAGTGAGATACTTATTCAATTTTGAGCCTCATGCTGTACTTATTTGAACTTGAAATTAGAAAAATCACAAAAAAGATATGAAATAAAGTGAAAATCGGTCAAGTGGTGTATAAATACGTATTTTGGGATATAATTACGAGAAAAATTCCAAAATTGACCATTTTTATGAGTGAAAAACTTTGTGAAAAAATGGTTTTTCGCATTTTTCAAGATGTTCCACCACCTAAAAAATTTTGAAAAAAATATGACGTTGTACGTACGTAGGGACTAGGTGCATAAAATATATTTTTCTCAGAATTGCACCTCTGAAACATCATACAAAAAATTCAATTTGAAGTTTTCAAACGTGATTTTTGGCAAGAAAAAATCATCAACAATTTTTTTTCAAACCACTCACTAACACCCATCAGTATAGTGTACAACTCACAAAAATTTGAAAAAATTTGGTTGAAAACTTGTGGAAATAAAATTTTTTAATGGAAAGGCTGAAAAAAGTAACGTTTTGCCCCATAACTAGAGTTGAGAGAGGGGTAGGGCCAACATTTTCACCACGTGGTTTTCAAACCCTAAGCACTAAATTCCATTGGTTAGTTTCGAATTTCAGCTCGGGGGCAGAACAGAAAATGTCCTCAATTTGTGAAGAAGTGTAATTTGAAATTATAAAACTGAAGGAAATTTTTTTTTTATAATTTCTTTGTTTTTGAAAAACATATGCGTATGAAGTGAAAATGAAATGTTGATACCGTAACTTGGGGTGAATAGAATCAGTGGGGGTGAATAGAATCAAAAAAGTTTTAAACATGCATATCTCAGCTCCATATCGCTCTATCGGTGCGATTCCAACGGCTATGTGAGGAGAGACCAGTATGTAATCAGTAGAGTCGATTTCCAGAAAGTTATATTGACGCCCATGCCCACAGCTTATCATCTAGTGTTGTCACTGCTAGGTGACACGCCGATGTCCAATTCAGAACTTGTTCCACCACGTTGCTGCTTTTAGAGCTACGATTTTCGTTTTTGCGCTAATCGTTAGTAAATTTATTCTCGAATCTTTTGTGATAATTGAATGCATAATATTTATTACTGTGAATTTTTTACGAATTTTTTTCCATCACAAGTTGAGTAAGTCAAAAAAAATGGGGTGAATAGAATCACAGAAAAAATTCAGTTTTTCAACATTCTATTATTGATATAGCTTCAAAGAAAGTGGCTCTAGTGAATTTACATTAGTCACTCATCACAATGCCGTTGGAATCAGACTGTTCAAGCGATTAGGAGCTGAGATATGCGCTTCCAAAAAATTTTTGATCGTATTCTTTATTTATTTAAAACTTTTTTTCGCTTGTTTTTTTTTAGAAAAATGTTTCATTTCAAAAGCTATGCGTTTGAAGCTTTTTTACCGCGGTTTTTTCACAGGTTCTATTCAAATATGATTATTTAAAAATTTAAAGTGAATTTCCTCACCCAGAGTCGATTACAGTAGGCTGAAAATAGAAAAAAAGATAAGTGATTCTATTCACCCCAACTGACGTACCAATAGAATCAGCATTTTCAATAATTTATATAAAATTGTGGTTAAGGCAGTGGGAGTCGACAATTAAATAGGCTGAAAGATCAACCAATTGTACACATTTTTTTTTTGAATCACATTTTTTCAGCAACTTTAAGCAAAGTTATGAGCATTTAAAAAAAAAAAAAGGGCCAAAAATTGATTCTATTCACCCCGACTTACGGTACGTCATCATGTTTGCACCGATAATTCCAAGATGTTAAGATGTAGCAGTGTTCCACGAATAATCGGATATTACGAATATAACCGGATAACCGGATATTCGGAAAAAATACCCGGTTATTTATTTACGAATACGATTGGTCATGATCATTGTGACGTCCCTTTTCCGGTCAATTGACATCGCAGTCACTTGTCGTGTGGGTTAAATGTCATGTTCCCACGAATTTTGCTCCCTGCTGATAATGCATTCGGGCCCCCTTCGTGTAATGTTCGGGAAAGATCGGATAACCGGTTATGCACAATCGAATACTCGTTAAAATCCGAGTATTTTTCCATACCCGGATATTCGGATATTCGTGGAACACTGAGATGTAGGTAGGCTAGGTACAGTCAATTAGAGTCGAGAAAAACGTCTTCTCCGTGGTTTTCTGTTAGTGGCATATCTTCAATTTTTTTCTCTTGCTATAATTTTTTAATTTAATTCAATTTTTTACGTTGAACTGACCATTCAAAACGTGAGTTCATTGGTATTCATCTGGATGTACCTAGCAATGAATAACTGTCAAAATCATGTTAAATGATAATCGATAATAATAAGACCTAAAACTGAAGACATAAGCAGTGGACTGTACAACACCCTTAAACTCTGTCCACGTTGAAAAGAACGTGATTATGTTCCTCTACGAACCAACAATTCTCGTTTAAAGAAGTGTATTTTTAGTGAGAAGAGGGATCATAATCACGGTCTTCTCAACGTGAACAGACTACACTTCAATTACCTACACAGTTTCAAGTTTTTTATTTTTTTGCACGGTGGAAATGTATAAAATGAGATGCAACGTAGTGGTAAAAATTACTTTGTTCGATTTATTAGTTGAATAAATTAAGGATGCAAAGTGTAAACTGAAATTGAAAAAATATCGGTTTTGGTTCAGCGGTCATGGTTTCAAATCTGTACGCTTTCAGTTTCATTTTTACTTCTTTTCAGTTTCAGTTTCAGCTAAGGTTACAGCATTTTAAAAAACAGTAAAATCCCGTTATTACGCTCTCGATTTTTTAAGGGGGGGGGGGTCTCTAATTCCCTTGGGGGATGGGGCTAGTTATAACACGGATTTCTTCCAGTCCCTAGACCAATGCCATTTGAACAATGTAAAATTGATCTTAAAATAACGCTCACTAAATTCGGAAAATTCGGATATAACTCTCAAGAAGCCTAATTTTAAATAAAATTTATCAAAAATGGTCTAATTTTATCTAAAAATGTCTTAGATTTTATAAAAATTCTAGAAAATTCAAGTCATAATTCATAAAATTTTTAAAAATAATTAATACTAAAATGTACTAAAGATTTTAAAATTTATAAAAAATTTAATCACATCAAAAATTCTCAAAAGTTTGTTACCTCTCCCCGTGCATACCATATAAATTTCAAAATTTGTGGATGCATGAATAACGAAATGGGTATTTTTGAATAGAAAATCGCATTTTTTCGCGTGTTCTCCCCAACTAAAAAATCTGAAAAAGTTTGCATTATATTGTACCAAGGTAGGACCACAATTTGTACCAAAAAGAAAAAATTTATATCTTTTCGTTTTTAAATTAGAACGATTTTAAGGTTTCTAAGTGGGCTTTTGGCTAGAAGGCAGTGCAAAAAAATCCGAAAAAATTCTCAAAAATTGGTTACCACTTCCCGAGTATACGAGTACCACATAAATTTCAAAATTTTTGGTTCATTAGGTTCCAAAATGTGATTTTTTGAAGAAAAAACGATATTTTGGGGGTGGGGGTGAAACGGAGTGAGGTGGGAGGTGGAAAATGCGCCCTAAAATTATTTTTTGTAGTCCTTAGGGCCAGTTGTACAATCAATAGTTAACCTTTGGCTATTACTTAACTGCTTGTTATGAGCAGTTATGAGTTGTACATCAGTCATTTTGCATTAAACAAAGAGCTAACCTGTACTTTTTTTAACCCACCAAATTCGACGGGTTAACCAACGGGTAAGTGCTATGATTGGTTCAAAAATAATTACGCCAACACCACTATTTCATGATGTGTAAAATTTTCAACAATTGAAGGGAATAATTAGTTTAAATTGTTTTAAAAGAATATATTTTTAAAATTTGGAACAATATCAATGAGAAATTTCATACCTAAATTGTTATATAGTACCTTCATTTTTGATTTTGGATTTCAAAAAAATTAACAAAACAAAATAAACCCATCAACATAAAATTAATGTATTTAAAAATTTTACGTGTGATAACTGATAACTCAGTTTGTTTTTAAAATAGAAATCAACAAAATCTTCAGCTGAATTCACAAGTGGCCAGTAATTTTCTATCCATTTGTCATCAGCTAACAATTTCATTGGCTGTTGTATAGATGCGTGAGGATACTCACGTTTGATCACGGCTGGTTAACTAACTAATCATGATTTGGTGAATGTACAAACCAATCATCAGTTAACTTACAACTGTTCGTTTTGTTTTTGATAGCTAACCAGTGATTTAACTATTGATTGTACAACTGGCCCTTAATAATGTTTGATGGTTAGTTTCAAAAAGTAGCTCTTTGGCCGATTCATCTATCTTAACCGGGGTACCTTTTTAGCGGACTTCCCGCTCTAGCGGGAATCCGCTATTGCGTTCATAAGGGTTTTTAGCGGACTTCCCGCTCTAGCGGGAATCCGCTATTGCGATCATAAGGGTTTTTTTTTTGTTTTTTTATTTATTTGTTGAAGCCTTTTTGGTTCTGACGCGATTTCTCTCGCTAAACTGAATAGATCGGGCTGAAATTTTTACAGTAGGTGTAGTTCATGCAGGAGAAGAGCTGATTAGTTTTTGGAGCAATTCTGTGCACAGAAAGCTGAGCTTTTCAACTTTAAAGCTCATTGTTGGGACATTTCTTTCTGACGCGATAACTCACGTTAGAGTTGACCAATCGACTTGAAATTTTTACAGTGGTTAGAACGTGTACACGAGAAGAGCTGATTAAATCTTGAAGTCGATCCGTGCTTTGAAAGTCGAGCTTTTGAAGCTCAAAGTTTATCCAGTTTTTCGAAAATATCTCGCGAACGGCACATCGTAGAGGAAAACGGAGGCCAAAAGGATAGTCAGGAATTTCAAGCTCTACAACTTTGATTATTATGAATTTTTCTTAAAAGCTCACCGTTTTCGAGAAAATTGAGCTCAAAGTTGGAAGGCCTGTGATTGGTCAACTTTTCTGATGCGATTTAATTATATTTCTCAACAATGGGTCGGCAGATAAAATATTTTCTTTGAACCCTTGCAATACCACCTGCTGGGTCGGAATTTTTAGACCAACACAAAGACTGATTTTAGGGCCCCTTTGAGGCAGTGGTCGGCAGATAAAATCTTCATCAAAAATTCCTTATAAGGCTTGAGCTCAAAGTTGGAAGGCCTGTGATTGGTCAATTTTTCCACCTCAATTTCCCTCGTTTAACTGAACCAATCGTTCCAAAATTTCTGTAGTAAGTGTAGATCGTGCAAGAGAGAAAATTATAATTTTTTGGTTAAATTCAGTGCATAGAAAGCTGAGCTTGGAGCTTTCAAGTTCATTTTTGTGATCCTACAATTCAAGTTAGAGTTGACCAATCGACTTGAAATTTTTACAGTGGTTAGAACGTGTACAGGAGAAAAGCTGATTAAATTTTGAAGTCGATCCGTTCAATGAAAGTCGAGCTTTTAAAGCTCAAAGTTTATTTAGTTTTCGAAAATATCTCGAAAATGGTGCATCGTAGAGAAAAACTGTGACCAAATGGATGGTTACGAATTTTAAGCTCTACAACTTTGATTCTCATGAATTTTTCTTAAAAGCTCACCATTTTCAAGAAAGTTGGAAGAGTTGTGATTGGTCAATATTTCTGACTCAATTTCTCTCGTTCAACTGAACCAATCGTTTTGAAATTTTTACAGTAAGTTTACATCGTACGGGAGAAAAACTGATTATGTTGTGGTGCAACTCTGTGCATAGAAAGCTGAGCTTTGAAACTCCAAAGCTCATTTTTCTGAAACCTCCCTCTGACAAGATAAATAAAATCTACCGATCGATTTGCAATTTTTATGGTGATAAAAATGTGTTTAGGAGAAAATCTGATTGAATTTGGAAGGCGATCTGTGCATGGAAAGCTGAGCTTTTGAAGCTCAAATTTATTCAGTTATTCAAAAATATCTCGGAAATGGTGCATTGTAGAGAAAAATGGAGTTCAAAAAAATGGTTAGGAATTTCAAGCTCTATTTCTCATGAATTTTTCTTAAAATCTCACGTTTTCGAGAAAAATGAGCTCAAAGTTCAAAAGCTTGTAATAGGTCAATTTTTCCGACTTGATTTCTCTCGTTTAACTGAACCGATTGTTTTTAAATTTTTACAGTACGTGTAGATCGTGCAGGAGAAGACCTAATTTTTTAGGTTAAATTTTGAGCAAGGAAAGCTGAGCTTTGAAGTTTTAAAGTTCTTTTTTGTGACACCATAACTCAAGTCAGAGTTGATCGATCGACTTGAAATTTCCGTAGTAATTAGAATGTGTATAGAGGAAGAGATGATTAAATTTCGAAGTTGATACGTGCATTGAAAGTTGAGCTTCACAAGTTCAATTCTAGTTTGTATATAATAGGAAGTCCGCTCTTTTGACACAGTGTGTCTAGTTTTATTTATTTATTTGTTTGTTTGTTGAAGCCTTTTTTTCTGACGCGATTTCTCTCGCTAAACTGAACAGATCGAGCTGAAATTTTTACAGTAGGTGTAGTTCATGCAGGAGAAGAGCTGATTAGATTTTGGTGCAATTCTGTGCACAGAAAGCTGAGCTTTTCAACTTTAAGCTCATTTTTGGGACATTTCTTTCTGACGCGATAACTCACGTTAGAGTTGACCAATTGACTTGAAATTTTTACAGTGGTTAGAACGTGTACAGGAGAAGAGCTGATTAAATTTTGAAGTTGATCCGTGCTTTGAAAGTCAAGCTTTTGAAGCTCAAAGTTTATTCAGTTTTTCGAAAATATCTCGCGAACGGCACATCGTAGAGAAAAACGGAGGCCAAAAGGATAGTCAGGAATTTCAAGCTCTACAACTTTGGTTCTCATGAATTTTTCTTAAAAGCTCACCGTTTTCGAGAAAATTGAGCTCAAAGTTGGAAGGCTTGTGACTGGTCAACTTTTCTGATACGATTTAATCATATTTATCAACAATGGGTCGGCAGATAAAATATCTTCTTTGAAATCTTGCAATACCACCTGCTGCGTCGGCATTTTTAGACCAACACAAAGACTGATTTTATGACCTCTTTGAGGCAGTGGTCGGCAGATAAAATCTTCATCAAAAATTCCTTATAAGGCTTGAGCTCAAAGTTGGAAGGCCTGTGATTGGTCAATTTTTCCACCTCAATATCTCTCGTGTAACTGAACCAATCGTTTCGAAATTTATGTAGTAGGTGTAGATCGTGCAAGAGAGAAAATGATCATTTTTTGGTTCAATTCAGTGCATAGAAAGCTGAGCTTGAAGCTTTCAAGTTCATTTTGTGATCCTATAATTCAAGTTAGAGTTGACCAATCGACTTGAAATTTTTACAGTGGTTAGAAAGTGTACAGGAGAAGAGCTGATTAAATTTTGAAGTCGATCCGTGCAATGAAAGTCGAGCTTTTAAAGCTCAAAGTTTATTTAGTTTTCGAAAATATCTCGAAAATGGTGCATCGTAGAGAAAAACGGTGACCAAACGGATGGTTAGGAATTTCAAGCTCCACAACTTTGATTCTCATGAATTTTTCTTAAAAGCTCACAATTTTCGAGAAAGTTGGAAGGGTTGTGATTGGTCAATATTTCTGACTCTATTTCTCTAGTTCAACTGAACCAATCGTTTTGAAATTTTTACAGTAAGTTTACATCGTACAGGAGAAAAACTGATTATGTTTTGGTGTAACTCTGTGCATAGAAAGCTGAGCTTTGAAACTCCAAAGCTCATTTTTCTGAAACCTCCCTCTGACAAGATAAATAAAATCGACCGATCGATTTGCAATTTTTATGGTGATAGGAACGTGTTTAGGAGAAAAACTGATTGAATTTTTGAAGGCGATCTAGCATAGAAAGCTGAGCTTTTGAAGCTCAAAATTCAGTTATTCAAAAATATCTCGGAAACGGTGCATTGTAGAGAAAAATGGAGGTCAAAAAAATGGTTAGGAATTTCAAGCTCTATTTCTCATGAATTTTTCTTAAAATCTCACGTTTTCGAGAAAAATTAGCTCAAAGTTCAAAAGCTTGTAATAGGTCCATTTTCCGACTTGATTTCTCTCGTTTAACTGAACCGATCGTTTTGAAATTTTTACAGTACGTGTAGATCGTACAGGAGAAGACCTAATTTTTTAGGTTAAATTTTGAGCAAGGAAAGCTGAGCTTTGAAGTTTTAAAGTTATTTTTTGTGACACCATAACTCAAGTTAGAGTTGATCGATCGACTTGAAATTTCCGCAGTAATTAGAATGTGTACAGAGGAAGAGATGATTAAATTTCGAAGTTGATACGTGCATTGAAAGTTGAGCTTCACAAGTTCAATTCTAGTTTGTATATAATAGGAAGTCCGCTCTTTTGACACAGTGTGTCTAGTTTATATTTTGCAGGGCGATGAGGTAATTTTGAAATTTCAAAAATTCGCCAAAATTCAAGATGAACTTCAACACCTGAAATTTTGTATATATGAACCGTGTTAAATCAAAAGAGACCAAGCGACATCAAAAATGTCACCAAAAAACAAACTTGAAAGTAAGTACGATAACTTCTGAAAAAGTTGAAGAAGGGATAATAAGTATGAGAAATATGAACTCTGGTAACATTAATCTATCAGTAATTTACGTGTTCAGAAGCTTATTTTGTGTTCCCAGTGAGAAAAACGTTAAAATCTCAGCACTCTCAAATTTGTCGCTTGGTCTCTTTTGATTTAACACGGTTCATATGTGGTTCTTTTATGATGTACTTTCGATTTATTTTTGTTTCGACTCAAAATTTTACTTCGAGTTGGCATACCTTCCTGGTAATACATAAGCAGATTTCGCAGTAAGTATCGATTAAAATTTCTTTGATCGAATTACTCTCTACCTTTGAATACATCACGTACTACGTGTTAAGACCAAAAATCGAATCTGTACGCTTCTCTGTTCCATCTCGCTCAATATTTGATACAGCTAACTATGATATTACGGTTTATTGTGCCTCTATATGTCAACAGATAATTATCTTCAATGTATGTACAGTGTACACATGTGAACGAGAGCGAGTATCTATTAATAGTTACCTACCAACGTTGTTTGATGGATAATTTTATGGCAATATCAACATGTTGTTCTGCTAATAATTCAGCCTTCAGATTTAATACGTTACCCTCGCATCATAATGTACCTATTTAGAAATTTCGTTCCGATATCAGCATTAATGAAGTTAACGCGTGATGACGTGTGACTACAATGTATACCATCTTATTTATTTGCGTACTTTCCTATCCCTATCACTTCGCCCAGTATTTAACTTTTTACAATTTCCTCGTTTGTATTCAAATTGAAAAAATATTGGATTATGAATTCTGCATATTAATATTAAAACTGATTTCAATTCCAAACTAATTTCGGTTCGGTTTACGTAGGTATAAGGTATATCTACCTAGATTTTGTTCTAATTTACAATCCGTGTTCTCCTCTAACAAACAAATCTTCAACCATGTGTTACCTACACTGAAGGTACATTCTATCATCAAAAGCAAACCTTTACCTTATTAAAGTAAAGCAACGGAAGAGGAAATAATTCATTTCGTAGGCACGTCCTACAACAGCTACAGCAATTTATCTCAAAATCCAATATACCTATGTCTCGTTATTTCGGTTAACTTGAAGGTAATACTGTCATGAATTAAGGAATAAACTGCTTCTAATATGTAATTTTTCCCACTCTAAAGTATTTCTCGATATTATAGCGACATTTTAAAAACCGCATAAACGGCGAAGATGTATAAAATAGAAGAATACGAGATTTACGTATTTACCATTTTGTCTTTAATTAAGTTATCCTTTTTTAATTTAATCGAGTGAATAATGTGTGTGTTTGGTTTAAATTTCCATTTTCAGTGGAATATTAAGTAATATTGTTGTCATCGTACGCAGTTGTTTCGTTATACAGTGTGTCCAAAAATTTTCAAAGTGAATTTTTTTATTTTTGGAATGCATTTGCAAAAAAATTCTTTACAAAAGTAAAGATTTATGGTACCAGATAAAATCAATCACGTAATCTTTTGTTTTCCAAAATTGAAATTGATGAATTTTTTAAAACTGGAATTATTCCGCTTCTTTTGTATCAATGCCTTATTTTTGGACCCACTGTATATTGCAAAATCATATAGGTATACGTTTCAAGTTGAAATTTCAGTTATTTCTAAAGTATTTCAGCTTACAGAATGTTCTATCGTTTAGGGTAACCCATGCCATTTATGATGTAAGGTTAACTGTGGTAAGTCCATATGTGTAAGTGTAGGTATATTTGTCAAATGTCTATCTGATAAATTGTGGGGATAAATTTGGATGATTATTCAAAAATGAAGAAAAATGATTTTTTTTTTCGAAATTAAGATAATAGTGGAAAATTGCCACCGATGATTTTTTAAGTAAACGCTCTCATTTTAAAGACCATAAAATTTTTTATTGATTTTTTACCATAAGAAATCATACGTAAAAAAGTGATTTTTTTATAGCAGTAATTCCTAAAAAATGGAATAGAGGTGAAAAGTGAACATCAATGATATTTCTGAATAAATACATTACGTACATCTATTTTTATTAAAACCATTTTGAGAAAAATTTTTTAAATTTTTTCTCAATATTTTTTGAGTAGGTGTAATAGTATGATTCAAGGGTGGTTAAACAGAAGTAAGACTGAGTCAGAGCGCCGATGAAATTTTTACCAGTACTACTTTTTGAAGTTTTTTTTTAAAGGTCCAGATACAACTTCTTGACTTCTCCCCTCCCCCTCCCCATTCAACTTTTAGAGAAAAGTATGAAATGATCCACCTTAATTAAAAGGTACGCTTTGTGGAGTGTAGAAAAATAACGTGCAGTTAGAATCAGTATAATATAAAGCAATCTTAACAAAATCAAGTTCATTTCAAAATTTCTAATTCTGTAATTTTTTGTGAAATTTTAATCTTCGATTTAATCCAAGATGAATGAATTGCCCACGAACGACGGACTAAACATGAATTTTGTTCGGATATGAGTGAATTATTCAAAAACGTTTCATCATAAATTAGGGCCAAAAGAAACGGAAGGGGTTGCAAGAGCAGCTTTCACCTCCTAATAAGTAATGATGAAATTACATTTTCAGACGGTTGGAGGTATAAAATTTGAAGAAGTAATAATGATTTTTTGGGAGAAGTTTAGTATTCAAACGAAAAATGAGGAAAATTTTCAATTTTCAATTTTTTGTCCCACCCCTTCCTCTCATAATGCTAGATTCGATTGGGTTCTGATTATGAAATCGTTCAGAAAAAATAAATCAAATATTGTTCAAGATAGAAAAATTGGTTGAACAGAATTCATTCATTAAGAGTGATTCATTTCATCATTTCTGAAAAGTTGTAATACGTAGATGGCGAATGATTCGTTCACAAATGAAAAAATGATTCGCATGATTTGAAAGAATCGTTTGAGCCCGATTTATTTAGATGTTCGATCAAGTACGATTTAAAATTTCATCAGAAGCGGAAAAATTATTGAGTAACGATTGATCAAGTATGAACAAATTATTGACGAACCATTTGATTTATGTTATTGTAGCCTTTTCAAAAAGTATTTCTTTCAAGATTATGAAATCATTCAAGATCGATTCTTTTGAAGGAAAAATGAATCGTTCGAAAACGCTTTTTGTGAAAGACGAATGAATCGTTCGAGAAGGGTTTTTGTGAAGGGTGAATGAATCATTCCAAAATTTTTTTTGTGAAAAATACAAATAAATTAATCGTTAGTGTATGAATCATCTATGTCAACAGTGATTCAGCGTGGGTTGTTTTCAAACTATTTGATTAACCACAATTCACAAAACAATTTTTTTTAGAAAAAATAAATCGTTTATTAATGATTGATCAAAATAATATAAACGAATCATTTGCGAACCACTTCGTTGGTCATCAGTATTCACCATGAAAAAAAATTATTGAAGGATAGAAGTTGATTATTCGAGACCAATGTTTATTAAAATTGGGTGAATCGTTCACAAAAGAATCATTGATGACAGATAAGATTCAGTTTAAGTATGTAGTTCTAGAACAATTTCTTTAGATATAAGCGAATCATTTGCTAACTATCTGATCAGTGGGGCTTCACTTATTCGCAAGACAATCATTTCATTTTCCTTAAAAATTTGTGAAAACATTCCGAAATTATGAATCCAATATAAGCGAATCATTTGCGAACGACTTCAGCAGTCATTGATCATTTACAAAAGTGATTTCATCAATTCGCCAAGGGAAATTGTTCATTGAGTTCAAATGAACACGAATCGATTATTTTGAGAACTACTTTTGCGAGAGATGAGTGAATCGTTCACGAACGAATTATTCGTAACAGGTATGATTCAGCTTGAATCGTTTGGGAACGATTTGTTTAAATAAAAATGAATAATCAGGCTGGGGGTAGCACGACGAGGGGATTGGGAAAAAAGAACGGCGTCTATTATTCTGAGACTAACAAACTGGAAAATTCGTAAATCTCGATCTCAAAAACTATTGCATTAATTTTAAATATCAATGCGTGATTTTGAAGATTTCGTCGAATCACGTCGAATTGATCAACCCTTCAAAATTTGAAAGCTGTATGATTAATATTGAATGTGCAGGAGACTCTTGAAAATGACGTTTTTTGCCATGTTTTTCTTTTTCATTTTCTTCAGCACTTTTTTCGGAAAATCTACTCGACCAAATTTTAAGAAATTTTGCATGGAGATATATTTCTACACCATTTGGTGCGCTACGAGAGGATTTTTCAAAAAAAATTCTATCCCCCTTCTGTTTTTCCAATTTGAAAATTTTAAATGCTCTTTATTCAGTTCATATGGCCATAAACTTGGTAAAACCTACAAAAGGCACTTCCCCAATCTCTTAACAACATATCTACCAAATTTCATGCAAATTGGTTCGGTAGAAAAATTTGTAGCTTTGTTCAAGCAACTCAACTTTTGTCAAAAATGAGTAGAAAAATATGTGCAGTGGGCGTGGCTTGGTTAACAACATCCGTTAGTGTAGCGAAATAGAGGTGCTGTAACGGTTGAGTTTTAAATTCATGCATCATGCTGCGGCATACCATTGGTTATGCTGAGAGTCCCAGGTTTCGAATCCCTCTCCCGGAAGATTTTTTTTGAAATTTTTTTCGATCAAATTTTTTTTAGAGTGCTATAATTTTGTGAAATTCAATTTTTTCATGTTTAAAACAAATTAAAACGAGTTGGAAAAATCAAAAAAAAATTAAAAATTAATTTTGTTGCTTTTATTTTGGGAAATGATGCTGCTAAGTGGTAGGAGGGAGAAGATACCACCGAGCGAATTCTATAAAAAAAAAACTCACGCAATAATTGGAGTATTATTATTGTAAACAGTGATTTCTCACTTTCTTCGTTTCATTAAAAATTTGTTTTCATCGATTACCAGGTTGGTGAATGAGGGCAAATTCGGAGTGAATAGTTTTCGATTTTTCGCTATCCAAGCTCAACATTTATCGCATAATACAAACTGCGCTTCTCTCAATCGGTATTTTCACTGTTTTTAAAATTAATTCACACCCCAAATAGAAAATATCTTTATAAAAACCATCCGCGAAAATCTTCTTACCCAATCCAAACACGACCAACTCCCAACTCGTATAATGGCTCTAAAGTATCGAAAACTTTAAAACGTTCATTGTTTTTCGCGATTAATTCTACAATATAAAAGATATTCTCGGTTTTCGGGGGTTATTTAAAAAAATACTCGGAAAACTCTTACGCGACTCTTCGAATGAAGAATATCTTTCAGCGCAGACGTCCACTTTAAATGAACGTAACAATACAACGCTGGTAATATTTCGTTTCTACCCTAGAAGATATTCTTCGCCTTCTGTAACATCTGTAAAACGGCGAAATTTTTACCAACTCTTCAATTTTATACTCGTATTCCGCACAAAAGACACGACCCTACCCGATGGAAATCTTATAAAAGAAAATTTTCTGGCGAAAGTATGTTAGTTGTGACAGTTAATAGTAGTTTCAAATAAATCCCCGAATGACGTTCGAAAGCATATACGATTTTTTTAAAAACCCTTTTGCAACCCCACTCCGCCCACTTCTTCCATCACGTTATGTTTTTACTCGCGACGTTAAAGCTCTGATAGTTTTATTTGTACCTGTTCTTCGTACTCAGGATATGGTACCGACGATGTACGTGTACTTTATATGAGATTATTCTAGCGACCTCGATGTCTCTTTATATTTTGTTTACTCAAACAGCTCGCAAGAAGGGTATGGTTTTTTTTCCTCGGCATGACAACTGTTGCTGCACGTTTGCATGTACATATTCGACTCGTCTAATAATCATATTTTACGTATAACATTTTATTCGCGTATTTTCATCGAGCAACCAACTTTTTAAATAAACATCGTATTAAGTCTGTTGTTTTGGAAAACATGATGTCGAGATAACCATTCGTACACGAGATGACATCGAATATTATCATGTTGCGGTGATCGAGAACTAATGGTTGTGGAAATTCGTCGCTTTTTCCTACTCTACGATGGGTATCTGCGTCGAGGTTATTTTCTATCGATTTCCAACTGTACCAAAGTCAAAAAAAAGTAATAACGTCGTATTTAAATGAGAAACTTTGCGAAAAAATAGACCTATTTTCGGGTGAATAAGGAAAAAAAAGCTTTTGTGATTGCTCGCAAAAGAGACATTCTAAAGTTGGAATACGACTTTAAATATATTTTCAAATTTAATAAAATCATCAAAAAATTTCTGAATGTTTCTAAATGAGTTCTTCCTTGGGGTTTTTTCCCTCTCAGACTATTTATAATCTTACATCTCGAGTTTTTATTTTTCCGGCTACTTATCTTTATACCTAAGTCGTGTTTATTGAAAAGAAAATCTGTTACGGAAACGTCCGCAGTAACAGTTGATTTTACAATTTAACAACGACCGTATTTCCAGCCTGGAAATATGCGTACAACGTTCGAATGAAATTTTCCTATTAAAAATGTGGTATTGTGTATTGAATATAATTTCAAATATAATGCAGGTAATTTGATATAGGTATAAAATGGATTCAAAGAGGAAAGCTTTGACAATAAATAGCGAATACTTTGGCGAAATGGTTAAATCGGTATTAAAACGAATTCTTATTTGGGTAGCTATATTCTTTTTCCCTGTTCGTCGTTCGGCAAAACTTGAAAGTAGGTGGGTTTTATGGGCCGAGATCTGTAGAAATGCGGACAATACGTCTTTGCGAGTTGTCGTAAAATGAGAAAAGTCGACCGCAACATGTGGATCTAATTTTAGAATGCGGTGCTACTCGAGTGGGAAATTATCTCTACCTGTTTTCTCGGAAGTATATGGTTTTTCGTTTCATTATAATGTTTTTGTTTGTATTCGAGAGGTCAAAAAGAGGAAGGGGAGGGGTCACTCGCAGTAGCGTAACTGGACTCAACTCGGGGGGGGGGGTGTCAGAAATACAGTGGCGTTGGAAGCTTTTTTGGGGGAGGGTAAAAATTGGGTATGGAGACTTGGAACACCATAAGGATTATAGAGGGAATGGGTAAGAAGGAGCCTTCTTTCGCACTGTCGTCTCAAATAGCTGATGGAATTGTGATTTTGATCATGCCCGAGCGAAGTAAGGGCCAGGTTTTGAAAAAATTTTATTTTTAATGTCCAAAAATACATTTGGTGTAAATGATTTATAAAGTATTAAATACAATCAGGCATGAAACAGAGTCACCTTTTTTAGTAACTTGTCCCCTATTTTCACGGTTGGTCACTAAAAGTCCATTTTTTGGCCAAAAGGTCACTATTGGTCCCTTTTTTCACTCTAAAGTCACTTTTTTCATTCAAACGACCTTCCGCTCTTGCATAAAATTGAAAAAGTACTAAATTTCTAAAAAAAATACTAAATTATTTTCTAGAACTCGTAATTTTTAGATGCAGAATATTACAATTTTTTTCACTAAAAACTTATTTTAGACGGAAGTTATAATAATTATAATATAGAGTGCGGATTTTTATGCTCTAAAAAAGTCAAAATATGCGCATAAAATATGCGTTTTCAGTGCCTGAAATATGACAAAAATACCTATGCGTTTATTGAGCGAAATATGCAAAAATATGCAAAATCGATATGGGTGTCTAAAGAAAAGATTTTTTGATTTGATAAATTACACACATTTTACGACTAAATTAGTTAGTGAAGAGAGAGCAAAGATCCATTCTCATTTTAAAAAAATGCCTCGACATGGAGAGAAAAATGTGATTTTTTTTAAAAATTTAGAAAACATTTCAACTTGGAAATTTTTGAAATAAATTAAGAAATTGGAGAATTTGGAAAAGAATTTTAAAAAATTACTTTATTTATTTGAATTCATGATTTCAACCATTTCCTTTTTATTTTAGATTATTTTGTCATTTTTGTCAGTGTAAATTTGGATTTTGAAAAAAACAAGTGTCCCACATGAAACAAAATTATCATTCCCTTGAGCATAAATATTTGCATCTTCTGAAGTCTATAGTCTGAACTACTTAATCCGGGAATCCTCCTGCCAGGTTCTCTGGACCTCGCTTGTTTCGTGTTTTAATGCTTTGAAAAATCCCTATCTGATGTAATTTGGGTAAAGGGGGTACATTTGATATTTTGTACCCTGGTCGCCAATTTCGGGACTTCTTGAACCCCATTTTCCGACGCCACAGGTATATTTTACAATTCAATTATCACTTTTTATTACATAACAAAGAAAAGCAAAAGGGAGAGGGTCGTGAAAAACTGACATGTCAAGTTTACTCACGTTGAATTTGAAAAATTGTTGTGAGGAAAGCTTTCAAAAGTAGATAAATTTAGGTGATTTGGATTTTTTATGAAGTCTCGATTTTCAAAAAAGGAGGAAAGCGCGAGGGCATTTTTTTTTTGTAGGATATACGTTATTGCTGTCGAAAAAATATGGTTTAAGGATCATAAATACTTTTCGAATAAAAAATTCATTTTTGAAGGGCCTCGGGTGGGGGGGGGGGTGCCCCTCCCCGTATTTACGCCATTGGTCACTCGGCTGGCGGATTTTCACTCGAAAGAGGTTTTGAATTAATTGGAGAAAAAAAATCGAGTATTTTTTTACGCTTTTGGTGTCATCGAGTACGGTTTATAACGCCAGTACAAACACATTGCGAAAATTGGCATTGCATGACAAACGTTTAGATAATCATCAAAGTGAGCTCGAAGTCTAGTAATGTAAATCGATGAAAGTATAAAACTTTACGAGGTTTGCAATTCCCTGTTGCAGTTATCAGCCCGAAGAAAAAGGTATTTCGCTTTGCATGCTACTCTTGTATAATGCCCTCTTTAATGTTTAATTATAAAAGTATCAAACATGTAACCTTGTCTTTATTTAATGCACGATAGTAAACACTTTAAACGTAGGCGAGTCCAGAATTCATTTTATTTATTGATTTTCGAAAGCAAAAAAAAGGTTCATCTTGACAGGAAAATTGCTAAGTTCACGGTGAACTTTGTTAATTATATTTTTAACGAGTACGTCGACATTTTTCTGGTTCTTGTTTCGCTTTTATTTTTCTATTACAACACGTTTTAATAGTAAATAAGTCGGGCCCCTTAGCCGAGACGTGAAATCAAGTCCTTGAATGCTTGAAAGATATATACCTTAAACGAGATTTCTGGAATTTGTATGTGCCTCGTCGTAAATCAACGAAATAAAGAGAACAACTAGGTATAAAGCTAAGACGAAAGTTTAAAAGAATCTTTATTAGTTCCGAAAATTTTCAAGGCTTTACATAAAACCATAACCGTAAAGTCATCCCGCAGAACTTCCTGCTGGCTCGTTAACTACTCTAAAGGGCGCTTATTCTTTTTAATTGAAGTTCAACCAAATCCCATATCACGCAATTTTCAAAGGAGTACCTAAAATTCATCAAATATATTTTCCCCACAGAATTTCCATCGTTGGCAAGTGGGGCGAAATTTTCGTCGTAAATTCTCCAACCCTAGTTATTTCCAATTAGACGATTATAAAATTAACGACAAAATGTATTCTTCAAAGATGAATGTAATTATCGTTTAGGTAATAAAACTATCGTCGTGGCTTATTTTCACAGTATAAAAAGTTCTCCCTTTCTTGCTATTTTTCCTTTTTATATGGGTTAAAAGAGCTTGATTACGTTTAATGAACTAATCAGTATCGTCCCCGAATGAGTACTCTGAAATTCGGAACGTTGCAGACATTAAATTATCAGACAAAAAGGTGTTTATGTCTTTTTGAAATGAATTTTAAATAATTTGTAATTCGTTTCGGTGTTTTTTTCACCCAATGAAACACTTTGAAAAGTTTTAGTTAATTTTACCAGTGCGAAATTTCACGTTGAATTTTAAAGATGTACAGTAGATAAATGGTTGACTGGTGCGCGACGTGATTGAAGAAGAAAAATTCGACATAATTATTTACCGACTCGTACTTCTCGGCGTTTTTTTTTTATCTAAATGAAAATATTTAATTGTTTGAAAAGCAATTTACTGGCGTGTTTTGAGTGTTGAAGCAGTGTAAATAGGTGTGTCCTATAATTCTGTTTATGTGTTAATTTTTCGTAACGCGAAACCCAACCAATTTAACATTGTTTGAGATGTATTGTTGACAGGGATAAATATTACACGCAAAGTTCTATGTGGCTTTAAATTAAAGGCTTAGCTTGTATGCCTGCTAAACATCAATGTGTACAGATCAATATCTATTGTCTTGCGAGTTGAGTACTTATTAATGTTGGTAATTTTTTACGGGAAAATATCGTTTTTATTGGTTTTTTGTGAATTTGTTTTTTAAGTAGCTTTCATTTCCTTTTATTTCAAATTTTGAAATTATTATTTTTTATTTCTTACGAGGGAGGTATCCCAACTCGAAGTAAAATTTTTAGCCAGAACAAAAATAAAGAACATTACATTCAAAATTTCAGATGCTAAAGTTCATTTTTTTCGAATTTTGGCGAATTTTATGAAATTTCAAAATTATCTCATCGTCCTGCAAAGTATAAAAATTCGATCTAATGAACGAAAAAAGCTAAAATTAGGTATATACTCTATTTTCGACTTCCTAAATCGATTAGGAAGCGATTTCCAGACGTTTCGGAGTTGATAGAAAATTTTTGAATTTTCCAGCACGGGGGAAAATCTAAAAAGGTAGTAAGACATATGTGACCTGGTCTACGAAAAGGGACCGCAAGCAAAAACCAACTTTTCGAGAAAAACACGTTTTAATAAAAAAAGTCGCGTTTGAAAGTTGAACTTTGAACTTTCGACGAAGCTTAGTTTCTAGAAAAAAACTAATTGCACACTACAGATTGGAAATTTGACGCTCTACAATTTATGTTCTATTCATTTTTTCCGTTGAGTCCTTCCTCTGCTCAAAAAATAGGCTTCAAGTGACAAAAGTTAACAAAAAGTGTAAAACAAATTTCAACAAAAAATTGGTAACTTTTGACACTTGAAGTCAATTTTCTGAGCAAAGAAAGGGTTCTACAGAAAAAATGAATAGAACATAAATTGTAGAGCGTCAAATTTCCTTTCTGCTATGAGCACTTAGTTTTATTCTAGAAAGCGATGCTTTCGAGATATATCAGCTGGAAGTTAAAATTCAGCCTTTATTGAAAATATGTCGAAAACTAAGCTTCCTAGTAGAAAACTGATGTTATTTACAGCAAATCTAAGAAGGTCTGGTGTTTGCGGTTTGTTTCATTGGAAGGAGCATACTTTTTTCTATCAAAATCTATCAAAAACGAAAACCTGATTTTTGTGACTATAGGTACCTTTCCGTAGTCCAGGTCACATATGAACTTTGGCACCCATAATCGCGAATTACCCATTAATTAACGTTTTTATGAAATATTTAAAATAATTGTCCCTTTTGATAAATTTTTATGACAAAAAAAAATAAAATAGTAAAAGACTGTTGTATTTCAATTTTTTTTAGATTATGACGATTACGTACTCTTGCGAGTAAATTAATGGCAAACCCAGCTGGCAAAATTTCGTAGCGCTACCGTAGCGTAGGGTAGCATGCGCTACCATACTAACACAATTGCGAATTTTATGTGTTAATACACGAATGCGTTCCATTGTGCTGGTAAAGAAACTAGGAGCACTATCGTAGCGAACAGTAGCGTACGCTACTACTCGCTACAAATGATACGCTACAGTAGCGCTATAGTAGCGCTACTATCTGCGCTACTGTTCACATTGAAAGTAGCACCACTGGTAGCGTTGATGGTAGCGCTTCTGTAACGCTACCAGAAGCGCTACCATCAACGCTACCAAAGCAGAAATAAATTCACGTTGATATTAGCACTTGGCGCTACTGTAGCGCTACTATCAGCGCTACCATTCACACTACTTGGAGCAGAAACAGAGCAAAGTGGGAAGGGACATGAAAAAGTTGATTCGACCTGTAATTTAGTTGATCAATTATAATTTTTTTAAATTACCTACACAGGTAAAATCGTTTTTATTTTAAAACCCCTTCCATTAACTAAAAGTTGGATCAATTATATTTAATTTGAGTTACATTACTTCAAATTTTTTCTGCTTGCACAGGTCAAATCGATGTTTTTAAATGTCCCTATCCGTTAATTGAAAATTCAATCAATTAATGATTTTGTTAAATTACACAGGTCAAAATCTTTTCAAAAATACCCCAGGTCAAATCTAATCATTTTTTTGAATACCTCCTCTCATTAATCAACAATTTGATACAAAATTACACAGGTCCAAGTTAAAAAATTACGAAAATATTTTCCCTTGTTATTTTTTTAATTGTGAAAATAACAAACATTTCAAATTTTTTTAACCTGCATAACCAATCAAATTTTTTAAATAAATAATACATAGATATCGAGTCAATTTTTTTGAATGGTCTTCCAATAATTAAAAATTCGATCCTTTAGTTTTAGAAAATTTTTAAATTACAGAAGTCAATTTTTTTCTAATTTGCATACAATTTGAACCTGAATAAGTCAAAATATTATTTTTGAGTGCCTCCTGCCATTAATTAACAATTCAATCAATTAATAATTTTGTTTTAATTAAAGAGGTCGAATCAATTTTTTAAATTGAGAGCCCAAATTTTTAAAAATTATTAATTGATCGAATCTTTAATTAATGTGTGGGGAATTCAAAAACAATAATTCGACTTGGGTTCAAATTTAATAAGATTGTTTGAATTTTTAATAAATGGGAGGGGTGTTCAAAAATAATTGAATCACCATGGATATTTTTGAAAAAAATTAATCCGCCCTGTAACTTAGCACAATATTTAAAAATTATTAATTGATCAAAAATTTTATTAAATTCAGAAAATAATAATCGATTCAACCTGTGTGAGCTGAAAAACTTTGATATGTTTGTAATTTTTTACAATTGAGAAAGTTTTTAAAATTTTAAAACTAATTAGGTAAAATATGATTTAGCTGAAAAAAATTTAAAAAATTGTACCGCCCGTTCACATGATGAAAAATTAATTTTAACTTAGAAATTTTTTTTGGAGAATTTATACCTATTTAAAAATAATTGCCTATTGAAAATTGTTCCTCTGTTTGAAAAGCCAATATTTTTTAAAAAGGCTCTCATTCAGTATTATAATGTGGTAACAGGTTGCAGGTTCGCAGGTGATACAGTGTGAAGAAGTTAAGCAACGTCGGGCCCGGTTTTAGGTTGGATGGGTGACCGCTCAGGTCTGTGTAGTGTAACAAAAAAAAATCTTGCTCTTGCAGATTTTAAATAGGCGAAAACCACCCTACAGATATATGATGAACCCAGAGCTAACATTTTTTTTTCTTTTTCAATAAAACTGGGGTATACAGTAGCATTGTGGTAGCGCTTTGGTAGCGCTCTAGGTAGCGTTTTGGTAGCATGCATAGTAGCGTAGAGGGTAGCACTACTGTAAAAGCAGTTCGCGCCCTACCATCTGCGCTACAGTAGCGTAGATGGTAGCGTTCCCTCAAAAGGGGTAGCGCTTTGCCAGCTGGGAATTTCCGCAGATATTTAAAATTTAGCTGATTTTCATTTTTTTTGTAGAATTTTTGATGAATTTCTTTAAATGTGTTGAAAAATTTACAAATATCCCATCTTCTATTGTTTCATCTCATCTCTAGCTCAAAAACACACCTAGTAACCTACCTTATTATTTATACCTAAAATTATTTATCAATAATGTAAAACTGAATATCGAAAACTGAAAGTCTAAAATTAAGTGAGGTGTATTACATTTGCGAACCACAAGGGGACTTTGACAAGTGAAATGTAACCTTTTTGCGAACCATAATAGAAATAATTAGGTACCTACTGCAAGTAAAGAATCATTCTTCTCATACAATCCAATTCAAAGCTAATCGTTTTCGCGAACCAACCTGTTATCGATATTCGATACCCGTTTCTTCTTTTTTATCAAGTACTAATTCAGCCAATACTCAATTATTGAATTTTGCTGAATTAGCTCTTGATGAAATTTTCATTAAATAAAAATGTTGACTGTGTTATGTTCCAAACAAATCACAGATTTTGAAAGAAAGTAAATTTGCAAATTTATAAAAAATTTTATTGAATATGAAACCAAAATTAGAAAGCTTGAAATAAGTTACCTTAATTAATTAAAATTAATAATTCTTAGTCTCTAAAGACTTACCAATAGGTGAGATCTTGTCCAACTTTGAAAATTTAAATTTTAGGGAATTTTAAAATTTGGAAATTTTAAGTATAAAGAGACACAATCTTTTTCACGAAAAATTGTATAAATATAATTTAATGAATCAAAAACAGTGAATTAGAGAAAATTTTTGTAAACTTTAAAGTCGCGAGTGAAGAGCACTAAATGATCACGATTTTTATATGTACTTTTACATTAAAAATGAACACAAGATATATGAGATGATCACAAACTAGTAGTTCAAGTAAGAATGAGAGAGTTTGAGCTCACCCCTCTGAGTATATGGGTAATTCTACCAAAACTGTCGCATTTAAGTTACTTATAAATTTCTCGAGTACTAAATGCGCTAGAGTGCTTTTTTTTGCATTGTTTTATTGGATATCATCTCCCCCACCTTTTCCAGCGAAAAAAATAATTTTTCCCCTCCCCCACCACCCCATGCATAAATTTTAATGGTCAAAAGTTCCATCGTCGTGGCTGTTACCACTCATGGTTTTCAACTTTACTTATCCCTAGCACTGAAGATAATTGATATTTTTGAAAAATTTTAAAAACATGATATTGGTAGAGTGTTGGGGTACACGTTGACCTCTCCGAGGGTCGCCAGAAGGGCACTGGGTGACCTCAAGACGAAGCCAAAACTCTGTTACTAGGTTTTTGTTCCATCGTCGTGGCGAAATTTCATTAATTTTTTCTGGCTCTGTTACTTCGTATTTAATTTTTTTCAATCGCAATACTGATTCAGGGGTGTAATAGGAACAACCTTTATCGGTTGAATTTTAAATTTCTGACTACTTGGTCAATCTTGAAATGAAAATTTGTGAAAATTCTTGTGTTTACAATTTTTACATTCCATCGTCGTGGCTATCAATTTTTCGAATTGTGCTTATGGTATTGAGCTATAAATAAGAAAAATATATTCCACAAGCAAGTATATCAACAACAAATTCATCACAATGCACTTTAAAATCAATTCGCAATTGAAAAAATGGGAAATATTCAAGATTTTTCTTACGTCGTGGCTACTACTTTCATTTCCTTCGTCGTGGCGAAGATGATTTTTGCATCCACGACGAAGGATTTTTTTCCGCAACGTGAGAACTTTGAACATGTAAATAGTATAATTCATTCTGCATCCAGTGGGCTTGACCCCTTCAATGAATTAGGTGCCACTACGATGGAACTAAAGACCACACAAAGGAAATTCTATGGTCATGGAACCCACGATTATACATTTTCCATAGTATAGTGGATACCAAAAATTTGAATCGCCCCACACCCTCCCCTGGGGGCTATGAACTGAGCCAAATACAAAAAATGGTGTCTCGAACGTATACATTTTAGATTTCAATCAAAAAAAATTAAGAAATTCAACTTTTATTTTTCGAATTTCATATACTGGAAATGCGACAGTTTTGGAAGAATTACCCATATATACAATATACTCGAGGGTGAGTTAGGATTACACATCTCTCAAGTTATCTCAAGGCGAGAGAACAGGAAAAATACCCTAAGATGTACACATGCCTATTTAGTTTTTATTGCAGAGATTTAATTGTTGATTGAGAATGATACATCTCCATTTAACTTCTGGTCATAAAATTTTTGTATCAATTTAGGGTTATTCTTTTAATTCTATAGTAAATGTCAGTTTTAAAAAAATTATGGAAACGATTATTTACTCTGTTAGTAAAATATCTTTTGTTTAAAAGTAACCAAATAGGTATAATTTGGAAGGAGACTGTTTCCGCTAATCTCAAAAGCTGTATTTAGTGGACATGTGCAATTTTATTGCAGGGGCAAAATTTACGATTATCACGAAGTATCGGAGCATTTGATTTTAGGATACATAAAGTTGGTTAATTTTTATAACTAGATCAAATTTTGTGGGAGATTGGAGATGACTAAGCAAGTAATTCACCAATTGCATCCTATTGCATAAAAAGATGCAATGAATTAAATAATACATGAAAGTTGTGAAAGAACCAAAATATGATGAAATTTGATATTGAGACAGGTGGGATATAACATCTTCCCCCGTAGGGAAAAATTCTTCAAAAAAGAATTTTGGAACAAGATCTCAAATAAAACTGAATAAGTAAAAATTAAAATTAATTTAGGCTAAGTTAAGAATATTGAAAAAATTTAAAACTAATTACAGTGTAAACTAAACTTGAGTTAGCTTTTTCAAGATCATTTTCACAATTTTCACTAATATTTTTACAAATATTTTCACGATCATTTTCTGGATAATCTTCACAGTTACATTCGCGATCATTGTTTAACCATTTTAAGAGAACGTATTTTTTAAACATATTTTTTATTTTTTTAGTCACACTTTGAAAAAATGGAAAAATTAATGCACTCATAAGCTAGCGTTCCACTCTCTGTGGTTATGTGACAAATGATTCGCCAAACTAGTTAATTTTCTTAAAGGCAAAGTTTTGGCTTTATATTGCTGTTATCAGCAAAATAAGGAATATATAACAAACCAAAACGAAGTGGAAGAGAGAAATAAAAGACAAATAGAACAGAGAGAAAAAGAAGATCAAATGGAACCAGATTCCTTTTGGTGGTGTTATTGATCCCTTTTTAGTACGTTTTTATTATTTTTTTTCTAGTATTTTTGTTGTTCAGTTTATTACCAAGTGCACAACTGGCGACAGAAGATAGGGATGAAGTAGAGGTGAAGGGTATGGAACATGCCTTCTTATCAGCTATATTAGGTACTATGGTGATGTTTTCACCTTCAACAGTAGTTTTGAATGGGATTTTTATTAGGCATTATTGATGAATTTCTCCCCTTTTTAAATATTTCCAATTATTCCGGATCAATACAAAATGGTCCAACTTGGGAGTGAACGAAGTGGGTACCTTTCACTTGCTGGTATTTTTGAAATTTTGCTTAATTGGATTCCACATTGATAGCTTGATTTATTATCCTGTTACCTATTTGTGAAACAATCACCAATTGCACAAATTAGAAGCCAATTTTTAAAATATTGAGAGCGGCTTGATGGTTGCTGATATCTGGTATGGCTAGGTAATAGAAAGGGGTCGTTCATTATGTAATTTTTGGTGTTTCAATTCGATACATTGAATAATTACTTTGCATAAATATGCAAAAAAGAATGAATCCCTCAATTGAATAAATCAGGTACAATTTATCAAAATGTCTTTCCAGAGACTATGAGAGAGTTTTTTGCAAGATATGGTCAAATTGTTTCAATTTGTGAGATAACAATTTGAGTTCTTGAGTATGCAAATTTGTAGTCCTTAATAATTTGAGGTTGGTGGTATTAATGTTTAGCAAAATAATCGGAGGATCGCTAATACTAATATTATTAATATTAATCCTTGGTAAAATATTTTTGTAGGTACTAATGGTATCTAAGTCTGCATAAATCATGATCTGATTTGAGTAGCCCATGCAATCTGGATTCAGAGTCACAATACCACTACCATTTTTGAGTCGGAAAAATTACCAATTTTGAGTTAGAACAAGTGAAAATTTTGTTGATTTCCAACTTTTAAAATAACCATTTTATTTATTATTTTTCATCAAAAAAATTAATCCCAATTGTCCAATTTTCCCAACTGATGTGTTGAAATGTTCCATTTTCCTAACTCACAAGTAAAAAATTTCCTCAGAGGGGGGGGGGGAGCTCTCCCCCCTATCGGTACATCACTGTCTATAGTTGAGTAAGTAACTAACTATGAAATGAAGCAAAGCAATTTGAAATTTATTTGAAAATTGGCCTTGAGTGACTGGCAATTGGGAACGATTCAGTAAACTGTGAAGGATTATGGATTAATATTTGGGAGGTAATCTTGATTTCTAAAGAGGGAGTGATTTCCCTCCCCCCCAAATCGATTTGAGGTCCCCCCAAAAAAAATCTATTTGAGGAAGCTTCCTCAAGAATTCAGGTTTCTCCGCACCCCTGTGTTTCGGCACTTAATAACCCATCTGGTGAAGTAACATCAGTTGGTAAGAAAAGGTTATAAATTAAATATAGAATGGTAATGAAACATACCTACACTAATAACACTGTACCTTTTAGACTGTTGATAAAGTGCGAACAGATACCGGAGGAGTAGTGCTACCATATATCCCGAAGGGTAGGAATTCTCACAATGTTGACGGGAAAATCAGTGCGGAGGTGCAAAAAATTTATAACATATCTCAAACTCATTGGTTCGCTGTTGATTACATTCCGTTCAATCATTTATCAAGCTTGGAAATGCAACGTCATATAGAAACTGTTTTGCCAGGCTATGAGATGCCCAGCGACACCCAAATGAATCGGATATTGGACGAGCTGTACGACGAACTAAAACAAGATTTAAGAGATCATATGAAGGAGTGTCCAATAGCCCTAACTAGCGACGAGTGGTCATCGTATGGGCACAAGTACCTCGGAATCACTGTTCACAATATTAAAGATGGAGAACTCCACAATGGCCTGCTTTGCTGCTGAGAACTGACGATACAAACAGCAGAAGAAGTAAGAAGATTTGTTGAAAACGTTTGTAATGAATTTGGGATCGACGTAACACAACAGGTCAGCTCGATTACGAATTTACGACTGATAGCGCCGCTAATATGCTAGCCAGTCAAAGGCAATTAGGCGCCACTTTCTAAGTAGGATGCTACGCTCATTTGCTGAATCTGGCTACAAAAGATGTGGAGAATCTGTTGATCGATAGTTTGGGAAGAGAAAGTATACCTTTACCTTCAAAATGAAATTAATCTTTACTTGCTCACCAAATTTTCTTTGACAGGCAAAACAAACAATCACTTACTTTAAATAGTCGAATCCGTTGTTGGAGGTACTCCGATAGAAGTAGTTAGCGGCTTTCCCCACACTGGAGCTATTGATCTTGATACAGAGCTGCAAAACAAGGTGGATGAGCACCTATATGATGATCAAGCGATTGCTGAAACTGCGACACTACATAAGCTCTGTAATATCTGAATGAGAAAAAGAAGAAGAGAAAGAGTTCTATGTATCGGTGAATGATGTAAAACTTTTTCAAGACGTGGTTAAACCTTTAAAATTCATTGATAATGCGTTGAAAGAAATGTCCACCAAAAACATAACAAGAGGTCTGTCGTACGTTTCGACCTTGGGTCTGCTGCCCAGAAAAACTAAATTAATTACAGCTTACACAGCGAAATTAGGCAAACAGTACTGCACACAACTGTTCGAAGCCCTAAAAACTTGACTGAATCCCTTCATCACAGAACTGCATTTCTGAATCGCAGCGCTGCTGGACCCCCACTTTAAACAGGGCTCATTCAGGAGTGAGGAAATGAAGGGGAGTACCATAACCGCTGTAACCTGAGAACCTACAACACTGATGGAGGATGCCTGACAATTACACCTCGGCCCTGAGCCGACGAGCATGCAAAATCCGGACAGCTTATTGAATTATGTGTACAAAGCAAATAGGGAAACAGCTCGAATCCTCCCCGCCAAAGAAGCAGTAACCCAATACCTATGTAATTTCAAACCCATCGATGAAAAACAGTGCTCAATTCAATTCTGGGAAAACTATCCGAACTGTTTTTTAAAGAAATTAGTACCGTAAAACGGGGCGAATCGGGAATGGGGGGGCTATTTGGGAAGTACTTGTTTTGTTTGGTTCAATGGCAACCCTACGTGACTCAGATAACTTATAATGGCAGTTTCAAGTTTTTTTGGGTAGGGTAACACTGTACCAACATTTTTTGTGTGTTGTCCCGATGTCTCGCCAATATTTACATCAGTGGTGCCAGAAACAAAAAAATTGCAAAAAATGACAATTTTTTAGGGCTTTTTAAATTTGGTATGGCTAGTTATATTCTGATGGTGTAAAAAATCAGTATAAAATTTTATATTATGTAAAATCCACCGTAGAATCGATTGCCGTTGGATTCACTAACTAATATGTAAAGGTATGCGAGATATTCACGATTTTACCACTATGGGGTTATTCGGGAAGTCATGTTTAGACATGTACAAAACCATTTTTAATATATTTTAACGGGCAAAATTATGAAAAATATATTGTTTCATATGTAAAATTTCACGTAGAATCGATTGACGCTATTGTTGAGACGCCATTTTCTACCATTTGCAAGATAATCACGATTTTTCTAAAAACAGGGCAAAATTATACAAAATGTAAACAAATAAATTTTAAATAATTTTAAATCCACATCAAAGATTAATATTTGTTGTTTTTATATCTTAATCATGAATATTTGTTGTTTTCCACATTTAGCTGCCATTTTTTACACAATGTAACACAATACTTTTCGAATTCCCAAATAGCCCCATTTTCAGGGTAATTTTTGGAATGACTTTGCACAATGCTAGCGCCGAAAGGAAGAGGGGTGAAAATGTGAACTAAGAATAGAATTGTAGAGGAAGGTTGGGCGAACATTTTGACACCAGAATGAGCATTCTAGACATAATACAGCCGAAGTTATGAGGAAAAAAGTGCAAAAAACTTCCCGATTCGCCCCATTTTACGGTATTCAAATATTTAGTGATTAGGCCTACATCCGTAGCCTCGGAAAGGTTATTTTCTTCCGCCTGGCATCTGGTGACGGATGCAACAAATCGATTGAGCCCCGGCAAAGTCGATAAAGTACTGATGATAAAAAAAATGTTCATGTCAGCAGGTTTGAGTAAAGGTAATTACTTTATTATTTCGACAAGACGGTAATTTAGATTTACTTTACTAAATGCAACAATAACTTTCAGATACGTATTGAATGTGTATCAGTCCAAAGAAGTGTGTTTGTTTTTTAGTTCCTGTTCAATTTTAAAGGTAACTAGTTTCCTATGCTATGGAGTTGGTAATTTTAAATTACTTACAAAATCTAATGGGAAATAATTTTTTGTTTTTAGGTTTTGAAATGCCCGGAAGCGGCCAAGTTTTTAGTTTTGTTTTTCATTGTGTTTTTCTTATTTTTTTAATCCTTAACCCAGATGTAATTGGAATTAATAAATGTTCAATTTTTGTATACAAACTGTGAAACTTGCCTCATCTGTACAGAAGATCTCCGCCATTGAATGATTTCTCTGTTTTTTTTTTCGCATTGTTTCTAAACATCCTCTCAATACCTCCCCAACACTGGACGAAAAAATCCTGGAAATTATATACCTACGTTCATGTATAATAAAATTAAAAAAAAATTATCTAAAACTTAAATGTAAAAATTTGAAAACTACACATCAGAAATTGAAAATCGATGGTTGGAAAAAGAAAATTGAGTGTTCAAAATTGAAAATCAATTATTAAAAATCGATAACTGAATGGAAAAATCAGAAATTAATTCTAAAAAATCTAAAATCTTTGCCAATTAAAATTAAAATTCAAAAATCGATAATGGATGTCAAAAGTCTGAAATCGAAAATCGAAAGTCCAATATCAAAAATTAAAAATTGAAAATCGATTGTCGGAATGCACCTTCCCTTCATTTGTACCTGCCACAACATATTTTTGACATTATTGTTTTATGTGTTAGGTCTAATAAGATTAGAACTCGACAACTCGTTTTATCGATCAATGGAATTTTCCTAAAAACCTGATGCGTTGAATTAATCGTCTATCCTACGTGATATTCTCTCTTTTCGGGGAGTTTTAAATCTCTGATGTATTTCCAAATTTATATGCAAAAGTACGTATGTATCTTTTCAGCGTCAGTGTGGCGAATTGTGATGGAAGTAGAAATAATTAGTACCCGTAACTACGGGCTAAAGTTCATTGAATGACATAAATCTCATGTGAACGAGTACCTATTTTTAGAAATTTAGGTGTTTGGCGCATCAAACGTCGCCTCGGATAGGTATAGCTCATAATTTATACATAGACTTTGGAATACCCCAGAGTCCGCCCTCTCGTTTGTAATGGTATTCTATGAAAAATCTTCTCATAAAATTAGACAAAATTGGGTTCAAAAAAGACCGGACTCGATTACATCACATTCTTGCATCAAAATGAAATGAGCGTTTAAAATTATGAAAATTTTAGAAATATTTTTATGAAATTCGATTAGATTTCATAATAAACAATGCGCACATCCTCGTACAATTTCGTTCTACAGCAGAGATAAAAACTCGATGAAATTTCAGGGTTACAAAAATTTTGCTATTATTTAGGGTGCAACAAACGACCGTGCAATATATTCCAACGGTAAAATAAATAGTACCATAAAACTAGAAAGAAAAATTGTTAAAGAATAGTTTCTTTCCTATGTGGCAAACTTGCGACTTATTACGTTCAGTAAATTTTACTCGAATCCTAAATCTCGAAGCTTTGCACTGTTCTGCCTTATACAATGCGAATCTAGGAAAACGTATCGGACTACGTTACCTGTTCGCGAAGCGATAAAACTTTAGCTACCTATAGTTTTCCAGAATAAAATTTTTTTTCGCATTAGAAAAAAATAAGAAAATCTGTCAACCGAGTGAATAAAATGCAAGTGGGTAAAATGCTGAAAAATTACGAATAAAAATATAACTGCGAGATAGCATATACCTACCTTGGTAATAAATGCTCGCGCTTCATCTTTTTATTCTTGCTAATATGGCGCATTTAGCTGGCTGCGAATTGTTGTGTAATAATTCCGGTGCAGAAATTTATAAACGCCAATATTACAATACACTTTTCAATTTAGAAATGCGAATTCACCACGTTTTGAATTTCAAAAGCGTGTAATTTTTTTAATGACTTGGTAAGATGACAAGTTTCTCAAAGGTACGTGTAACGAATGGGGATGCGTCTCGATAGAGTGAAAAAAAGTTGCACAAAATAAGCAATTTGCGAAGGATTCGCGTTTTTTTTTTTTTTAGAAAATGCTGAGAATTATAGAGTACTATTATTATCAACGTCAATTACCGAGTCTTCATTATTATCATTGTTATGATTTTTTATTACAAGTTGCGAGTATGCGTCGTGATGACGGATAGAAAAGATGTCGAGATGATTGTAATTTTTATAATAAAATGTACGAATTGAATTTCATTCTAAACTGATTTTAGGCACTCTTTACTTAAGAATAATTTGAATTTAATTTTTCAAAAAACGATTTACCTACCTGTAATTGGAATAGAAATGAAGCTTTTGTCCTAAAGAGTAATTTTTTCTCTCAAATCTTCATCAACAGAATGTCGAACATTTGTAACGCGAAAATACGCGTGTAAGGCGAGTACACGTCTAAAGTAGTTTTTCATTAATCACTATTTTCATTGATACAACTTGTTGTAACTTTTATTTGTTTAGTGATGACCTGCGGTTTCGCTTCGCCGTTCGTAATTTTAATCGTTTCGAATACCTTGTAAATGGATTCAGCGTTACAGCGAAGAGTACCGGTGCCGAAAACTTCCACTGTGAGTATTATAATTTTATAATTAATGGGTTTAGTCGTAACACGAAAATCTTTTGATCTTCGGTGTATTATACCTGCGCGTAACTATCGCTGTAATTTTTTTGTCGTGTTTGGGGAAAAAAGTCGGTGAATCGATTTGTATACGTTTCGGAATAATTTTTGAATACTCTTATGAATTGTGAAATGTATGGTAGGTAATGAGTCTTGAAAAGGGAAAATTTTTGAAAGAAAAAAACTAAAAGTGGGCAAAAGTTGTAATCTCTTCAATTTTTATCGAAAATGAATAAAAAATCTGAGCGAAAAAATATTGAGTTAAACTCCATATTTTTTTCCAGGAAACATTTTCAGCCAAAAAATACGGTTCATGACTCAAAGTTGAGAGTTTCGAAAAATGATGCTGTAATCGATGAAAAAGGTCACCAATATGGGTAATTCGCAGTTATAGGTACTGAAGTCCATTTATGGACCATTTTTATGGGCTTTTCTCCAGCACGGGAAAAGTCCAAAATTTTCTGGAGGGCTCGAAATGTTTCGAAACCGCTTCAAATCGATTCGGGTGGTCAAAAATAGAGTATATACTCAATTTCAGCTTTTTTCGTTGATTATACATATATCAAATTTTCATGTTTTGCAGGACGATGAAATAATTTTGAGATTTCTAAAATTTGCCAAAATTCGAGAAATGAACTTCAGGTCTAAAATTTTGTAAATGGGGATCTTTTATAATGTACTTTCAATTTTTTTGTTTCGGCTCAAAATTTTACATTGAGTTGGGATATCTCCCTTGTTAGAAGTTTTTGAAGTGGTAAAAAATGTGTTTTTTTGCTTTTGATATTTTTTGAGCATGTTGCACCCAATTTTAAAATCCGAAAAAATATGTATGAGACATGACCAGTTGACCACCTGATAGAATTAATAAAAAAGTTCCAGTCATGGCACCCCCCCCCCCCACAAAAAAATATATTTTTAAAAGCTTAAACATGAAAAAAAAATGGAAAAATGTGAATCGAAAATTTTCAAAAAATCCTCATACACACATACCACCCAGCAAGACGTGTCGTATGATTTATGAAAATTTCAAATTTTTTATCCACCCTTTCCAGAGGTATCCCGTGTTGAATTTCGACATGGGGTGCGATAATTCGGAAGGGTGGGTGTAGGGGGTCAAAAATTTTTAAAAATGGTTTTATACCAAAAGTAACATTTTGAGTCACTTTTGACTGATTCTGGGTCAAGGGGGCCATTTTTGACCCTTATCAAAAGAGGCTTTTTCATAAATGAAAAATGTTTTTCAGTTGTTTGATGCGATGAAAAAACTGTTCAAATACCTATCTGAAATTTTAAAATAAAACGAATAAATTCTGTAAAAATTGTTGAAAATGTTGTAAAAAGATTCCCATCCATTTTTTCGAGTACAGTTTCCAGAACGACCGAATTCCCGAATAGAAAAACTTTCGAAAAAGTTATCACCGAATCGATTCCTCAAATAAATAAGAAATTGAAAATTACTTTTTTATTTCCGAGTGTTTTCATAAAACTATATTGTGAGGTAACGATCAAAAGGGATTTCAATTCCTCACTCGATAAAATTTAAAAAATTCAATTTTGGTCCCACCATGCCTCCCCTAGACTTTAATTTTACATCTGAAGTCAAAGTACTCAAAAAATGGTTGGGAAGGGGTTAAAAACAGATTTAGATACCTTACTCGATGGTCGATACTGTTAAAAATTTTTCTATTTTGAGTGCAATTTATCGAAGCTTTGAACCTCCCCCCCCCCCCCCCACCATCCAACCATTAAAAAAATAATGATACATCCTTTCTGTCTTAGTTGTGGTTGGCAATTTAATTGAACTCTCTCTTTCCTCTGGGGGCAGAAAAATTTGAAAAAAATATTTTCCGGAAGTTTTTTCAATCAGAAATTTGGTTGTTCGGGAAATAAGTTCAGAATTATATGAAAAAGTGATGAAAGTCGCCAAAAATCTCTGAAACCTGTTGAAAAATTCATGAAAATTCTTTGAAATGTTACCAAAGGAGTGAAAAGTCATGAAAAATATAATTTTTAAAGTGGTTTTAATGAAAATTTCCACAGTTCTTACATTTTTCATAGATTTTCAACAACTTTTTCAATTTCCTATTTATTTGTGTAATGTATTTTCAATGAAACCTCTAATTTCGTTTGCCTTGCCTGACAAAATGTTTGAGAAATTTTATTATATAGATGATTCTTAAAGAAGTACCTACACTAGTTTTCTGGGGTCTAGAAATCTTTTTACATCATTTTATTCTTGCATGGAAAAAATTATATAAAAAAAGTTTGTAAAACACAAAAAAAATTTTTATGTAATTTTTCTAACAGGTAATTTTTCCATTTTTTCTCTACGAAATTAACAAAAATCAATTTTCTGTCATTTCCTTCACATTGTGATGGATACTGTAAAGTGTCCAATTTTTTAAATTGATCTCCCCCCCTCCCCTGATGAATGCAACATATTCATGTCAAAATAATCTTTTGACTTTTTGATTTTTTTTTGAAGTTTCATATTTTCATTCTACAACAAAATATAAAAACATTTCGATAATTTCAAAGCTTTTTCTTTTATATGAGAGATTTTCTATACTTTTTTTAATTTTAAAAATTCCGTATAAATTTTTTAATTTAAAAAATTTTCAGCGCCTATCTAATTTTTAAAATTAGGTACCTATTAAGTGAAGCAGAAATGGTCGAAATACGTAATATTGACTCGAGAAGAAGTGAAATTCTTATCGCGTTGTTTTTAGGTTACGACATTATTCTTAACCATCAACCAACCTACGTTTTCTTCTAGTTCAACTTCTAAAAAAACACATTATTCGATTCGCCCATGCACCATTTTACCTCACTACATATAAATTGTTTCCTTTTGAATTAACAGAATTTGTTACAAAAGATGGCCTATTTTACCGATTTTTTAAAATTTTACTTTTGTTCCGAAAAGAAATGAAAAAAGTTGCGATTCGAACCCCCTGATATATTACCGAGCGATATTAAACTCGAATTGATGTTTTCAGCATTGTGGGGGAAAACAGGAAAGCACTTAGGCAGTCTTCTTTCAAAATACTATTTTATGGGCTATTAGGCTATGCATAGGTAGGTACTTTTCTGTTTTATAAAAACATAGAATAGTACAAAAAAACGAAGATGATTAAAAATAATTTTTAATCATCTTCGTTTTTTTGTAATTTTTGCATCATTACATTTGCCCGTTTAAAAATCTTGAAATTTCATTTACAGTAGCTAAATTCTGGTTATTACGCAAAATATAATATGAAAAGGTACTCTGGTTAACATTTGTACCACGATCGGGTGAGTTTAACTAAACCTCGTGTGTAACAACTTAAGAATCCAGCCATTTTACAACTTTACTACACGATTCAGCTGTAAGAGAGCTTTCATCTAAACAGCAAAATGCAACTATAACGTAAGAATGAGGAAGCTTTTGAAACACCCTTATGTTAATGAACAATAGTTGAGAAAAGCGGACACAAATTTGAATATCAAGCGTTTTGGCTGCAACGACATTACTTCTCCGTGTGATACGTAATGTGTGGGTAATTCTTATTTAAACGACGTTTAGCTAAATAAGAAACGTACCTATTTATGTACTTTGGTGTTAGAAGTCGTCATGTTGAGGTAAATTGCTTATTCATTGTTAATTTTCGTCTTCTTTGAATCGAATAATTAAATAATGATTGAATAACGGTAGGCTGAAAAAAAAATACCTAAGTAGTTATGAAAATTTTCGATTCGTTAGTGTTTCACAAGAGAACTCTTCAGTTTAATCGTAATACTACATTTTGAAGAATGAAAATTTAAAGGAGTGAAAGAGCATTCTTATCCCTCCCCCCCCCCTCTTTAAAGATCCTCAGCCGTTGACAATTTTTTCCAGTTTTTGACTAATTTTGAAAATTTCATTGTAGTTGCGAGTTGGTAAATTTCTAATTTTTTTCGTGTCGTAAAATTAGAATCTGAAACAAGTTGAAAATGAAAATGGAAATATAACTGCGGCATGAAGTTTTTCACTAATTTCCTATAGAAAATAAATGGTGATTAAGTTACCCTCGTAAGAACTTTTCTTCGACGTTTTTGCGTTTTGTTAAGCGATTAAAGTTGATTAGTTATACAAAAGTTACAGTATTTAGAAGGAAAATTAAAAAAAACAAAAGCAAAGTCATATTAACCATTCATTAAAAACTTGATGAAATTTTTTAAATATCCGCTTGAAAATCACAATTGTTCATTTGTGACTGGATTCGAATATATTAAAAGTTTTAAGTAGCATAATTTCTTTTTCATTTCATCGTCTTCATCTTTTAAGTATATTATCATCTTTTAATTTGACCAAATTAAACTCCATCTTGCAATTTGATGGCCATATTTGAAATGATGGGATATTTCACTTAGGTACGATAAAAAATCAATTTGTTCACTCATGTTTCTGAAAATTAATTTGCGATGACTTTTGATTACTTTTAAGACTTGAAAAAATCCACTTTGGTATCTACTTATGTAAATGTTTAATTATTTACCATGATCAATTTTACGATTTATGTCGTGGAAAAAATTTATTAAATGGTAGAAAAAGGCGCGAAAATTGTTTAAATTGGTATGTGGTATTTTGTGAAATCGTTAAAATGTTGATAAAAATTGCTCGAACACATCGAAAAAATTCCAAGAACGAAAAGATGATAAAACCTCCTGAAAAATTTTGAATTTCTATCAAAATAACCTAAAAATAGGAAAAAAAGTGATCGAGACAACGAAAAAATTATTTTTATACTTAATTTTCATGAAAATTTACATTTATGCAGAGCCACTGAAAAATGAGACAAACGAGGAAATTTTCCTTCGGACACTTTTTTCAAAATTCCCCCTCCCTCCGCAAAATGTTTTGAAAAGTTTTCGAAATTCTAGAAAATTTCAATTTTCTCCAAAATTTGTTAAATTGAAAGAAAAATTGATAAAAGTGATTGAAATACCGTTAAAATGATGAAAAATCCCAAAAAATTCTACAAATTAAAAAGAATTGAAATTCAAAAAGAAATCGTTGAAAACCCCTCATAAATTTTTTCCCTTCCTAATCACCTCTTTAGAATTGGCGTACTAGACTCCCTTTTATGTCCTCTTCATTCCCTTCCCAAAGTCAGCTGTGATCTAAATCATATTTTGTTCGAGTGTCCTCCTCTTTGTAAATTAAGAACTGAAGTTTATAAAAAAATATTGGCTATAGGCATTCTGACTCCTTTCTCTGCCTTGTCCCTCCTTGGTTATCCAAGTGTTGAATTATACCAGTTAATAGGTGATTTTTTACAGAGGTTCACAGTCCTCACTGATAATGTAATTCGTTTCTAATTTGTTTATATACTAATTCATGCTGTGTTGTTATAGGGCTGGGCTAATGGACCAAGTAGTCCGAACCCATTAAAAATAAAAATAAATAAATAAAAAATCGATAAATCGTCAATAAACATTTTTTTGAATTGGGAGAAAAATTTTCAAGTTCCTCTTCCTTTTAAATTTCGATGTCAAAATTGCATTAAACATATAAAATGGCAGGGAATCGATGTTTATAATTATATGTTTAATGCAATTTTGACATCGAAATTTAGATTCCTACCATTTTCCCGAATGACCGTTTTCCCGAATTGCCGTTTTCCCTAATGCCCATTTTCCCGAATACTTAAATCCCGAATCCCAATTTCCCGAATCCAGAATCCCGAATACTCAATTTTCCCGAATACCTGAAGACAGTTTGTATTGAAAACGAGGAGGAATGTTTGCCGAAGTTTTAAATTTCAGGGGTAAAAATCCACGTCTTCAAAATTTTTGTAATTTTTGTAATTTTGTTTCGTAGCATTGACTGTCGACGTGTCGGGTTCAAGGACGAAACTTGGGTGGAAATCTCGGGAAGAGGGGGAGGAGAGGGGAGGGAAAACTAAAATTCAGTCGACATATATTTTTAAAAAGAGGGAAATTTTCCAACCGGTCGTACTGAAATCAAAAAACAAATAATGGTGATTTTTCGTGCTAATTTTTAAAATCCCCCCCCCCCCCAACAAAAACTTTATTCCTGATGACCCTTTTCCTTCTAAAAAATGGGGAAAATTTTGAAAATTTCATTCCAGATCGCCACATTTGGATATTTCAAAACTTTTTTCACCCCTGGCCTGTATACAGCGTTTAGTAGGTACGATCTAAGTTCGAAACACGGTTCTGCTTTAAAATGGTAAAAGTTGATAAAAAGTTAAAATAATTGTTATTCGAGAGCAAACGGGATTTACGTATTCGGGAAAATGGGCATACAGGAAAATGGTAGTGATCGATAAACATTATATAAAGTGTCCTCGTGTAAAGTGCATAAATACTTGACCTTTCAAAAAAAATTTAATTGCAAAAAATGCTGATGAAAAGTGGTTGGATTTTTAAACGATTTTCAGGATGTCTGTATTTTTAAGTTTTTCTTATCCTAGGCCTGTATCAACTCTCGGTGCTTTTATGACATTTTTAGTACCTTTTGAAAAAATTCATCTATTCATTTTCGATGAATTTGGATTTGATTAATTTTTATTTTTACACGATTTTCTTTGAAAATTTAAGATTTTTGCATTTTGCTGTTTTTATCTTCGATCAAATTTTTATCAATCAATTTTGAATAGTTAGGTACTACCTATTCAACAATTTTCTAGAAATTTTGACGTTCTCCAAATTTGAAAAATTTTAATGATATCTCAAGTAATTTCAGGTTCAATTTAGCAAATTTCGTTCTATTTAAGTTTATCTATTTTTTCTTCTAGGATGGGAATAAGTAAATGGGAAGAAAATTCAGTAAAAATTTATTTATAGATTCACTTTGAATCCAAAATTGAAAAAAAAATCGCCAGGAAGAGGATAAAACCAAAATTCATAATACTTCAATCTCTACGAGTAAGGAATCGAACTGTGTGTTTTTGCTCTCTGAGTCAATTTGACGTTACTCTACCAAAAAACTCAAAAAGAGCGGCGAGGTTCGACTTGAATAATTAAAATAAATCCCGAATTGATTTTTGACCTCTTCTATTTTTTCAATGAACTGACCTATTTAACCATCGCATCGCATCGTTTGATTTTGATTTGGATGATAGGTAGGTACTGAACTCTGTAATGTAAAATCAAACTCGGAGAGACGATGGAAAAAATCTCACTTTGGAATTGAATCCCTAAAAAATTGATCCAAGGTCTATGGGGTGTAACTTTCAGATATTGTTGAAGGGGGATACCTAACACTGTATCATTTTTCGCAAAAAATTGTCATTTTATTTACAACTGGTTTCTTAATTATGGCTATTGCCTGTGCAATTTATTTTAACGAATTTTGGGAGGACTTCGTGTTTTCAATAAATTTCAACGATTTCAACTTTCGAGTAATTTTCAATAATTTTATATGGAAATTATTTTTTTCTCACGATTTTAAACATTTTAATAATATTTTAGGCAATTTTAAACAACTTTATATTATGTCAAAGATACGAGGAACTAAGATAACGATAGAAGATTTAAAGTGACCTTTTGCATTTATAAATTCTACCTCTAATACGAATACATGTTTCGCTTGATCGATGTATGCAGGGACCTAAATGCTCGAATTCGCCATATTCGCTGCTCAATATTCACCACTATCGTTGGTATTTTAATTTTTTCCTATTTACATTTTCTGCTCGATGTTTAACACGTAGTTAAAGGTATCTTATTAAAAAAATCAGCTTCCTAAATATACGTTACACTTTCCTGTCCTAGATAACGCATTGATAAGCAAATGACAATGCACATTAGCGTTAACTTGGTACTTGAACATATAAAAATTTACGAGTGGTTCGAATGAACGAAGATACGTTATTTAGGCTTTTTTTTCGTGTGGTGCTGAGAACTATTTTAATGAATTGAGTTGGGTCTTGTAATATGTAAAAATGCAATTCTTTGCTTTGGCGATAAATTAAATTTTTTAATTCGACTGTTCTATTTCAACATATAACTTCAGGATTCTACCATAGTCAATTGAAAAATGAAACTATTGACTATTTTTTTATCTACATAAATAGAAAAATTAGGATACCTAGACCTATTTTTATTCTAAATTATCGATTTTTCTTTTCTTTTGATAACTCTTTGTTAAGCATGTCAACAATTTTATCAATTCTTATCGAATTTTATCCGCATGAATAAGTAAGAAAGGTTGATACGTATTCAATTGCGAATTCGATGCTGTTTTGCAAAAATATACCCACGTATAGATTTCTGTTTTGAAACTACACATCGGATATTCGAAGGTATTTAGGAAATATTTGAAATTTCTCACTGTTACGTGCGGATTCTGCTATACACGACCGTACCAATATGAAAATATTTTCACCTTGGTGGACATAGCAGGAAAAATTCAGCCATGTAGTCCGCACGTTTGGAAAAATCAGGCCCAATAATTGAATTCTTTATTGCGAAATTCAAAACAATAAGAGATTCGGTGAAATAACTCGACCGTAGTCTGGCGTCTGCGGACGTATGAATTCGATCAATTTTACACGCACAGATATCCACTCCATATCGGAAAGTTGCTTATTATAAAATTCACATACGTGTGTAAAAAATTATATATTTGTGACGGTTAGACAAATTAGCATATTGAAAGAATAGCGCAGAGAACATACCGCCAACGGCTTCGCTACTTACTCTTCTTTTATAGTATTAGATTTCGATTGTGTAAACGAATACAACGACAGAATGATAATCTGAATATCAGCTCACGTATAAGAAATTTTATCAATGTAAACTAAAAATAAAAAAATCCCGACTCATGCGCTCGTAATCTAATACGTTGAGAAAAAAGGAAAAAAACCCCAACACCGAAAGTCACGAAGCTGCGAAAAATAAACCAATCGGGTTTTCTTCTCTTTCGCCACCGACGACGATCTATCGTGCATCGTTCTCAAATAAAATGTTTTTCCAGTTTGGAAACTTCGCGTATGCATAAAATTTCACGCGTTGATTTATTTTTCTCAACCGGCGTAAATGTAAATATTATTAGGCCCGTTCGTTTGTTATTAGTGGGTATTTCCATCCTGCATCCAGTTTTGCATACGATTGCACCAACGCGTTAAAAGTTGATTAAGAAGTGAATAGGGATAGCCTGTGAAATGAGAGCAGCAACATGTTTGGCCTTTTTTCCCGAACCTCCCAAAACAAATTTCGTTGAGGGAAAAAACTCGTTGGTACCTAATTCGACGTATAATGAATCTCCGTATACAGATTTTAGTTTAATTAAAGAGTATCTCTATGGGAAACATATTGTCTGTGTTGAAATTAAACCCACCATCGACGAAAATTTTGTTACGTTTGAGTGAAATTTTAAATGGCGAAAAAATCAGCCCCTTGTTTGTTAAAATACGTACGTGAAAATTTGCATTTTATTTACAGTCGAATCGTTCATATCGTATTGCTGTTTTTCCATCATTTTTATCGCGGATTTTTTTTTCAAATTAAAGCTCGGTTGTTTTTATTTTTTTCGTTTGCCTTTATTCGCTGATTTTTGGAATTATACTCGTGAAAATCATATCGTGTTGTTCGAGATTTACGTTCAAATGGTGTCGTGTTTTGTTGTGTAATAGAGTCTATACAATTGCCTGCACCTATACTTTATTGTACTGGAAAGTTCGGGAAATTGGGCAATAATTAAGTTCCAATATCTTCGATTATCCATCGTACGTCCTGGAGTGAGCCTCTCAATTGCTCTTTTTTTGAAAAGTTCGAGGAGGCTATTAAAAAATCGGTTATGATGTCAGTAGGATGTGGGTGGTAGAAATTTCAGGTTTGGAACTTCGTCTTTAACCTCACTGTTATTTTGTGTGAGAAAAATTTCACAGTTTTGGAAAATAGAAAAATATTTTTATTGAAATCATCGTAAAATGGAAAGTTTTAACATGAAGAAATTAGAGCGAATTTTCCGTATTTTTTTCAACATAGTAGGGAGTAAAAAATCAAAAATTACTCACTGAAATGGATTTTTTTCCTGATTTTTTCGACTCGAAGTACGATTTTTCTCATATTTTTTTGTCTCGGTACGAAAATTTTTCCAAAAAATTAAAAAAGGTCATCAATCTTTTGATTATAAACTAGTAATTTTTTCAATCAAAAATGTAATTTTGCCAGTATTAGGAGGTGGCCCTGAAGAGGTGGCAAAGTGGAACCGAAATTGAGAGATTTTAAATTCTATCGAATGCGATAAGTACCTACCTATCTAAATCCGTATTTTTGACCCCTTGAATATACGTATTTCTGGGGTTATTTTGATTCGAAACACAAAAGTGATCTTTTGAGGAGCAGGAGTAAGAAAAAAATTGAAAAATGTTCAGTTTGTCGAGTGAGGTATCAAAACCCATGATTTTTGACTCTCTGGATCCAATTTTGGGGTTATTTTGATTCCTATAATTTGAAAGTCGACTTTCAAGGATAGAGTGGGATCAAAATTGAAAAATTTTCGCCGAATTGTTTTCAATATTGAACTCTCCTTCCTACCCGAAAAAGTTAATATTCGGGTTGCGGTCAAAATGGTCCAAGGAATGGGTTCATACTACATACAGTGAAAAAATATAATTTCCGATACCTAATTTAATAAAAATGAAAATTTTCTGCTATTGGTCTCACCCCTCTCTTCGAATTCCCCAATCCTGAACGCTCTATCTCTTTTTATCTGTCATTGGTACGACTTTAAAGTGTATGGATGGCACTTTGAAAAATTAATATGTACTTTCGAGTATCTATAAATTTGTCCATCAATTCATTTTTGACCTTTGTTTGGATTGCTCCATCACCAGGCTAGTACCGGTTTTAAGAAGGGATTCTTTCCCCACTGGCCAAAAATGGCTGGTAAAGTGTTGAAAAATAGCTATTTTTTGCTTTTAAAATATAATCTTTTAATAATTTTTCGTCTTTGCTTCGCTCGGACATTTTTTGGGGTATTCTTTTGGTAATCACGCCATTTTTTTGATTTTTTGTTGCACAAACCTGTTTTTTCATTTTTTGACTTGAGCATTGTTGCTACTTCCAAATTTTACCCTTCCTTAAAGAAATTCAAAAAAAAATAGTATAAAAAATTCTGAGTGTAGTGATTCCCTTCCCGAAGATTAGCAGAACACCCAGTGGGTAACTCGACCCAAAAATACTGTTCTCACAGAATTTTTTTACCAATAAGTGTCTTTTTAAATGTTACATACCTATTTTTAATGTTTACCAATTTTTTATTTCTCTTTTTGAAAAAGACAGGAGTGTAGAAGGGGGAGGGGGGGGAGAAAGAAAATGGATGAGCCAAACTTCTGACTGCTGGAATCGATTCCAGATTTATTTCCGGAACATATCCGTTTTGAGCAATTTCTGAAGAGACTTCAGTGGTAGAGTTTGTACAAAATAATGACCTCTCCCACCTTAAGAGTTCTTTTCACCTTTAGTACGGACATTTTAGGTTTTGACCCCCAAAAAAATAGCAGGAAGGGAAAGTTTCGTATATAAGCTCAGTAAGGTATGTATTTTGATATTCCTGAACTCGATGAATGTTTTGACCCCCTGGGGGGTGAGGGGGTTCAAATTTTCGTTTTTTGGCTATAACATTCAAAATCATGTATTTACGAAAAAAAAAGTTGAAACAGAGAGAGAGTGTATTTGTTTGTTTGTTTCCAGCGCGATGTGCGCTATGAACAAAGGCTTAAAATAATTTACAAACTTAAGAAATAGAGATTATAGTATGTTTAGGTCTTGAGCTAAACGTGGTCTTAATCGGCGGTTTGTAATGGGATAAGAAATTTCTGCAATGGAGTTATTTCTTATTTTTATAAGAGAATTTTTAAAATTGTAGAGCATAAAAAAACAAACAATTTTGTTATTTACAATTTTTTCCTAGGACGTCATGGGAGGGAGCTAGGGGCTTCAGAAAAAAATCAAGTTTGAAAATTTCCCATTACCAGAAAAAATCACCAAAAATCGGATTAATCGACTTTTAGGAGCGGTCCTTTTGCATAGTACATCCTATTACTATCTAGAATAAGAAAAATTTATAAATCGCCCCTTATCTCAAAGGGGGAGTGACCCTCCGAAGAAAAAGTCGCATTTTCTTCCAAGCGTAGCTCAGCTGCAGTGCAAAATTCGAAAACTTGGTTCAAACAAACGTTGTAGAGCATTAAAAGACGAACATTTTAGTTTTTTTGCTTTTTTTCTATGTGGTCTTGGAGGCGAGCTATTGCAAAAAGAAAAAAAGCAGCGCAGCGTTGGAAAATTTTTCATCAACTCAATAAACTCTTCCTTTTGGGACCCAATTTGGGTCCAGGGGTCAAAATTATTATAAAAATTGAGTTCAGCGCCCACGAAACTCCCACAACTTCACTTGTTCGACCATTGGTTTCGCTAGATTTTAAATTTACCAGGCTTACCCATGCGTACTTATTGAGGTAATGAAAAATTTCCGAACGTTTTTTTTTTTCTTTTTGCAATAGCTCGCCTCCAAGACCACATAGAAAAAAAGTAAAAAAACTAAAATGTTCGTCTTTTAATGCTCTACAACGTTTGTTTGAACCAAGTTTTCGAATTTTGCACTGCAGCTGAGCTACGCTTGGAAGAAAATGCGACTTTTTCTTCGGAGGGTCACTCCCCCTTTGAGATAAGGGGCGGGTTATAAATTTTTCTTATTCTAGATAGTAATAGGATGTACTATGCAAAAGGACCGCTCCTAAAAGTCGATTAATCCGATTTTTGGTGATTTTTTCTGGTAATGAGAAATTTTCAAACTTGATTTTTTTCTGAAGGCCCTAGCTCCCTCCCATGACGTCCTAGGAAAAAATTGTAAATAACAAAATTGTTTGTTTTTTTATGCTCTACAATTTTTGTTTCTACTTTTTTTTTCGTAAATACGTAGTTTTGAAAGTTATAAGTTATAGCCCAAAAACCAAAATTTGTACTCCCTCACCTCCAAAAGGGGGTCAAAATATCCACCGATTTTAGGGAAGTTCGGGAATATCAAAATACATACTTTGCTGAGCTTATGTACGAAACTTCCTTTTCCTGCTAATTTTTTTGGGGTTAGGGCCTTATTTTAGCTAAAATGTCTGTACTAATTTTCAAACGTTGAAATTTTTTTGAAATATTATTTCTGATTTTTTTGAAGAAAATTTTGAAAAACATGAAGAAGTAACTTTCTGTGCTGTTCTGAGAAGTAGATTTCTTTAAGTTACAATTCATTTCTGATAGTCCTATCCAACTTTCTAAAGAATTGTTGATCTATTTTAACCTCAGAAGGGGGAGGGCAGGGGTTCCAAGAATAAAGATACGTTTAAACCTGCTCCCTTAATTTGAATCAGTCGAAATTGACTGATTTCAATCGACAAAATTGAGTCACAGTAGGAATCAGTGAAAAAATTTACTGATTCAATCAGTGAATTATGACTGATAATACGGGCTTTTTAGGTTTTGACCCAAAAAAAATTAGCAGAAAGGGGAAGTTTCGGATATAAGTTCAGTAAGGCATGTATTTCAATATTCCCGACGGTTTTCACGGGGCCCCGTGAGAACCGTGAGAATTTTCCCCACGGTTTTCACGGGGCCCGTGAGAACCGTGAGATTTATTTCCACGGTTTTCACGGGGGCCCGTGAGAACCGTGAGATTTATTTCCACGGTTTTCACGGGGGCCCGTGAGAACCGTGAGATTTATTTCCACGGTTTTCACGGGGGCCCGTGAGAACCGTGAGAATTATTTCCACGGTTTTCACGGGGGCCCGTGAGAACCGTGACAATTTTTTCCACGGTTTTCACGGGGGCCCGTGAGAACCGTGAGAATTTTCCCCACGGTTTTCACGGGGGCCCGTGAGAACCGTGACAATTATTTCCACGGTTTTCACGGGGGCCCGTGAGAACCGTGAGAATTTTCCCCACGGTTTTCACGGGGGCCCGTGAGAACCGTGAGAATTTTCCCCACGGTTTTCACGGGGGCCCGTGAGAACCGTGAGAATTTTCCCCACGGTTTTCACGGGGGCCCGTGAGAACCGTGAGAATTTTCCCCACGGTTTTCACGGGGGCCCGTGAGAACCGTGAGAATTATTTCCACGGTTTTCACGGGGGCCCGTGAGAACCGTGAGAATTATTTCCACGGTTTTCACGGGGGCCCGTGAGAACCGTGAGTATTATTTCCACGGTTTTCACGGGGGCCCGTGAGAACCGTGAGATTTATTTCCACGGTTTTCACGGGGGCCCGTGAGAACCGTGAGATTTATTTCCACGGTTTTCACGGGGGCCCGTGAGAACCGTGAGATTTATTTCCACGGTTTTCACGGGGGCCCGTGAGAACCGTGAGAATTTTCTCCACGGTTTTCACGGGGGCCCGTGAGAACCGTGAGCATTTTCTCCACGGTTTTCACGGGGGCCCGTGAGAACCGTGAGATTTATTTCCACGGTTTTCACGGGGGCCCGTGAGAACCGTGAGATTTATTTCCACGGTTTTCACGGGGGCCCGTGAGAACCGTGAGATTTATTTCCACGGTTTTCACGGGGGCCCGTGAGAACCGTGAGAATTATTTCCACGGTTTTCACGGGGGCCCGTGAGAACCGTGAGGATTTTTTCCACGGTTTTCACGGTGGCCCGTGAGAACAGTGAGAATTTTCCCCACGGTTTTCACGGGGGCCCGTGAGAACCGTGAGAATTTTCCCCACGGTTTTCACGGGGGCCCGTGAGAACCGTGAGAATTTTCCCCACGGTTTTCACGGGGGCCCGTGAGACCGTGAGAATTTTCCTCACGGTTTTCACGGGGGCCCGTGAGAACCGTGAGAATTTTCCTCACGGTTTTTCACGGGGGCCCGTGAGAACCGTGAAT